>OY728146.1:488536493-489136493 GCA_963277665.1 Viscum album
GGGAGATGTTGAGTTCATAAAAGAGTTGATTTCAGGAGAAGAACCAGTTTCCATTCCACTGTATATAATGGTACTGACAGAACTCTAGGATATTAATAATTAGTTGGAGGAGTTGGAGGGTAAAGTTTTTATTCATCCTAGTATGTCACTATAGGGATATCCGGTGTTTTTTTCCAAGAAATCCAAAGGATATTTATGCTTATGTGTCAATTATTGGAAGATAAATCAAATTATTTTAAAGACTTGATACCTTATTCCTTGAATCAATGATCTTTTTTACTAGTTAAGGGGTAATTTAGTGTTTTTGAATATTTATTTGAGGTATCATCAGCTAAGGGTGTGAAATTTTGAAATACCGTAGACTGCCTTTAATAGAAGGTACAGGTTGTATGAGTTTTTGATTATGTCATTAATGTTGACCAATGTACCATAAATGTTCATAGATCTAATGAACTTAATATTTCACCCTTATCTAGACTAGTATGTAGTTGTTTTGGTTGATGATATCATAGTATACTCTATAAATCATGATGATTATGACAAACATTTTAACATCATCCTGAGTACACTAATAGAGCATAGTCTATATGCCAAGATATCAAAGTCTCCTTTCTAGATTTATGAAGTGCATTTATTGGGTCACATAATCTATAGGGAAAGTGTGTCACTGGACATAGTGAAAGTGTAGGTAGTGGTATCTTAGGAGTAGTCAAAGAATGTTTCTGATATTCAGAGTTTTCTGGGATAAGCTTGTTATTATTGAGGTTTCATCAAATATTTCTCCCATTTAGCTATTCCACTTTCTTGTTTAGCCAAGAAGGGCATCAAGTTTTTTTAGTTATAGGTATGTGAGGATTCCTTCCAAGATTTGAAGAAGTGGTTTATAACCACACTGATTCTAATCTTACCTGAGCCAGGTAATCAGTATACCTTGTTTTGTGATGCATCTAGTGTTGTACTTGGGGTGGTATTAATGAAATATGACCAGGTAGTGTCTTATGGGTCATGATAGTTGATGCCTCGTGAAAGGAACTACCCTGATCATGATCTTGATTTAGTTGTGGTAGTTTATGCACTGAAGTTCTTGCAGCACTACTTGTTGGTAGAATGGTTTACAGTGTATAACGATCATAAAATCTGAAGTACATATTCTTTCAGCATGATTTGAATCTTAAGAAAAAATATCAGTTGATTAAATTAAATATTTTGACTTTGAGTAGGTTTATACACTAGGAAAGAGGAAAATAATTGTGGATACCTTGAGTCAGAAGGCTCAAAATCATGTATAAAGGAGTCATGTACTGAGTGGAGGATGATGGTGTTGTTCACTAAGATTCATCTAGAGATGCAGGATGGGCATGGGTAGATGACCCTAGCATCCATTTTAGTTGATTCCATGATTTTGAGTCGGATTAAATAGAATCATCTTTAGATCTATAATTTTTATCTATAAATACAAGTTATAAAGGTGGGGAGACACCTTTTTGTTGTAATTTTGGTAGTGATGGGATCGTTTATATTCATGGTCATGTTGTTGTTCCAACATGTATGTGAGAGTTTCATTCGTTGAATTGGGTGATGCATCTTGATTTGATGAAAATTTATCATGATCTTTGTAGGAAATATTGGTGGCTCAAGATTAATAAGGCAGTTGTTGGATTTGTGGTGTGATGCCTTACCTGTCAGTATGTTAAGGCTGAGAATTAGTGACCAAGTGGTCTATTTTATCCATTACCCATTCTAGAGTGGAAATGGTATTATGTGATAATTGAAATCATGGTAATACTAAGTAATTCTCAAAATAATGATGTAATTTGGGTAGTTTTGGATTGATTGTCTAAGTTAGCTCACTTCCTGCCGATTCGAGAGATGTTCACTGTAGATTAGTTGGGTGAGATGTATGTTCAAGAGATATCAGGGATACAATGGGTGTCATGTACTATAGTTTAGGATCATTTTATTTTTTTCACATCATGCTTCTAGTTGGGATTGCATAATTTTCTTAGTACCCTAGTATTTTTTTAGTACAGGTTTCCACCCGTAGATAGATGGGCATTCGGAGTGTACTATTCATTTTATAGAGGACATATTGAGGGCTTTTTTCCTAGATTTTCTTAGATCGTGGGAGAAATACTTTCCTATTTTTTGATTTTTCCTAAAAAAATAGTTACCATGATATGATTCATATGGAACTGTTTGAGTTTATCTATGGTAGATTGTGTAGGTCTCTATTATGTTGGTTAGAGGGTAGGGTATCATAGTTGTTGGGACTGAGTCTCATGTATGAGAAATAAGAAAACGTTCAGCTGATTTGGAAGTGTATGGAAACTGCTCAGTGTAGGAAGAAGTCATATGAGAATCAGTGTCATACACATCTTGATTTTGGGGTGGGTGATTGGGTGTTCCTTTGAGGGTCACCAAGGTTGGGTCACCATCAGATTTGGAAATAGGAAAAGTTACCACCCAGGGATGTGGGGTCATTTGAGATTGTGGAGAGGATCAGGTTGGTGGCATACTTATTGGCTCTTCCGTAACATTATATTGGTATGCATAATGTTTTTCATGTCTCACAACTTCTATATTATCACCATGACCCATCTCATATGGTTGATGTTGAGGATGTTGAACTTGAGTTATGTGTCCTTCAAGGGGCATATGGTTCACATTTTGGATAGTAGTGAGAAAATATTATTGGGTAAGACCGTGCCCTTGGTTTTAGTTCTATGTAATCATTGTAATGTTCAAGAAGAAACTTCAGAAGTGGAATCTTATATGTTGGCCTAGTGGTACAATCACTTTTCTTCATAAGCTTAGTGATGCTTAAGAGTTCGACTCGAGGATGAGTCGTTATAAGGTGGGGAATTTGAAAGATCTAGGACTTTTTGAAGGTATGTCCTAGTTTAAAATTTGGTTTAAATATATTAATATTGGTTAATTAAATTTTACTAGTTGTGTGAGGAGTTTTGGGGGTGTTTGGGGGGCTTGGGACACTAAATTAATGGAAAACTAGGCTATTCTGTACATATTGCATGGTTTTCACATAGTTAGTAAAAACTGTGTGAGGGGGGAGACAAACTATGAAACCTTGGATAGAGGATTCTTGCATATTTGGTTCATGGTTTTTCAAACCGTGTGGGCCTCCCTAGGTAACCATGTATCCTAACCTATCTTAGACATAGGCTGGTGCGTTCTTGGTGTGTGGTTTAGAAAACTGTGCGGCCGAACCGTGTTCCCCCTTAAAAGTGTAAAATTAAAAAACTACCCCCTTCAGAATTTTAAGTTCTTACCCAATTTTCCTTCCCTATATTCTAAATCCATCCCTATTGATGAAAATAAACCCTCAATAGCTCTTAAGTATCAATCTACCTCATTTATATGTTGTTTCGAGCGTCGTTGGTTGCAGATCAATGCTCTGAATAAGTATAATATTTCTCTTATTTCTATTTTTCGGATTAGGGATTATAGCTTTAGATATCTCCTTTTGAAGATATAAAAACCATTTTTTCTAGTGGATTATAGGTTGAGGATTCAAGGGGAACTTGAATCTATATCTAAGGCTAATTTTAAGAGTGCATTCATCTTCAACGAGGTAGGCGGTCTACAAGTTATATCCCATAGTTTTGTTATAGAATTGTGCATGTGTGGTTGTCATATTACTTCCCACTTGATGTTAATTTGTGATATTGAGTAATAATTGATAAAATGGTTGGTTAAGTTATGATTTAAACACCTCATGATCCCCATGGGATGCATTGAGGTTGGTTAGACCGATTTAGGGCCACCCAGGGAGTGCACTAATATTCCCAAACTTGGAAAATGGTAAAGTTAAGGTTAGAGTTTCTTTGTGTATAAATAGAGCTCAAGATATTTTTGTTTACTTTAATAGTTTTATATAAGTAGAACTAATGGTATTTGTGTCTAGTCATTGGTTTTTTCATAAGGTATTTTTTGAAAAAATGTGGAAAGGGTTAAATGAAATAACATGAGTGTGAAAAATGACTTTTGATTTTTAATTGAAATGTTTAAATGGTATAATTCATGTAAAATGATGAATTATGTTAAATGGGTTAATATAAGGGAATTTTTTATTATGCTAAATGTGGTATGTTAAGAAAATCTAAATTAGCTAAATGATCTATGCTAAGAAAATGGTAATTATACTAATGGGTTAAGGCTTGATGACGTTTTATCTATGGAATGAAATATGAATTGTAAATGTTGTATGTTTTTTCATGGTTGGTTTGTGATATGGAATATTTGTTGAATGGATAAATAAGAATGTGTACATGGCTTTGTGGTGTGTGAAAAGGGATTGAGGATCCTCCCATGGGTTGGGTTGGACTGATGCTCTAAACACACCAATAGAATGCGTGGGTTAGGATTTTGGACTAATTCTCTAGACCCTAGTGGTTGCATTGGATGAAACTATATGGACTGATGCTCCAAGGAATGTGTGATGTTAATGATTGGGAAATTTTTTTCCTCATTATAAGATAGGGAACTTGATTTATTCCTTCTGTTTGTTAATTTACTAGCTTGGGTTGTTGTGTCAATGATGTAAACGATTAACCTATGAAACAAATGATAAAATCAGCTGAAATAAATATTATTAACTAACAGTTCCAGAGTTGTATTTTACTTACCATGTCATTTATCTCATAATTTTATGAACTATCTCATTATATTGGATATTTTTATATACACTTTTGGTGGTGGCTTACTGAGTTTTACTCACACCCTACTCAGGCCATCGTTGGGTACCCAAGCAGATTACATGGTTGAAGGTTAGAATAAGGGAAAATTCCTTGTACTAGGGAGTTGAATTAGAAAGGGGATATGCATGGAAGAATATTAGAACTTGGGTTCATTACCCATTTTGTGGATTTAGTTGTTTTTATTTTTTTGGGGTATCCTTTCACCTTTAACATTATTAAAATAACATGGAATGTTTACTTATTTTGGTTGTGTTGTGCCCTAATTTGGATTTTGTCATAAATGCATGCTCTTGGTTTATTGGTTGTTTTTTACTTTTTTTGTATATTATTTATTGTGTATTACTTTATAAATAAGTTATAGTATCCCCATGTGATTTACCAGACCCTAGTTGCTAGTTAGCAACCTTTAGTGTATGTGGAGGCATGCTTGGGGTCATGTGACGACTCAGATTGGGGCATCATTTAGTGTCTTCCAGTTCAGGGATGTTACACTGGTTATTATTCCTTCTTTATAGCATCTTTTGGTATCATTAAAAATAGTTAGGTGATTCAATATTGTTATTACATGTGTGCCTGTAATATATATTCTTTATTTATAAAGTTTTATTTTAATTCTAAATGGCCTTATTGCAATTAAAATATGGACTAACATCACTTGTTGATATTCATAAATTTCTTGACACCATTATAAATTTCAAATACAAATTTTAACACTTCATTAATTATAGATTAGGTTCTAAATCATTTATTATTTTTTATTATATCCTAAAAACTTCATATTTATCCTGTAAATCCAATGTGGTTTCTTATCACCACTTTTTCGGTCAGATAAGTTCCTTGATACCAATTCTATTTTTTAGCCTAATGTAAATTATAGAAAACAATTATTCTAAATTTCAATGTTTTTTTATCTGTTTTTACCTCAAACGCATATCTTTATTGAATACAATATTTTCTAGTATCATATCTCCTCTATAATTATAAACTATATAAAATAACATTATAATACATTTAAATACATAGAGAGAGGAGGAACCTCTAACATTCTCAAGTTGAGGAACGTTTTTGTTCATGGTGCACCAACCCATAGCTTCTAATCTTCTCCGATGTCATAGAAATGACATTAATTTTGGTGATACAACTCATATAAACATTATTTCATTTGTTTTCTTTGGGATTCATAAATTTTCTTTTCTTGGGTTCCATCTAAGTTTTGATACTAAACCCACTTTTACAAGTTTACTATTTTAATAAATAATTTTTACTTTCTTATTTTCTATTCTTCTTTATCCATACAATAATAACTCCATCGATCTTCCTCTAATTACTTGTAGTATTATTTATTAAACTACATAATATGCTACATTTTTTTATTCGTCAATGGACATCAATACCACATTATTTATATTTACCCTCTATAAAATTTTATTTTATTGTCTATTAGTTTATTGTTTTTATGGGAATAACCAACTTCATCTAAAATAATTGTGGTCCCTCTTTCATATATTCTTTGATAATGATTGGAGAAACATTTTCTCTATTTTTTATCCATTAATACTTCTTCTATTTATATGAATATTATTGTGAATAATCCATCAATGATACTTGGGTATTCCACATTTTCATTTTCACTTATCAATCATACAGTACCATGAATATTTTTTAGGTGGAATAAAACTTTCTTTCATCCAATCTAGACTCACCCTAAACATAAGAAAGTGATTTATTCTCATTGAATCATCTAGATATCTATTATTGTAATTATTGGATAAATTTATATGGTTATATCATGTAAAATGTGTTTTGTAAAAATTATACCACATTTGGTAATTTCATGTTTGAGGTGTTTGTGACATATAAATTTATCCACCTTTGAACAGATGGACTTATGTACACGCAATCCTAGTGTATCCCACTCTTCTAAAGAAGTAGAACCATTTATCTACCCTATTTTTAGAACCATACCTTATAGATTTAGTTATTACATTTCATATATTCATTGATTCAAAATTTTGAATTTTTTTATACTTTACATATTAAGGATTCCATGATGGGAATTCCTAGCTTCAACTTTCCACTTGAGAATATAAAATTCAATTAAAGATTCATTATCTTATATTATTTCTTCTTCAATTGGGTATCCATATCCTTTTATCATAATCCATATTCCTTTCATTATTTTATCCACTCTTCATGTTATGTCTTTAGAGGTATAATTATCATTTTTCACTCATTCTGTGTAGACCTATATTTTTCTATCTCATAATAAATTCACTTAAGAATATCAATTTTCTCCTTAATTTTTGTACCCATTTTTATTATATCCACATTCAAGTCCACCTTTACTATATTCAATCATATATTATCCATAAATATTATGTGAAATAATAATACACTTCATGCATAGTCTCCCAATGATCAACCATTTCATATCAATCTAGGATCACCTTTTGGTTAATGCTTGAATAATCTATGTATTATAAACATGATGTTATTTCCATTTCATCATTAGAATCTACACTTCTAATTAATTATAGGGGAAATGTTGAATTTTTATATTTAAAAACTTCTTCCAAGACAGTTTTAAAATAAAATTTAATGAACCAATCAGAAATGATATTCTTAATTGTAGATTTTAGCTTCATGGGAGTCTTCTTCATATTATTCTTATTCTTAGTTTCATTTACCATAATTCCACCTTCAATAAGTTTTTTTACTAGTCTCTCATCAGGACCATATTTTCAATATCCTCATAAGGTAGGTTCTATATACTTTTTCACCTATTAATCTTATATATACTAATTCTAATGTTTTCCACAACTCTGCTAATATCACAATGAGAGGATCATTTATTACTTCATTGTATAAAGATTTATTCAACACCTTCTTTATCTATAAATACATGATTCTTTCACTATGATTATTTAGCTCAATATTTCATTTAATATGATCCATTACCTCATTAGCATATTCATATAGAAACATAATAATACCATTTCTCAAACCATCAAAGTCAATACCATTTAATAATATAGGAATAAAAAATAATCTATAAGAGAAAAAAAATCTAAAATATATTTAGAGGTTTAAAACCAATTTAGAACCTTTTATCTCAGAACCATTGGTTGTAACTCAATAAAACCTAAGAGGGGGTTAATTAAGGTGTTTAAAAATTTAAACATATTCTTTTACATGATTTTTTATATTAATAATTTATTATCATGCTAATAGAAAGAAGTGTTCATCATATTATTTAATTAATTATGTGTACAACTTCACTAAATCTTAATCACGGATGAAGAAATATAACATATGCATATGATATAAATACTTTTACTTGGTTATCCACAAAGTGATAATATAATGATCATATTTTAATGATGTGTTGATATAGGATTAGGTAGTACTACTCACTATAGTTATTTAAAATGTTTTAGAATGGTAGATTGTTGATCCTTGGGAAACTCCCTCTTCCTATCCTTTACACATTTCTTTAGTGTGAGTCGAGTCAGTTTATATACATGTGGGTATCTCCATGAGTATAATTATATTATTATTTCATTTTAGCTCTATATTTAATAGTTTATTTAATTCTATGTTTAATTCACTCATATTCTCCATTCTATATGAGATAAATACCTCAACACGAGGGATGAGTCTTAGTCATCCATAAAATACATAAACAATAACTCTTCTCCATATGAATATAATTCCAAATTTTAATTATCTTATTTCACTTTAATAACCACTTAATCTATGTATAAAATTGATATCCTTATTAATTTTCTCACAATCCTTATATTTTTTAAAAATAATAAAATATAGCGGTGGAATTATTCTATGTCATTATTTCATCCTCTAACAAAAATAATATATTTAATATACTCAACCACATTCTCTTTTCAAAAAATCTACATGTATTTTATATAAATATTTATGAAAAAACTATTTAATATAAAGGTTGGTATTGATTATCCTTCCTCTCCTCTTCTGAGATCATTCCATATCTCCCTCATAATTTAACAATCTCATGATCATGCATCCAAGCGAAGTCAATACCTGAAATCTAAAACCAAATATTCTTATTTTAAAATTCCAATTGTATCATACAAATAATTTGTAAAATATCTATTCACTCTATAATGTTTAGTTAAAATACAAACCCATAAAATATTTTTTCCCTCGTTTTAGTTCTCTGAATATCTCATTATGATACATCCTATTTATTTTTTGATTCAAAAACTTCTCACAATGTGTTCTTATCTTCACTGTGTAAACCCATTCTTCATTACATGAAATCGAAAAAAAACTATTCAACCAAAAATGAATTAATATTCTATTTAAATTATCAAAATATAATAAAAAATCCCTTTAACCTTGGAATGAATTTTTTGATATTATTTATCCAAACCATTGATCATATTTTATGATTAATAAACCATATTCTAAATCTATTACAGGCTAACCTTCTCTTAATATGTAAATGGATATTGATAGAGATAGTATTTTCATCATTTTTAATATGTTTTGAAACAATTTAATCCCTAAAAATTTATCAATTTGAGCTTATTTTTATTGATTTTGGATTTATGGTGTGTTTTGGGCAAAAATGTAAAAATTGCTTATTTTTTGTAAATTTAGCATATGTTAATCACTTTGTCCTTCTATGTATAACTTTTAAAATATTGATCCAATTTGAGTGATTATTTTTTTAATATTACTTTATTTGTGGGATTTAACTTCTTAGTCTATAATAGGATCTGATTCAAACATCCATAGGGCCTAAAAAACAATCAAATTGTAAAATTATTTTTGATGATAGAGTGGAACCCACCTCAATAAATATTTAATAACTCAAAATAAAGACCTAAAATTGAGATGATTACATGTGTATTTGAAATTTAATTAAAATAAATGTTTTAACATTAAATATCATGGAGATATTCCTTCATTAATTCAGATATTGGATGCTCAAAATTGGATGAGGATTTAAGAAACATTCGGTCAGAAAGAGTGTGACTCATTGATTATGTCATAACTTCCTCTATATGCATCCAATTAATTTTAAATTTTTAGGGTCAATATAAAAAATAATTTTTAGAATATTATAAAAAGTACCCATTGAGTGATTCATCCATATATTGGGTATAATAGGAGCCAACTTTGGTAGGATGGGATCCGGAGGGGAAGCTTCTACACCCATTTTCTTCTTCTTCTTTTTTATTTTTATTCTTTTATACTTTAGTTTTCTTTTAAATGTAATTTTAATTTAGTTTCATTTAAATAAATACAATTTATTCATGGTTTTATTTTTGTGTTTTCTTCCACACGCCCTTCTTATTCTTTTCCATGTTCTTATCCTTCTTATTCTTATTTTATTATTCTTCTTCTTCTATTTTTATTTAGTTATTTCATGTGTGTATTTTTCTTCTTCTTATTTTCTTTTCCCCATTAATTTTATTTTTTTTATTTTATTATCTTTGTTTCTCATTCCACCATGAACTCTTACCTCAAAAATGATGTCCTTAACCGAGACTTAGCCCGGGGGAGGTATGTAGAAATTTCATTTGTTTTTTTCTACACTTAAATTCTAATGTTTTGTAAAGTTTTTGATGAGAAAGAGTGATGTGCATGGGTTTGGATATTATAAACCACAACACCAATATCAAACTCATTTCTATTATTTTATTAAATCTTTTACCTCCATTCTACTAGATAAAAGTTTATTATACGTTGGAGTTAATCCATCTAGTGGATAAAATGGAATATGATGAAGCTAGGTCCTGAGAGATGTTACACTCTCAATCAAGGTGTTACATAAAACTTGATTATAGTATCATTTTGAATTAATATTGATAAATTCATTCTATATTTAACACTAATAAATAAAATAATAGTAATTCATGTATGAGATCTCAGAATTGAATTTTCAAATTAATCAAAACACCAACAAGGAGAATGATGGAACACAGAAAGAAAACCACAAAGGCTAAGTTATTTCTTCACTTATTACATTTTTTCATTACATGTTATTTTAATTTATTATTTCATTTAAAATAAATTACTTTCCTTGATTAAATAAAATCAAACAAAAAGAAGTAGTTTAGTCGAATTAGATCAAGTGATTGAATAACTAAGAAACCTCCTCAAGTGAGATGACCATGATCAGCCTCTATGTTGTATTAGGAAAATAAATTTTCTTTTTCCATAACCTATAATAGTTGTACATCAAAACTGGCACTATTTCCAATGATCTAATCTTTTTTTGATTATTTTTTCTATTTTATCATTTTATATAGATTCTCATTATTTTTATTTAAAAACCCATAAAATATTATTTTTTCATAATTTTTTCAAATGGTAATTTTTTTCAATTAATGAAACAATTACTCACATAGGAAAGAACAATAAATAGACTATACTAATGTGGAACTCAAATGAAGGTTTTTCACTCTTATGATAATGGTAAAATTGATGCAAAGAGTCCAAGAGACATGGATTTCACCTCAAATTTGATGTTCATGGTTGATGAACTCAGAACTAACTTACAATGATTCAAGGATAAGAAGTAAGTGACCCTATTTTCCCCCAATTTCACTAAATACATCCATAAATATGTGGTCAAACTCGAGGACCATTGTTTCCGACGCTTTCGCCGGGGCGCGCGACATTCGTCTGTGGAGGACGCGCTGCCTGTTGCCCCGCATTCCCGCTTTCCAAAGGCGGGCGGCATTCGTTCCTTATTCAGGTACGTCTGCTCCTTGATCGAAACGGGATGATGGGATGTCGGTTCTTCCTTCCTTGGATTCCTCCTCAGAACTCGTCACCTAGTCCGGGTCTCCCTCATAGATTTAATACATTGTTCGTGAATCTCATTCCTGGTGCCATATTGTCATGGACGCCGGTTAATTACACTACTTCCTTCAAGACTTTCCATAGGGTCTTGACACGGTAGCGACCTTCGGTCGGAGTAGACGGCAACATCAGGAATGTCAGGGCATCTCTGGGTGCATGGACATAGGGGAACCGGTATTCTTCCTCATAAGAGGGCATCTCAAGGGTGCATAACCCGAGGCGTGCATCTGAGGTTTTCCTCAGCTTCATGTGTTTAACACAAGGTATTCCGCGAGTTTAACGTCTTACGGAGACGGTTACGCCAAAGGCGTGTCATCCGAGGTTTTCCTCAGGCATCTCATGTTTATCACAAGGTAGGCCGTGAGTTTAACGTCTTGAAGAGATGAAATAAGGGTGATCACAACGTCCAATGAGGACGGATCCAAGGTGGTGCACTCCCTATAGGGGAAAAGGGTGATTAATCAGGGTGTACACAGAGGACAGCGACCCGGAGATATGATGGGGCTTACACATGGAAAGCGGCCCATGCGCCGCTAGGAGCAGGGAGGAGGTGGATGGAATGATTCCACCGGGATGTGGCGGCCCGGGTGAGAATCAGGATGGGTGATGGATGGATGAGTGAAGTGGAGGAGGATGAAATGGGACCATCGCAGGGGCGACGGTGAAGTTGGGCTTGAGCCTTGAGGAGGCTTCCTACGTATCCCTGTGGCAGGGAATCAAAGTCCGCGTAGTTCGGGATGGTGCCGGTAAACCGACGTGAAAGTGGACCTTGGTCCAATGAGTATCGTCAGCGTACCGACGTGAAGGTGGACCTTGGTCCGATGGGCATCGTCAGCGTACCGACGTGAAGGTGGACCTTGGTCCGATGGGCATCGTCAGCGTACCGACGTGAAAGTGGACCTTGGTCCGATGGGCATCGTCAGCGTACCGACGTGAAAGTGGACCTTGGTCCAATGGGCATCGTCAGCGTACCGACGTGAAGGTGGACCTTGGTCCGATGGGAATCGTCAGCGTACCGACGTGAAAGTAGACTCGTGGGTCCACTAATGGTGGGCTTGAACCTTGGGAAGGTTTCCTACGTACCATGCCTTGACATGGATCAAAGACCTCGTAGTTCAGGGAATATAGTTTAACGTCATGCGGGACGATAGTGAACCCTGACGTGAATAAACGACGGGCGGTGGGTGTCGGCGAACCGACGTAAGTGAGGGACCTTGGTCCGATGGGAGTTGGGCTTGAACCTCTGGGAGGATTCCTACGTACCATGCTTGGACATGGATCAAAGACCTCGTAGTTCATATGGGGCTTTGTCGGTGGACCGACGTGAAAGTGGACCTTGGTCCAATGAGTGGTGGGCTTGAAACTCTGGAAGGATTCCTACGTACCATTCCTTGACATGGATCAAAGACCTCGTAGTTCAGGTGGGAACGGGTGTGCAGTTTAATGTCATGCAGGACAAGGGGGCATACAGTTTAACTTCATGCTGGACGAGGGCGAAACTCGATGTGAATGAACGACCGAGCAATGTGGCTTGAACCTCATGGAGGACTCCTACGTACCATGCCTTGACATGGATCAAAGACCTCATAGTTTAGGTGGGAAAGGGTCGCAACAGCTTACCACTGGACCAGAATGCAGTTTAACGTCATGTTGGACCGGGGTGAGACCCGACGTGAAATGACGGGTGGGCTTGAACCTCATAGAGGCTTCCTACGTACCATGCCTTGACATGGATCAAAGACCTCGTAGTTCAAATGGGATGGGTCACAATGTCTTACCACTGGACCAGAATGGGACCTGACGTGAATGGATGATGGGTGGGCTTGAACCTCGTGGAGGCTTCCTACGTACCATGCCTTGACATGGATCAAAGACCTCGTAGTTCAAATGGGATGGGTCACAATGGCTTACCACTGGACCAGAATGGGACCTGACGTGAATGGATGATGGGTGGGCTTGAACCTCGTGGAGGCTTCCTACATACCATGCCTTGACATGGATCAAAGACCTCGTAGTTCAAAATGGGTTTTTCGGTGAACCGACGTGAAAGTAGACCCGGGGGTCCACTATTGGTGGGCTTGAACCTCGTGAAGGTTTCCTACGTACCATGCCTTGACATGGATCAAAGACCTCGTAGTTCGGAGATGGGCTAGGTCGCAATGGCTTACCACTGGACCGGAGTGTAGTTTAACGTCATGCTAGACGGGGGTGAAACCCGACGTGAAAGACGGGTGGGCTTGAACCTCATAGAGGCTTCCTACGTACCATGCCTTGACATGGATCAAAGACCTCGTAGTTCAAAAGGATATTCGGGGTCAGGGTCGGTGCTCACTCTAAGCCCACGTGAGTCATGCTCGGTGTGAGAAACAAGAGGTTGCAAGGACCTGACGATCACGTCGCGAAGGGTGCGTCCGTGAGAAGCGAAGAGGGGCTTACGCGTTGAGCGGCCCATGGTGTTGGGACTTACTCCAGGATGGAGGCCCAGAACGGCTTACCGTTAAATGGTGTCGCAACGGCTTACCGCTGGATTGGGTCACAACGGTTTACCGCTGGATAAGGATGTCAACGGCTTACCGCTGAATAGGATCACAACGGCTTACCGCTGGATAAGGATGTCAACGGCTTTCCGCTGCATAGGAATTTCAACGGCTTACCGCTTAAAAGGAGTGACAATAGTGGATGGGGATTACGCTAGGAAGCTTCCCGGGTGCCGCTATGGAGCAGCACTGGTGAATGGGGCTTACGCTAGGGAGCTGCCCGGGTGTCGCTAAAGAGCGGCAATGGTGAATGGGGCTTACGCTGGGAAGCTGCTCGGGTGCCGCTATGGAGCGGCAATGATGAATGGGTCTTACGCTAGGAAGCTGCCCAGGTGCCACTAAGGAGTGGCACTAGTGAATGGGGCTTACGCTAGGAAACTGTTCGTGTGTCGCTAAAGAGCGGCAATGGTGAATGGGGCTTACGCTGGGAAGCTGCCCGGGTGCCTCTATGGAGCGGCAATGATGAATGGGGCTTACGCTAGGAAGCTGCCCAGGTGCCACTAAGGAGTGGCACTGGTGAATGGGGCTTACGCTAGGAAGCTGCCCGTGTGTCGCTAAAGAGCGGCAATGGTGAATGGGGCTTACGCTTGGAAGCTGCCCGGGTGCCGCTATGAAGCGAAAATGATGAATGGGGCTTACGCTATGAAGCTGCCCAGGTGCCACTAAGGAGTGGCACTAGTGAATGGGGCTTACGCTAGGAAGCTACCCGGGTGCCACTAAGGAGTGGCACTGGTGAATGGGGCTTACGCTGGGAAGCTGCTCGGGTGCCGCTATGAAGCGGCAATGATGAATGGGGCTTACTCTAGGAAGTTGCCCAGGTGCCACTAAGGAGTGGCACTAGTGAATGGGGCTTACGCTAGGAAGCTGCCCGTGTGCCCCTATGGAGCGGCAATGATGAATGGGGCTTACGCTAGGAAGCTACCCAGGTGCCACTAAGGAGTGGCATTGGTGAATGGGGCTTACGCTAGGAAGCTGCCCGGGTGCCACTATGGAGTGGCACTGGTGAATGGAGCTTACGCTGGGAAGCTGCCCGGGTGCCGCTATGGAGCGGCAATGATGAATGGGGCTTACGCTAGGAAGCTTCCCAGGTGCCACTAAAGAGTGGCACTGGTGAATGGGGCTTACGCTAGGAAGCTGCCCGGGTGCCGCCAAGGAGCGGCACTGGTGAATGGGGCTTATGCAAGAAAGTTTCCCGGGTGCCACCAAGGAGTGGCACTGGTGAATGGGGCTTACGCTAGGAAGCTGCCCAGGTGCCGCTATGGAGCGGCAATGATAAATGGGGCTTACGCTAGGAAGCTTCCCGTGTGTCGCTAAAGAGCGGCAATGGTGAATGGGGCTTACGCTGGGAAGCTGCCCGGGTGCCGCTATGGAGCGGCAATGATGAATGGGGCTTACGCTAGGAAGCTGCCCAGGTGCCACTAAGGAGTGGCACTGGTGAATGGGGCTTACGCTAGGAAGCTGCCCGGGTGCCACTAAGGAGTGGCACTGGTGAATGGGGCTTATGCTGGGAAGCTGCCCGGGTGCCGCTATGGAGCGGCAATGATGAATGGGGCTTACGCTATAAGCTGCCCAGGTGCCACTAAGGAGTGGCACTGGTGAATGGGGCTTACGCTAGGAAGCTGCCCGGGTGCCGCTATGGAGCGGAAATGATGAATGGGGCTTACGCTAGGAAGCTGCCCAGGTGCCACTAAGGAGTGGCACTGGTGAATGGGGCTTACGCTAGGAAGCTGCCCGTAACGTCTTCCTCATTTCTGGCCATGAGGTCATCCCAACTCACTGGTGGGTTGAGGTATGTGCCTATGCGCAAGTGCACAAGCGGGATAATGCCAAGGGTGATGCAATAATCCCAAACAAAGGGACAAGAAAAGTGTGAATCGCATGCCCGGCATTCGGAATGCGATGAGAGTGGCATGGAGATAGAGGATAACTGCTGACCATGTTCACAACACAGCATCCTATCGCGTTAGCCTAAAATGGGGACAAACAAATGAGGGGTCGACTGCTGACCGTATTCGAAACACAGGACCTCAAAGTGTCACCCGAAGCCTTTTGGGGCGTTGGCCCAGGACAGCAAGGGGACCATGGGTCTACCGTCCATACTGTTAGGGGGTCCCTTCAGACTTTGGAAATGGATGCAGATCCGAATGAAGGACACGCAAAGCGTGGGGTGGAGTGCTGGAATGTTTGAATAGATTCCAACACTCTTGAAACTATTCCACTGTAAACATGGCATTAGGCATCTTATGCTAGGAGCATAAGGCATCTCTCGTTTAGGGCAAGAGGCATCCTATCATTTGTTAGATAGGGATAATGCTACAGTTTAGAGTCATGTAGGTAGGACTATTGGCATCTCATGCTAGGAGCATGAGGCATCTCTCGTATAGGGCGAGAGGCATCCTATGTTTGGCACATAAGGATTACTACAGTTTATAGTCATGTAGATAGGACTATTAGCATCTCATGCTTGGAGCATAAGGCATATCTCGTATAGGGAAAGAGGCATCCTATGTTTGGAACATAGGGAGAATACTACAGTTTATAGTCTTGTAGGTAGGACTATTAGGCAGAAGGTGCCTAGAAATGGTTGGTGTTGGGACTTATGCAAAGGGGCAGCCCTTTCTGGTTGAACCTGGCATAGGAGCCAAGTGATTGGATTTGGACGAGTTACCTGAGGAATGGTTCGACTCAAGGTACCCGGGGAATTGATGATGAGAATCTCAACTCACGACATGGAATGAAACCAAGAGGAATATGTCAACTCAAGGTGTTCCATGGTGTGTGGAGGAGTATCTCAAATCATGGTGTTCCATAGGTGGTAGGTGGGAGCGCATAAGGGCGCAATGGAAAATCCCGGCATCCCGGCCCGAAAAGTTCGCGGTGCGACTCTCCATTTTTCATGGGGGTCTGTGACGGTAGCGAAGGGACCGGCCCGGAGGGCCGGGAGCGAAGCCCGACACTGACCCCGAGCGGGGGTGCGGGGGCACAGCCCCCGCGGTATAGACCGGTGGGCGCGAAGGTGGGATCCTCGCGAAGGATAGGTCTTCGCGAAGCAGCTTCGCGAAGCATGGCCTCGCGGAGCAATACTCTCTCGCGGAGCAAAGTTCTCGCGAAGTAGCTTCGCAGAGCAAAGGTGTCTCGCGGAGTAGAGGTGTCTCGCGGAGCTTGGTCTCGCGGAGCAGCATCGCAGAGCATGGGCTCGCGGAGCAAAGGGCTCTCGCGGAGCTTGGTCTCACGGAGCAGCAACGCGAAGGAAGCTACTCACGGAGCATGGCTTCGCGGAGCCGCAATGCGGAGCTCCGCTCGGCCGCCCAAGGGGCGAAGTGGCTGTGGCCCTCCCCATGGAGAAGGGGGTGAGCTGGGTATTTATAGGCAAGGGGCGCCGCGAAGCAGAACTCCCGTGCCGCCTCAGGTGCTTCGCGGCGCGCTCGCGAACGTCAAATTCGTTCGCGGAGAGGTACCGCCTCCGGAGCCTCGCGGTGGGCTCGCGAACGTCAAATGCGTTCGCGGAGAATTACCGCCTCCGGAGCTTCGCGGGACCGCGCTGCACGGGTGCTTCGCATCGGTGCTTCGCATCAGTACTTCGCGAGGCGTCTTCGCGGCGCATCGCAAACGTCAAATGGGTTCGCGGAGCCTCTCGCCTCATTGCTTCGCGGCGGCACTCCGCGATCACGGAGGGGGGCTTCGCAAATGGGCTTTGCGAACCAGATTTCCAGCCCAACTTCAAACGTCCATAACTCCTAATCCGTATCTCCGTTCGGGCCCTGCGACCTACCAAATCGAAGCTTGCAAAATGGACTACGATCTTGGATCATGTATGGAAGCATTTGGAAAATTTTGGGGACGCGTTTTCCGGGGTCTAAAACCATCAATAGACCGACCATTTTAAGAACCATGTCCAAGATGATTAACTAGAGTGGATTCATGATGTGGAAGATTTTAATACTAATCTATATTTGGGAGATCAAAAATATCTGAATGAATTATGGAATGAGTATGAGTCACAAACTTATCTCTCCAATCCCTACAAATTATAAGATCCAATACAATTAAATGAAACTCTATCCAATGAAGATGACGACACCATCCATGTAGTGTAATTTTAATAAAGGATGGAAGATACCGACTATCTACTTCCATCCACTGAGAATCACTTTGAAGAGCTTCTTATAATTGAAGGAGTGATTGAACCAAAACCAACTCAGGGATATGATCCTTTCTTAAACTATATCCTTTATGATTTCATTCAATAAAAGTTTAGTATCACTCTTTATGGTGTTTAATTTAATGATTTTTTAAATCCTTATTATGCCTTATATTAATATCAATAAACTAGATATGCACATGTTGAGGAACACATGGTTATCCTAAATTTTGATGAACATGCATTTGAGGAGGACCATGAAGAAGTCCAAGTTTTTTATCCTGAGTAAATCAAGATAGAAGTTACTCATTTTTAAAGGGATAAATTACATATTAATTCAAATTTAAATTTTTTTCAATTTAAAATACATGCTTACTTTACCTTTGATCTTTAAATTCATAATTCCCATTATGAGCCAACACTAGAAAAAAAATTAGAGGAGGTTACACAAGTATCATCTAATGAAGAGTATGGTTCATAATTCATTCTACCACCACCATGAAAGTTATACTTAATCATGAAGGGTACAGATATGGTATACTATTTCCATGTATAATTTTTTACCAAAAATAAAGATAAATAATCTGGTAAAATCCACATGTGGTGGTTCAAGTCAAATAATATCCATCCATAATTAAATTATAGATAAAAACTAGTATTGCCTCCTAGAGGTAGTAAAAATTCATTTCTCCCTTGGTGGATCATACCAATACTTATCCATTTTACATGATTTCTAGGAGTTTAGAGTTCAATTTCATTATTAGGATTATTCCATCATGCATCCCTCTCCCTCCTATCTTTTTGAGCTTAAATGGCATTATTCTTTCACTTAATTGAGTAATTATCTTTTATAGGTTAATGATGGAATAAAGATCCTCCAAACTGTGGAATAAAATAACTAAGCTTCATTTAAAAAGGGTGTTAACTTATAATTTTTATCTTTTAAACTTCTTACATTTTTTCTAAAAATATTTTTTAATCTTAAAATTGAAATTGAATGCCCATGATTGAATTTATTCTTTACTTTAATTATCTAGGAGACATCAATTTCTTATGAATCTTATAACTACATGTTTTAGATTTTAATATTATTGATATTGAATGAGTAAAATTGAAAATTTTATGATTAAAGTGAATAATAGATAATAAAATTATGGCTTGTGATTTTATGGAATTAATTGAATCAGGTAAAATGAATTCCCCTAAAAAATCCATGCTTTGAATTTCTGAAATTCATGTGAATTAATTTGTTATTATTAACCATAACTTGAGTGATTTTCCAAAATATTATTTCTATTACTAATAAGATTTGAATACAAAGTACCTTTTATTTATTCTTGATAAAATTTCTTGAGTGATCTTGGGACATTTCATTGACCCAGACATTCATTTGAACTTGTCAAAGCTATTACAGTGAAAAAACACATTTAAAATGATTGAGCCATTTTTTAAAAATCTTGTATCCTTAAAATAAAACCTTTATATAAATTCTTCTTTAAACCATAGAAACCATGAATGAATATCATAGGAATGATACATGTTTAATTCCATTTTTATCTATTCCTACCCTCCTCTTAGTATTTTCATAGTATTTTAAAGTTGAAGTGTGGGGGTAAAGGGTATCATGATGAAAGGGGTGATTTATATTTTAGGGAAATTTTTTGATTGTTCTTATTGTGGGAATAAATTAAGGTTTTTGATTCATTCATGATACTTCATTGTTTTCCCCTCTTGAATTAAAAAAATTAAAATGACAAAAAAGAACTAAAAAATGAGAAAAATGGGTTGTTATTTTGGAAAACAAAAAATCACAATTACTAGACCTATGATTTTTGTCATATGTGGTTAGGTGGTGGATATGAGTCTTATTTTAAGAATAAATTTCAAAAAAGAGAAAAATGAAAAGTATCATTGAAAAATAAAAAAAAAGAGTATAAAATTAGAAAAAAAAATATTCAAGAGGTTTCACAAATCATTCATTATTCTTTATTTGATCATAACTTTTACTTTGAGTTTTGGGAAAAACGAGATTTTCTACTTTGAAAGGGAGAATTTTATTACACTTTTATTTTTTATATCATGCATTTTACTTAATATAAAAACCTCATAATTGAGGCATAATTCTTAAAGCATCAAATCCTACCAACCTTAAGACTTTGAGCCATTTTAACCTTTATTACAAGTCCTCGTGATTTTATGTGTCTTTTATCTATACAAAGTAGAGAAAGTAGTTCCTTTACAAGAATATGGATAAGGAACATGTTCTCATGATTTGATCATAACTCTACTTCAATTTTATCATGAATTATGGGATAAAATATTAAAAATTTATGTATATCATGATATAGTATGTTTAATAATAATGAATTGGACAGGTTGAATGAATGAAATGAGAAGTTCCATCATTTTTCAAAGGGAAAAATTAAAATAAATGGATTGGTTTTTTATTTTAAAAATAATAAATAGAAATTATATTTTATGTGGAATTTTAAAATATTATTTTACATTGATAATTGTTTTATTTTATTGCTTTAGAATTTAAATATTGATAGCATTTGTGCCCTCCGATTTTTAATATTGATATTTTATGCTTTATGAAAAGCATTGTTTAAGTGTGGGTCAATTGATAGAGATAATATTTTCATAATTTTTCACATGTTTTTAAATGATTTAATCCTGAAAATTTTATCAATTTTATATTATTTGCATCAATTTTTGATTTATAGTGTGTTTTGGGCTAAAATTTGAAAATTGATTAATTCTGAAATTTTAGAAGATTTTAATCACTTTGTTCTTTTGAGAATAACATTTAAAATATTTATACAATTAGAGTGATTTTTTTAGGATTCATTAATTTGTGTTCTTAAACATCATATTCTATACAAGGATCTGATTTGAACATAAACAAGCCTTAAAAAATCAATCAAGTAGAAAAATTGTTTTGGATGATAGTGTGGACCCCACCTTAATAAATATGGAATAAATTGTGATAAATACATACAATTTAGGTTATCCAATATAGATTTGAAATATAATTAAAAGGTTCATTTTATGATTAAATATAATGGAGATATTCCTTCATTAATGTGTATATTGGATGCTCAAAATTGGAGGAGGATTTAGGAAACATTCGGCTAGAAAGAGTGTGACTAATTAATTGTGTCATAAATTACTTTATACAAGTCAAATTAATTTTAAATTTTGAGTGTAAATAGAAAACATAATTTATAGAATCTAATAGGAAGGATCCATGGAATGTTTCAACTATAATTTGAGCATAACAGGATACAAATTTTGGAGGATAGATTCTAGAGGGGAAGATTTTCACCCATTTCTTTTCTTTTATTTTGATTTTTATTATTTTTTATTTATTTTTATTTTAAATTTAATTTTAATTTACTTTCAATTAAATAAAATATAATTCATACATGGTTTTTATTTTTCTGTCTTCTTCCACACACCCTTATTATTCTTCTCTATCTTATCTTTCTTCTTCTTATTTTCTTCTTCTTATTCTTCTTATTCTATTTTTATTTTATGTGTGTGTGTTGTTCTTCTTCTTCTTTTTTCATCCTCATTATTTTCATTTATTTTAATTTATTCTTTTTATTTCTCATTAGAACATGAATTATTACCCTTAAAAATAAGGGTTAACCTGAGGCTTGGCCGGGGGGAGGTATGTAGAAATTTCATTTATTTTATGCTTAAATTATTATGTTTTATTAAGTTTTTGATGAGAAAGAGAGATGTGAATTGGTGTGGAGATCATCCACCATGACACTAATCTAAAACTAATTTTTAAAATTTTATTAAATAGTTTCCCTCCATTCTACTAGATATAAACTTTTCATACTTTGGAGTAATGAAATTCAGTAGATGAAATGGAATATGATAGAGCTAGGTCCTTAGAGATGTCAAACTCTCTAATGAGGTGTTATATCAACCTTGATTATAGGAGGAGGTGGAATTAATATTGTAAAATGAATTATATATTTCACACCACTAAATAAAATAATAGTAGTTCATGCATTATATCTCAAAATTAAATTATCAAAATAAAATCAAAACACTAATTACATTACTTTCTTATATTAAATTACTATAAAAGATTAAATAAAAACATCCAAAAATAAGTAGATTAGGTGAATTAGATTAATTTAGTGAATAAATGAGAAATATCATCAAGTGAGATTTCCTTGGTCATCCTTTATGCAACATTAGAAAAATAAATTTTATTTTTTCATTCCCTATGATAGGCATACATTTAAAAGTAGAAAAAAATATTCAATAGGGTGCACAAATCATTCATTATGTTTTATTTAATCATACAATTTAATTTTAGTTTTATGGGAAATGGGATTATCTACTTTGAATAAGAGAGTTTCATTACACTTTTATTTTTGATATCATACATTTTACTTAATAGATAAACCTCTTACTTGAGCCTTAATTTTTAAAGCATTAAATCCTACCAATCTTAATCCGCAGATTCATTTGAACCTTAATTTCAATTCCCTGTGATTTTATGTGCTTCTTGTCTTTACAAAGTGGAGAAAGTAGTTTCTTTATAATCCCATGGATAAGTATCATGTTATTATGATATGATTATAACTATACTTGAATTGAGTAATGAGTTATGAGATAAAATATTTAAAACTGAGGTAGATCACGATTTGGTATGTCTAATAATAATGAATTGAGTAGCTTGAATAAATGAAATGAGAAATTAAATCATTTTTCAAAGGAAAAAAAGTAAAATATATGGACTGATTATTTCTTTATAAAATGAGAAATTGAATTGATATTTAATGTGGAATTTGAAAATTTTATTTGTCATTGATAATTATTTGATTTTATTACTTTGGAATTTAAATATTGATAGCATTGGTGCCCCCTGGTTTTTAATGTTCAGATTTTATACTTAAGGAAAAACATGGTTTAAGTGTTGGTTAATTTATAGAGATAATATTTTCATCCTTTTTCAAATGTTTTTAAATTATTTAATCCCTAATAATCTATCAATTTAGGATTATTTTCAACAATTTTGGATTTCTTGTGTGTTTTGGGCTAAAATGTGAAAATTGATTAATTATGAAATTTTAGAATATTTTAATCACTTTGTTATTTTGATAATAACTTATAAAATATTGATTCAATTGGAGTGATTATTTTTTTCAATATTACTTTATTTGTGGGATTCATTTTAATAGTCTGTACTAGGATATAATTTGACTATCCAAAGGCCTTAAAATCAATCAAGTAAAAAAAATTATGTTGGATGATAGCATGGACCCTACCTCAGTAAATATGGAATAACTCAGGCTAAAGGCCTCCAATTTAGGTGATTCCGAATGGATTTTAAATATAATCAAAAGGATCATTTTACCATTAAAAATCATGGATAAATTATATCATTAATGTGGATATTAGATTCTCAAATTTGGATGAGGATTTTGTAAACATTCATCCAGAAAGAGTGTGACTCATTAATTGTGTCATAACTTCCTCTATACACAAATAATTATTTTAAAATTTTCTGCGTCAATACAAAACATAATTTCAATAATCTTATAATTAGGACCCATGGAGTTATTTAGGAATATTTTGGGCATAACACGATCCAACTTTTGGAGGATTTATTTTAGAGGGGAAGCTTCTACACCCATTTCATTTCTTATTTTTTTTATTTTTATTCTTTTTTACTTTAGTTTTATTTTAAATGTAATTTTAATTTAGTATTACTTAAATAAAATATAATTCATGCATGGTTTTTATTTTTTTGACTTCTTCCACGCACCCTTTTTATTCTTCTATATCTTCTTCTCCTTCTTCTACTTCATTTCTTTTTCTTTTCTTCTTCTTCTGCTTCTATTTTTATTTTTTGATTTAACGTGTGATATTTTCTTCTTCATATTTTCTCATGCTCATTATTTTCATTTATTTTCTTTTATTGTATTTATTTCTCATTCCACCATGTCCTCTTACCCTCAAAAATAAGGGGCTAACCTGAGGCCTTCCTTGGGGGAGGTATGTGGAGATTTCATTTATTCTGTGCTTAAATTATTAGGATTTATTAAATTTGTGATGATAAATAGTTATGTGAATGGGTATTGAAATAATCAACCAAAAAATAATATCAAACTCATTTCTATTATTTTATTAAATTTTTTCCTTCCTTTCTATTGGATACAATCTCTTCATACATTGGAGTTGATCCATTCAGTGGATGAAATGGCATATAATGGAGCCAGGTGCTGGGAGATTCCATACTCTCGATCGAGGTGTTCCATCAACCTTGATTATAGGATGGGGTGGAATTAATATTTCTAAATTCATTATATATCTCATACTATTAGATAAAATAATAGTAATTTATGCATGAGATGTCATAATTGAATTGCCAACCTTAATCAAACCACCAAAAAGAAGAATGATGGAACCCACAAACCAAAACATAAAGGCCAAGTTATTTCTTAACTAATTAAAATTTTTTCATTACATGTTAGTTTAAACTTTTATTTCATTTAAATTCAATTACTTTCCTAGATTAAATAAAAAAACCAAAAAGAAGTAGTTTAGGTGAATTAGAATAAGTGAGTGAACAACTGAGAAAGATCCTCAAGTGAGATGACCCAGGTCAGCCTTTGTGCTATATTAGAAAAATAAATTTACTTTTTCCTTGCCCTACAATAGGAATGCATCATATATCACCATTACAAAATTCTCCTTGGATGGGATATTACTATTACATCCACTCCATTATATCATGAAAGAGGAACTTGTGATTTTCCTCTATAGTAAAAAAACAAAATTACGCAGTGGTTTAATGACACTTATGTTTTCCCCTATTCTCATAAAATAAATCTTTTGTGTATCCAGATATGACTCATATGTGTACTAATAACTTTCCCATTTTTTGTTCAATGTATTCCTGATGTATCCTACACATAAGTACATATTCGTTCCTTTTCTATCTTAGTGTGGAACCTAAATATCTGACTCTTACAAACAACATCGAGTTTCTTTTATGAACTCATGATGATTCTATTAAGAATTTATTGATTCTATGAGATTAATTCTAGTGAAACTTACAAAAACTGTTAGACTATATGTCTTTTACATTATTCTAAGTATATCCATGATTAATCTTATGTGTATAGTGGGAATTACGGACATTACATTATTTCCTTCCTAGAAAAAAATTTTCCTTCCAATATACAAAGATATTGTTCTCCCTTTTCTAATTTTCAGTGTTCCTAAAAATTTAACTTTTATGTGTACCAAAACTTATATTTCACTTGTATAATCAAATCCATAATACTTTCATAGGAAATCACTTTTCCCTTTTAAACTTACAATACTCAAATATCCTACTATCAAACCTTGAAGAAACTCCAATTATATATAAAAACATATGAACCGAATCATGACTTCTATATTCTATGTCAATAAACTATTATTTACTGTAAAAACAAATTCAAATTCTATTTATACAAATAATATCTTTAAGAAATCTATAACCTCTCCAAATTTCAAAAAAAACACTATTTACTAATTAATTTTTCACCATAGTCTTATGTGTCGCCTTTTTTCTAAGAAATTTATAGATTGTTGAGTAGCTGTTTAACTTTAACTATAAGTTTAAAAACATAAACATGCTCATACTTGAACCCCATTTTATGGTATTTCATTATCATCTTCCAACTCATATTTTCAAAAAAACAATATAAAACCTCTTAGTTGCAATAATATAGGTCCTAAACATTTTCACCATGAAAAATTTACATATAATTAAGTAATCAATACTTCTTTACTAAAAAAATATTTAAAAAATAAAATAGTTTTAAATTTTGGTATTTTTAACTTTTTTGGGAATAACTAAACTCAAAACATGATGTTTTTGGGTCTGACTATAGTGGTTTTGGTGGTCAGTTCATTGATTGAATCACTTCCATAAATTCTAATAACAATTTTTTCCCAAACTATAATTCATTATATTTCAAAACCTTTAAATAAAAATCTTCATATTCCACATTAGTAAACATCATTGTTATTCACTTTAAATGTATTATTTTGGTGAGACTCCAAATCTTACCCATATAACCCATATATATTGCTTCATAAAATCCAAAACCACTTAAAGTAGTTCTTTTACATCTCTGAGAGATGACACATTTTTTCTATACTAGGTAATTAAAAACATTGTATATGTTATTTTCAATTTAAATATTAATTAAATATAACATTCATTTTTTTCATACATACACAGTCATCCCATAATTTTTAACTTGTTTCATTTACTAGTTATACCTTTCTATTAACACGGGCATCCTTCTAAACTACATGTTTTGTGATTAAAGTAGTAGGGGATATGATTTATCAATCTTAATTTTAACATTTATATACCAATAATTTTTTATATGAACTATTTTATGATAATTTATAAGAATATAGAAGATTTTTTTCAAGTATGGTATATTGCATCCTTGATTTATGGTATGGATATTATGGATTTACTACATGTTTCTTATTCTATGAACTCTTTTTCTATTTTTATAGAGTAACATAAATGATAATTAATTTACCATACTTGTAATTATATATAAATTTAAATCACTTATAATTTATATTGAAACTCTCATCATCATGTTTGGAAATTAAACAATTCCATGATGTTTGGGAGATGAAGCTAGTGTATAATGTCGGTGGGTTAGGATTGACTTTACAATCACCACCTAGGATGATCCAGAAACATTTAAAAAAATTCCATTCTAAAATATTCAAGAACAAATTCACTCTTCAAAAAACCCTCATTTTAAAACATGTTCACAAGGGTATATAATGGAAAGTGTAAAAGTATGTTGCCCCAATTTCCTCCCAAATAATGAGCTTCATATATGCAAATCCATATTCCAACTATCAATGTAAATTGGCACATAAAATTAGTAATAACACTAATATAACTAATGAATATTGATTTATTGAGGTTAATGGGTTGACCATGTTCATTACATCCAACCATAAATTTTGAAAATTTTCTCCTTTCTTTAACTACATTTGTTAAAATAATAATCTGAATCCGCCCTTATATTTAGGTTTTCTATTAAGGAATAATTTATTCCATTACCTTAAGATCAATAAGTTGTCCCTCATTGGGGTGAGTGAAATATTGAGTTATATAAGATACTTTTTGTATCATAATTTAAATAATTAAAGTATAATACATTATCTTGTTATTAATTATCCAACATTATATCATTATTATCACCTCTAACATACATGACATTATCTCCAAAATGTTCATCATGACATGATTGTGATGTTACAAGTATCATCCTACAATGAAATGAACCACAATTCTTTATTTTCTATTTCCACCAAAATCACATGGGAAAATTCTCATTGTCATACTACTTATCATCAATGAGTGGTATGTAAGGCTATACTATGCTTTTCATTGATGAAGAATACAATTTTAAGGAGACTTGTTCTCATAAAAATAAATATTGTTACTCAGTTTGGTAGTTGGATTTGACATAAATATATATATATACACACACTCAAATTAGAAACACCATATACAATTATATATACATTTATATAACATATAGATAAATATTATATAAATAAAACATAAACATTAAAAACGTGGACACATATATATAGTGTAAAATATACATATTCATATACACTACAAAACATAAATATCTATATATATATATACATTTATATATATATTTAATTTATATATAATATATATATTTGTTTACATATATATAAGATATATATATATATATATGTAAATGTTTATATAAATCTTAATACATATATATATATATAATATTAGTAATATATATTTATATATCTAAATATAAATATATATATATATATATATTTGTGTGTGTGTGTGTATGTATGTATGTATGTATTCATGACTATATGTATATAAATTATTTTACATGTATATATATAACCTATATATATTTATATATAAATCTATACATATTTTTATATATAGATATATGTATGTATGTATGTCTTTTTTGTATTTATTTATGTGTATATATCCAAAAATATATATGTATATATACTTAACTACAATATATACATACAATCGAGTAAAATCAAGATAAGAAACAAACAAATTCATAGAACGAATGAA
The DNA here is from genome assembly GCA_963277665.1 of Viscum album. Lineage (NCBI taxonomy): Eukaryota > Viridiplantae > Streptophyta > Magnoliopsida > Santalales > Viscaceae > Viscum > Viscum album. Next base: position 488,564,904 of record OY728146.1, read on the forward strand.
TCCCAGAAACTGTATGAATTATTTCATAAAAACACATCAATAGCATAAGGAAGGAAATTTGAATCACATGATAGTACAATCAAGTTTATTTAAGAAATAAAGTTGAGATAAATGTTGGGGGGAATAGTTTGGTGTTGCATCATTGTGTAGAGGATGGAGCAAGAATGAAAAATTTGTGAAATATGTTAAAATGGTTTACCCTTCTAAGAGTTATAAAAATTTATTGAGAAAGTGAAGCCTCTAAATGAGTTTTGTGAGTGTTGAGAAATCCTATCCTATAAATTTACATATAAAGTATGTATTTCTAAAAAAGAAGAAGTAGTGAGAAATATAGAGCTGAATAATCCCATTTCTATCATATTGTAAGAGGGGTTCAAGTATAAGTAGTGTAGAAAAGGGTTACAAAAGGTAAGAAGTCAATCAAGGGGAATGGTGAAACCATGAAAGGATTCAATAAAGTTAGGGAATAAGTTATATGGGTTGATTGGATAGATTTTTTTAATATGTGTAGATATTACAAATGATCACCACTAAAGTTCACATACAAAGAAGCCCAAATTTCTAATAGTGTTATGTACATGACATAAAATATATTAATATATAGTGTATATTATATTAATATGTTCTATGCATTATATATTATAATTTTAGTCATGTTAAAACCAATTTCTATCCAAGTAATTTGAACTAATAGAAGTAGAGGTTCTAAAAATATAATTTTAAAAACCTAGATGGAGATGGTAGAGTGGAAGCTACAACATCTGAATGTCCACAAGTAGGTAGATTGGATGTAGGTGGTCAGAAGAAGGAAATCAAAAGTTACTCCTATAAGCCTGAAGGTGAAGTGTTGATATGTAAAGGGTTTGTGAAAGATTATTTTCTAAGGATATGTAAGAGTATTTCCTTGGTGGTTTTGTAGAAAATAGAATATGTATGGATCTTAAGGATGGTACATAAGAGTTAACTATTAACAATTATGGATGCACTCACTATTCTTGAGGAGGAAGAGTTAAGGTGGAAGAAGTTTTTGAATTAGCGATGGGATACCCATGATGATAAGATATGAGTGGGAACAATCTCAGTGAGGTTCATAAGATGATGTTATTGGTTGCATGAGTTTTAATCTACTTTAAGTAGTAGGGTGGGAATACTTGTTTTGGGTGACTGCCCTTTTATAGATTGTGATCATATCTTGTTTCTTGATTAAATGAGTTTTCATTATTCCCATCATGGATTAAGACTAATTTCTAAAACACATAAATACTTATATTTTTTCTTTTGAATTTATTTCTTTCAATCATTATCTTATATAATTTCCTTTCTCAGTTTTGTTTTGATGTGTGTGTTTTAGTGTGAGGAATTAATTTTTGTGTGACTTTTAATTTCCAGTATATAGACAGTGTAGGATCATTTTTGTTATTTATTTTTGTCCTTATAAGTTATAAAGGATAACATCTAGGTGTTCAAGAGTTTAATCATACCTATAATATAAATATTGATAAATGTTACGTTAATGTAGAAATAGACATAAAAATAATATATAGACAGAGACATATATATTTTTATCAACAACCATGAAATAAAATAATATATTTATTAAATATACATATTATTTTCATGGAATAAAAAATATAATTTATAAAACATATTTAATGTGAATAATATAAATATATATAAATATCATAACATATCTTTTAAACATTATATTATTTAACAAATGTTCATTAATATGTAATATATAAAATATTCTTCATTTTTTTAATGTTCAAATGTTGAATACTATGTAAAAATAATAAACGGCCATTATTAGGTTGCATAATATTATATGGATATATATATATATATATTATGAACATGAAATAAAAAATAAAATGAAGAAAACATATGTTCAATGCATTATATAAATATACATATATTTCACATAAGTAATGTTATTTACACAATATATATATATATATATTATACAAATATATTATATGAATTATATATAGATATGTAAATTATATAAAATTATATAATAAACAAACATATGTTCTGTTCATTATAAATTCTATATAATTCACAAAATATATGTTATATGAATTATATAATATAAAAAAATTATATATATTATATTAACATATTGTGAGAATGATTTTCAATTTTTTTGGGAGTTATTGTGAAGAGGTGGAAAGAATTATGTCCTCAAACCAATATAGAATATTGTATCATATATTTTTAATTTTATTGTATAAAATATTCGGATATGTATCATACCACAACAAATCTATGTTCATTCATATTTTATATCATCTAAAAAACTCCCATGTCATATGATAGTGTATTCAATAATTTAAATATGTTGAATTAATTTTTTGAATACTTAAAAGGACTAATGATTTTTTGGTATATAACAACAATATCTATATCTATAATTACATAAAATGATTTAATTCCCCTTACATATGTCCTCTTTTATGTTCTCTATTTCCCACTTATCCTAATTTTATATCCCTCACCTACTACCCCAATTTACCCATGCATCCCCATCTCACCACTCGCCCCCTGTAACACCACATTGTGATGTATTATTTTGATTTATAAGATATTTTGGCATCCTAGGATTTCTTTATTTTTCAAGGTGGTTCATTCCATGAATTTGGATTTTCACACAATGAATAAACTAGAAATAGTTCCTATTTTTTAGATAATCCCTTCATGTCATAAACTGGTAATTCACATCATAAAGTATTCAAGGAAGTCCTTCCATGTCGTGTAGTAGGGATTCATACCATAACCTTTTCTATATCCAATTTTTAAATTATTATTTTTCCTATGTTTTTTATATTTCAAATTTTAGGGGTGTGGTCACCCCCCCCCCCATTCATTTGACCTATCCTAGGCACGCAAGATTATGCTATTCTCTCCCTTCCTATTTATTTTTGTGTATCCACTCCCTCGATTTCAAGTATTAACTCTAAGGTGGGACCTATTTTTCTATATTTTTCTTTATTCTTTCCTCTAATCCTTTTCCCCATTGTTTTATCTTCTCCATTAAACTATAAGAGGGTTCTAGGGATGAGATTAGGGTTTTAGGTGACTTGACCATGGTGGTTTCAGTTTTTAGGGATTATGGATGATGTTTTCTTGCTTTTATGAGGAAACATTATAGAAGGAGACACTATTCAAATTTTTGTGAGTGATTTATACTTGATTTAAGGTAGTAGTTTTTTTATTTCCATTTATATTATATTTTACTTAATTCTTGTTGATTTCTAAATATATATTTTTCAAATTAAGCCTATATGTCATAATTTATATAGAATTTATAAATGTATTGAGTTTTTTACAACTTGGAATATAGATGTTTAATGATTTTATTACATTTCAAATGTATTTTTTTTAATACCAAGTTAATTAAAAGATTCCCAATAGTACTATTCAAATTGAATTTGGTGACTAAAGGAATTTGACACCATTTGGGTAATAGAATGTGAAAATTCTGGAAATAAAATAATGTTTTAAATGTGAGATACTGTTGGGGAAGTATTAAATGCTTTAAAGGTAATGGGAATTATTTCCTCAAGACAATTTATGTTTGGATAAACTTGGTTTGGTTTTGAATGATTTATTAATTATTTTCATGGTTTAGTTTTAATAAATTCTTTAAATAATAGTTTTAAATGGTAGAATGGATTTTCATACCAAGATGGTATTTTATGAAATGTCTAGTTGGTGAATTAAATGATGTTATTTTTGAAAACATATAATATATTCAACTAAGACCCTTTGATTTTATTGATTAATATAAATTTTGGACCCCATAGGGGATGTTGTTATCATTTTCATATTCATTTGTATCTATGCATGAAAAAAGGAGTTATTTTATATGATATTTTTGGAAGTGAGAAATAGAATTTATATATTGTGTTTTATTATTAATAATTTCATAAAACATTGGATTAATTATTTAATCACCTCTATTTTCACATATTGTGGAAACCTGAGGTAGTTAATATAGGTTTTGAATTTGTGTTGTGCTAGTACAGTGTGTACTAGCTGGTTAGTGGCCTGGGAGAGTTACTCCCTCCTAGGGCTGGTTTTATACTAAAATATTTATAAGTGTATATCATATGAGGTATATTTTTAGAACACTTAAAAGGAAAATGATCCTATATTTAAGTCTAGTATCATTAATTTTAGAGCCTAGTCTGATTCCCATGATATAATGACTCCATTAAGGATTGCGTAGGGGATAACTTCTGTTTTTTAATCCTCTATTCTTGATTAGTTACATGGAAACATTTTTTATTGTTTATTTTATCCTAACTTTAGGATATCATGGTTATCTAGTTAGGTTTATATTTGTTTTATTTATGGATTTAGTTTACTTTGAACTCAATTTCAATAATTATTAGAAAAGTAATATTTGAAAGAAAAAAAATTATTTCTACATATTGAAAATATATTTTGAAAATGTTTTGGGATAGGGAAAAAAATTTGTCTAGTTTTTATAAATTTTATGAGAAATAATATTTCCATGGTTTTTAATTGTTTGATAAAGTCATTCTATTCTTTGACCTAGTTTCTTAGAAAAATATAAATCTTCTTCAAAAGTGGTTCTAGCATGCTATTTGGTTTCATCTCATGTGTACATAGAAAATTATTTTCCATAGTTAGATTTCAAAAAATCATTAATGAAATAAATTTTTAAAGTAAATGGAACAAAAAAATGGTAAAATCATACTAGTGAATGTTTATATAACACCCTACATACACTAATTGTTGTATATAGATCTTCTGTTTTATTCCAGGTTCCTAGTTTACTTTTATCCTTGTAACAACTCAAAAATTCATTAATAAAAATTATTCTTGATCTAATTAAAAATATTATTATGGTTATATAAAATATGAACTGCATTGGTTTTATGTTTCGGGATTTTAAAATGATGTTATGAACTATGACCGTTGCTAATATATCTATTGACAGTAATCACATGATTAGTATAAATATACGGCTTTAACAAATCCAATTTACTTAGAAAAAGGAAGTGATGGCCTCATCCAGTAGACTTTCCCTATACGAAGCCCATTTGTCAGAGCCCAGAAAGGAGGTTGAGACAATGGGATTCACTCTTGACCAATCCCAAGCAGATCTTAAACACGTTAATCTTGAGCAGAACCAACTACGGTAGAAGTGGAAGTTAATAGAGATTACCACCCAAGCAATGTTATCTGATCCACCCCAAGAGTTTTTCACAATTTCACACCTTACTCTTCTGTCTTATGCAGATGTTATAAGGGGTTATATAACAATACCTTAGCACTATGATTAGGTGAATTTTTTTGTATATAAAAATTAATATACATTCATTTTATTATTGTTACTTTGTAAATAGTTTTTAAAGCACAAATAGTATTTCTAGTTAATATTCAACTAAGAAATCTATTTTTGATGAATTAATGGATTGTTGAATTAAATAATATTTTACTCTTATTATAAAATTAATTTTTATTAAATATAAATTATCGTATAATTTTATGAATGCAATTTTAATTTTTATTAAGGTTTGAAAACAGTTTTTGTCATAAACCCATGAATTTTCAAAAAAAATGCCAGTTTTTATTTTAAAAGTAAAAATTCACATATTTATAAAATTATTTAGATAAAATTAATATTATTTTTGGAATCTTGATGTTGAAATTATACAACAGTGAATTTTTCATAATTTTTTGAGACAGTCAAATTTTTGGGTAAAAAATAAATATCGTTTAAATATATAATGTGTTTTAAGACATCATAATGACCCCATAGTGATTTAATAAAATACTATAAATGATATGTTCTTCCAATATATTTTTTACCATTAAAATAATTTTATTTTAGTTTTGTTTTATTTATTTTACAAAACTTTAGTGGACCCTCCAAGAGTTATAAAATATTTTCACTTTTTAAATGCATTTCCTTGAAAGTGTGACTCACATCCACATAAGAAACCATATTATTTTAATAATTTCGGACATTGGACTTACAAAATATTTTTTTCCACTCCCCTTTGTCAAAAAACATGGTCAAAAAACATGGTCTGGTTTGTGGTTTTGATTAGTTTAATGTGAAGTGTCCCAAACCTAAATAATAAAGAATTCACTCTCCTTTCCTATATAAACCCACCAAATATCCCACTTCCTCTTCACTAAAAGCCTTTTGAGTTCAACCAACACCTGCACTACTCTATCTAGAATCCTCCCAATGTTCCCCAATCTCCCAATAATCCTCTCTCGGGCCTCTCCCAAGCCTTTGGGATCACACTTCCAAGTAAGGGATTTATTCCTTTCTAATTTTTGTCCAATTTTCTTTAAGTTTTTATGCCATTTTTTCTATTAAAAATGTAGGTGTATGATTTATCACATTCACCATATTTCCATATTTATGTTTGGATGATGGGATACTAATTTATCTCTCATTAATGCCTCCCATGTACTCCTGTTACCATGACGAAATTCCGTGAGGGATTTCTCTCTCCTCTTTTACATCCAAGTAATTCTTTTGTATTATGCATCTAAATTACATTACATTTGTTGGGACATGTATATATATTACCCCCTTACTTTCTATTTCATGTATATATGTTGAGAAACATATTTTTCTCTCATCAACCATTTTCATGAATCCTTATGTCATGTCGTTATGCTGCAGAAATTGCACCGCATTTTTCCAAGCCAAGATCATTGTGTAGTGAATACTAGACCCATGTCTCTATTAAGGGTATTCACTTTTATACACATATACATATTCATTGGTAAATTAATGAATTTATTCCACATTACTTAATCATGGAATAACTTATGATATTGATTGATTACATGTTATAGGATCCATGTGGCAAACTTATGCATGAAATGAAATGTTTATGAAGGGTGTGCCTTGATAGCGCTCCAATGCATTAGGTAGAGTATGGTATCATTATAAGTCATGTGAAATGGGTTTTGACTCATGATAATTCAAGTGAAATGAGGTTTTACTCATGCTTCATGTTCAATGAGGGTTTACTCATGCTCCATGTGCAATGAGCCTTGGCTCAGGCTAATCCCATATTAAGTGTTGTTTCCACATTTCCATATTATGATTATCATTATTTATCGTGATTTTATGTTCATGTTTCTCTTATTATCTATTGATATGCCTATTTTATAACATTTATTTTATTCCTCATGTTATTCCATGTTCATTCCCTTACTGATCTTTATATCTCACCCTTTTCTTATGCATGTCCTCAAGTTATCCCATGAAATGGTAAGTACGAGGGAATGTAGTGGTCATGTAAAGAAAGTTTTCAATAAAGATGTTGTATTTCATGTTTCAAGTTGTTATGTAATAATCCTAATCCCCAAAGACACTAGATCTCTAAATCTTCTATGTTGTAACAAGTGAATTTTATGTAATAAATCATGTTTTAGTGTGTAATAAAGAGTAGGGTTGTCATAGTTGGTATCAGAGGATAGGTTTAGTTATTTTTGGGATTAGGATTAGAAAACCCTAGTGAAGACTTAGATACAAGAACAAGTGTAATAAAATAATCCCTAATTATTGGTGAGTATTGATTAATTGTTTTATCAAGCAAATACATCCTTATCTGGATATGAGCGGGTAGAGGTGGCTCTGGCATAGATGTATCCTAGGGGTAAAACCTGAAAACACCGCTTTGAGCTAGACTCGAATAGGAACTGGTGCAAGAAAATGGGCCTTTCTGCACTCTTGGTTATGAAACTCTTGGGGGATATGCTTTGGTAAATTCACAAGCTTAGTATGAACCCTTATTAAGTGAATTAAATAAATTCCCCTAAGAATCTATGTTAGAAAGTAGATCATGAATAGAATAAATTGAAGCCTATGGATTCATAAGTTAGGGAAATAAAAGTTATTTATAAGTCATCTATTTTTGGATTACCCTTTATGTGTTACCCCTAATTTTCCTTTCATTAAGTAATAATAAATCATTAAAATTCAAGTAGTTTTATATCATAATTTTATCATGTCTAAAGGGTAACTCAAAATTTGATATGTTTCATCAGTAGGATAAAGGATAGTTTTGATATGGAAGGGTAAGAACCTCATAAAACACTCTTATCCTTTCCTAAGTACTTACTAGCTATAATTATTCTGAATTCAATCTTGCATAGCATAGAAACCTTTTCCAATGTCTAACTATCTTGAAAGATTCTCTATGACATATCAAACACCTCCTCCATACCACAGAATCAACAAGGATCATGGCACACCTATGATAAAATATTAAGCTCTCAACTCTACCAACTTTCAAGATGAGGGAGGTATCATCTGGGTATTTTCAAATATTTCACCTTATCTATAGATTATGATGCACTATTTGATTTTAGAATAGCTACCGAAGAGGGAGACCTCTGAGAAGCCAATATATATATAGTCTTGTCGTCTGGTTTTTTTGGAAATATAGATAATATATTAGAAGAACCACATTTTAAAAATTTCAAATCTGACTCTATCAGAATATGTTACAAAAAACTGGTACATAGTGATGTTTTGAAACTATATGTTAGAAATAATTTTTTTCAAAAAGTGCATCATATTTTCCACCGGTACGATCCATGTTGCACGGACTGTGTCTGGACCATGGAAGTGGAAGACTTTGAATGTACATTGAATTATTGTTGCACTAAGTGGACCCTAGATCTCTATGATCGACATGATAATGAGGGTTGGGGAGTACTTCATGGCGGTGGGTAATCAACCCTAAAGTTTTGTTTAAATTTCAGAGTTCTTTTTTTATTTAATCAAATTGTGAGGATGCAATTTTTCTAAGGGTGGAAGATTGTAAAGACCCAAACATTCATTAATAAAAATTCTTCTTAATCTAATTAAATGTCTTATTATGGTTATATAAAGTGTGAACTTCATTGGTTTTATGTTTCTAGATTTTAAAATACCATTATGAATTGTGATCATTGCTAATATAACTGTTGAACAGTGATCAGATGATTAGTATAAATATAGGGCTTTAAACAATCCAATTTACTCAGAAAAAGGAGCGATGGCCTCATCCAGTAGACTTTCCATGCACAAATTCCATTTTTAGAAGTTTGGAAAGGATGTGGAATCATTGGTCTTTTCCCTTGACCAAGCCCAACCTGAGCTTGAACACGTTAAGCTTGAGCGGAACCGACTATAGGATAAGTGGAAGTTAATAGAGATTACCACCCAAGCAATGTTATTCGAGCCACCCCAAGAGTATGTCACCATCGCACACCTTACTCTTTGGTCTTATGCGGGTGTTATAAGGTTTTATGTAACAATACCTTATCACTATGATTATGTGCATTATTTTGTATATAATAATGAATATACATTCATTTTATTATTGTTACTTTGTAAATAGTTTTTAAAGAACAAATAGTTTTTTTAGTTAATATTAAACTAAGAAATATATTTTGATGAATTAATGGATTTTTGAATTAAATAATATTTTATTATTATTATCAAATTAATTTTTATTAAATATAAATTATCATATAATTTTATGAATGCAGTTGTAATTTTTATTAAGGTTTTAATGTTGTTTTTGTCAAAACCCATGAATTTTCGATAAATGTAATTTTTTATTTTAAAAGTAAAAAAATTCACTTATTTAGAAAATTATTTAGATACAATGAATATTATTTTTGGAATCAGGATGTCAAAATTATCCAATGGTGAATTTTTCATAATTTTCTGAGACAGTCGAATTTTTGGGTAACAAAAATAAATAGCGTTTAAATATATAATGTGTTTTATGACATCATAATGACCCAATAGTGATGTGATAAAATACAATAAATGATATGTTCAGAAAATATATGTTTTAAAATTAAAATTATGTGATTTTAGGTTTGTTTGATTTATTTTAAAAAACTTTAGTGGACCCTCCAAGAGTTATAAAACATTTTCACTTTTTAAATGAATTTCCTTGAAAGTGTGACTCTAATCCACATAAGAAACCCTATTATTTTAAGAATTTCTGTCATTGGACTTATAAAATATTTTTCTCCAATCCCCTTTGAAAAAAAATCATGGGCTGGTTTGTGGTTTTTATTAGTTTAATGTGATGTGTCCCAAACCTAAATAATAAAGAATTACCTCTTCTTTCCTATATAAACCCACCCAAGCTCCCACTTCCTATTCACTCAAAGCCTTTGGAATTTGAAAAAACCCTTCCATATTTTCTCTAGAATCCTCCCAAGGTGACCCAAGCTCCCAATAATCCTCTCTCAATCCTCTCCCAAGCCTTTGGGATCACACTTCCAAGTAAGGGTTTTCTTCCTTTCTCATTTTTGTCCAATTTTCTTTAAGTTGTTATGACCTTTTTTTCAATTAAAAATGTTGGGGTATTATTTATCACCTTCTCCATACTTACCTCTTTATTTTTGGATGATGGGTACCCCTTTATCTCTCATTAATGCCTCCCATGTACACCTATTACCATGCCGAAATTCTGTAAGAGATTTCTCTCTCCTCTTTTACATCCAAGTCATTATTTTGTATTATGCATCTAAATTCCTGTATTTTTTTGGGACATGTATCTATATTAACCCCTTACTATCCATTTCATGTAAATATATTGAGACACCAATTTCCCTCTCATCAACCATTTTCATTAATCCTTATTTCACGTCGTTATGCTACAAAAATTGCACCGCGTCTTTCCAAGCCAAGATCATTGTGTAGTGAATATCATACCCATGTCTCTATCAAGGGTATTCACCTTTATGCACATATAAATATTGAATGGTACATTCATGTATTTATTACACATTACTTGATATTGTAATAACTTTTTATATTGACTGATTCCATGTTATAGGATCCATGTAGCACACTTATGCATGAAATAAAATGTTTAATAAGGGTGTGCCCTAATAGTGCTCTAATGCATTGGGTAAAGTATAGTATCATGATATGTCATGTGAAATGGGTGTTTACTCATTTAATTCAAGTGAAATGAGGTTATACTCATGTTCCATGTCCAATTAGGGTTTACTCATGCTCCATGTGCAATGAGCCTTGGCTCATGCTAATTCCATGTTAAGTGTTGTTACTGCATTTCCATGTTATGATTATCATGATTTATCATGCTTTTATGTTTATTTTTTTCTTGTACTCCATTGATATGCCTATTATCTAACATTTATTGTATTCCTCATGTTATTCCATGTTCATTCCCTTAATGTTCTTTATAGCTCACCCTTTTCTTATGCATGTCCTCATGTTATCCCATGCAATGCTAAGTACAAGGGAATGTAGTGGTCATATAAAGGAAGTTTTCAATAAAGATGTTGTATTTCATGTTTTGTGTTTTTATTTAATGATCTTAATCCCAAGATACACTACACCTCTTGATATTTTATTTTTTAACAAGTGAATTTTATGTAATAAATCATGTTTTAGTGTGTAATAAAGAGAAGGGTTGTCATATACCTGGAATTGGTTCTTTTTAAGTTTTGTTTGGGTTGTTCCATTAGTGATTAGTTTGGATAGTGATGATTAACTATGGATAATTTGGAAACTTTTGATACTGTTTTAGTTTTTTATTTTCATTTATTTATTTGGGATGTTTATGTATCAACCCATTCAACTAGTAGTTTTCTTTTTCTATTTCTATATTGGTTGATCATGTAGTTTATTATTATGATGTTCAATTTTTATTATTTTTTTTAAAGTTAATCTATTTTTTCTATTTTTTTATGTTTTATCTATTTATTTATCATCATGGATGTCTAATTTATAGAAGATTCATATCATATTTCTATAGAAAAAATATAAAATTTCTATTTGGATTTTAGGGGGTGAAATCATTCTGGAGGCTTCAATCTTGATACCCAAGAACTAGTAGTGAGATAGTGGGAACTGTGAACACCCCTCAGGCCTAGTAATGAGCCTAATATTGTGTAATGTTGTCTTATCCCATGCTGGTATGTTACTAATAGTGTCAAATCCTAGTTTATAGATGAGGGATTAGGTTCTTGAGGATAACTCCTATTATTTGGGAAGTTATGTAGTATAAAGATTATAACGACCCAATATTGATGTACATGAACATTACATTACTTTTGAATAATAATTAATACATGACATAAACAGATTCCCAAAGACCATATTAGTTTAGTGTATTTGGAAACCTGGTACACAATCTTCTATCTTGGTGAAAGATCTTCAACGTCTCCCACAAAGATCTTCCCCTTTTGATTTCTTACCTAAATCCTTTCTTTATATCATAGGGAAAAGAAAACATAAATAGGGTGAGCTAAAATAATCATTAAGTGTAAACATTAATAACATAAAAAACTAGAAAAATAAGAATGTAAAAACATGAGCCAAAAGCTTAAATATAAAAATATTGGGTCATGAAATAAATCTTGGAAGTACGTAAGGCACAGATCATAAAGGAAAATTAACCATGATAAAATAGTATTGGCATAAAACATGGAATTTTGGGAAACAAATAAGTACATAATATGATTTCCATAGTATCCAAGTCATTTCTTCCAAGACCATTATAGTGGAAAAATCCCATTACTGAACCGGTTTTACTTGTCATTCCAACCATTTATTATTGAACTGGATTTACTTTTCATTCTAACCCTATATTATATAACCCGATTTATATGTTGTTCCAGTCATGTCTATCTCATGAGATATAAATACTTACTCAATGCATTGGAGGGATATATATGGCCCAACCATCTCATAATTAAATCATTTTTACATGTCCCACAAAAACATAAATCATTCATCATAGCATAACCCATGAAATAAATTGGGTTTCTTAAACATCATTCCATTATAAAATAAATGGATTTCATAAAAACAATTTCATCATAAGAAAAATAAAATAAAAGTAATAATAGGGATATAAACATAACATTATGTCATCTTAGATGGATAATAATTTTTATAAAACACTTGAACTTAATTCTTGAGGAAAATATCATTTCTTTTTCAAAAATGTTTTCTTTTCTCAAAATGACATGAAATTTTAAAAGAAAATAATTTAGTTAAAAATAATCTTAAAATTGGGTAGAGGAAGTTTCATTGAAATAAGGTGTAATGAAACTATAAAAATTTATTCATGTCGTATAAGATAAAAAACATTCTCCTTACACTTTTTCAGAAAAAGTCAAAAAGTACCTTGTATGGTAAACAAAAGAAATATTCCTTCCAAACCATGTATTAAAATTCAAAAATGGGTAAAAATGACTTTAAACATACATAGAATAATACTAAAAATTTTATGGAGATATTTTTATAAATCATGGACATGGATATTAAATATACCCCCAGTAAATACTTACATATAAACGATCTTGGATAAAAATGAGATTGAAAAATTATCCATTACCTTAGATCTAATTTATTCTGTATGTGTTTATAACTCTTGTATAGTGGGTTTAAACATATTATTAACTTGTAAAAAAACCATAATAATATTTATGACTTCATATATGATTCACTTAGGACTTTATATTACCCATTCATTTATCTATTTCATGTTAAAGCAACATTTTGGGTAATAATCATTTTATTTATCGTATGTGTTTTGACTTGTTATTCTTGATCTTATTAATTAAATCATGATTTAATTACTTCTATAATTTATAATATTATTTATATATCATATATATTCATAATATAAATATATATTCATAATATAAATATATATTATAGATAGATATGTGAAATGGAATACACTGTCCATGGAGACGGTAGGTTGTACGTACGCATGAATGTTGTTTCTGTTTTTTTATCATGTGGAAGTAAGTGAATGTCATATATGTAAATATATATATATATATATATCTGTACTAGACTTATTATTTCATATATTTCATAATTATTCATAATATATATATTTTTTATAATCGTTCTTGGAGGTGTACGAGGAAAATGACTCTCGTTGCGTCGTGGAGACGATAAACAGTACGTACGCACGAGCGACGATATCATTTCTTTAATGGTTAAATTATATGGAATTGGATGGAATATTAATTATATAGAATCATAATAATTTGATATTAATTATTTATGTCTATTATACCCATAATTATACCCATCCAAATAAAGTAATGTGGAATAACAAATTACACAACAGCATGGAGACAGTAAGCCTTACATACGCACGCATGGTGATATTATTATTTTTAGGATAGATAAAATGATTAATATAGTTATCCCATTATTATAATAACATATCACTATATGTATAATACTTGATTTAATACTTTTTTATGGAAACAACATAGGAAGAAGAAGTAGAAGAAGAAAATAACTTTGAAATAAGGGATAGAACGATTACCACTTATTCAGGTGTCTCTGTTTGATTTTCACAAAAGAACTCTCTAGGATGGATTTTCGACCAAAGTGTTTCCTCTAGGAGGAAGGTATAGATGTTTGGAACTTATTTAAGCAGATTTTGGACGATCAAAATGGCTTGAAATGTGTGAGTAAGTGAGTAGAGGTGGTAGATTTTTATAAGTGGGAGTAGGGGCAGTTTAAGAAAGTCTTGAAATATTAATTTATTATATTTTTTTTTAGTTTATAATGTTCTCAAACTCATTTATTTATAATATAAGGTGTGTATGGGTCTAAATACTCTAAAAAATAAAATTTAGAAATGTTTTGAGTTTATTTTAAACCTTATCATTTTGATTTATCCTTATTTAATCTATTTTATTTTATTTGTGGTAATAAATTTCTAAATATTAAATGTTTATAGATATTTACTTATGTATTGTAGATTATCCATTATTGGATAATTTATGACAATTTGGATCATATAATTTTCACTTTATAATTTTTGAATATTTTTGGGATTTTTAAATAATTTAATAATATGTTATTTTTATAAAATATCAATAGTATTAAATTTGATACTATTCATTTATTTGACATTAAATAAAATCTACACAAAATATAAATTATAAAAAAAATATTTAATACACTCATAACATTTCATAATAACCTATAATATTCTTGGATCACATTAATTATTTTATATTGTATATTTTAATATTTTTAATACCATTTATTTGATATTTTTATCAATAAAAAATAATTTCTACATCAATATTGTGTCATCATTAATGGTAAATTTTTAATATAAAAAAATTATAAATAAATTCACATGATGTATAAAATTTAATTTTATTTCTATAGACTATTTATGTTTGAAATTTTATCAAATTTATCACTATATTAAAATTATTATACTTATAAGAGATAAGAGAGTGACATGTTGTCACTTTCTTTTGTTTAAATTATAAGTACATCACTTTCATAGAAAAAATTCCATTAAATAAATAAATTATGACCCTTAGGTGATATTGGTCTAATTTAATTTATACAATAAGATTTTGGTCGGTTTTAGGGTAATTTTATTATTATTAGAATATTTTTTATTACCCTAATTTACCCAATTTACCTTTAAATATGGTAAATAAAAATAACCATAGTTACAAATCATAATATCCAAAAAAAATAAAAGTATCATATTAAAATAATTTTGACCAACTAATTCCAAATATAGTATCCATTTTTTGAAATTCAATACATATAAGATAAATGAATTAATTTAAAATTAATTCCCATTATAAAAACTAGAAATCTGGTTTTTAAGAAGTAAAAACTATCAAAATATTGACATGTGTTTATGTACAATTTAAATGGGGAATTACGTACAATAAATAAAATTGGATTAAATTATTAAAAATAATCCAATTTCAATTTAAAAACAATTAAAAATATAATCTAACTATATAAATAAATTAGATGAAAAGACAGTTTTGGATTAAAATTCAAGATTTTTCACTATTCCTTAAAATATGAATTTTATCAGAAAAATACGAAAAATTAGACCAAAGTAAATTTTGATGTCCCTCTTCCAAAGAAGAAGTTTATTTTTTCA
Source organism: Viscum album (assembly GCA_963277665.1). Lineage (NCBI taxonomy): Eukaryota > Viridiplantae > Streptophyta > Magnoliopsida > Santalales > Viscaceae > Viscum > Viscum album. The sequence goes on from OY728146.1 coordinate 488,580,854, forward strand.
AATATAATATATAAAATTGTTAAAAATATATTTAAAATAGGTTCTCTTTCAAAAGGCAACAAAACTGCATTTTTTAAAAAATACTTCTTTTATCAAAAAAAATACATTTAATAATATATCGTTGTTTAGTGAAACTCGGTATTGTGTATAATGCAGGCTATCGAGGAAGGTTGTTCTTGAATGTAATGCAATCCAAGTCAATGTTGTTTGTAGTGAAATATTCCTTTAGTGTTTCTTATAACAAAATCCAAACATAGTTCTTTTATACATTGAACAAAATCTATACTCAGTGTTGCATATATCGTACACCATCTCAGTGTTGTGTGTAACATACAACAAGTCGTTTTAGTGTGAAAGGAATATTTTACTTAGTTAATTGACAAAAATAAATGAAAATTTTAATTTATTTAAAAAAAGGTCCAAAAAACTTGGTGTGTTACATTATACCCCCCTTAAAATGAATTTCTCCCTTTAAATTCTTCAGGTTTATAAAAGGTTTACTACTTGAAAGTTTCTTTCATGGAAACCCACATAGTAAAAAAGGAATACTAAAACTTCATTTTAAAAAGTAAAGTTAGAAATATAACATTTACCCAAAGTAACTCATCACTCAGTTTCCACATAGGAGAACATAGGTGGGAAGTGAAAACATGGATATGGAAGAGAAATTTAACCATCAATTTTTTATGGATAGTGATAGAGAACAAGGTTTGGAGAAATTTAACAACTAGAAAGCCATAAATCTATGATGATCTAAGGGGCCATTTGATTTGTTAGATAAGAAGGTACTAAGATAACATTTTTGGTTTTCAAGATCCTTTCCCTAATGTTGAATAAATTTTAATGAGAATAAATACTTACTTGATTTTGGTACAATATCACCCTTGTTTGTGCCTTGAACAAATTCCACTTCATCTCTTATTTAAATAAATGAAGTAGAATTTTTCATTCTTGAAGTGTTGGCAGATCATATGATAGAATGATAGGACATTTCATCTATCTAAACAAAAAGGTTAGCATAGGTTATCAAATATGAATAAGTCCACCTATAGTGAGACAAGACTTTATTCCAACTAATGTCGTCTAAAGTTTATCTTAAAATTTCCATAAATTTATAACTTTACAATATTTATAATAGATAAAAATCCAAAACTTTAGAAAATGGTTCAATTACTTGGCTTAAAATTTATCCACCATATATCATAAGGTATATCTGGTTAGCCGCATTCCAAAAGTGTGAACACCTTCATCATGTATTCTCTTGAGTCACGGTAACAACCTAAATTATCAGATATCCTTTTTGAAAACATGCATGTTTCTTTGTTCCAAAATATAGTATATTATTACTTAAGTCCCAGAAATTTTTATACTTAATCCATGATATCATAACCCTATTTTAAACAAATCCATAATTAGTTCTCAAGAAAATAGAATCACCCATTTTACTTATTCAAATCAAACATATCTTTATCCCAACATCATTATCTTAATATAAGGAACAAATTAAGAGTTATCTTTCCTTTAATCATGTTTTATCCAAATATATCACTCTACACTTAAATCACTTTTTTGTATCCTTATAACTATTCAACATATCCTTTCCAATCCTTAATGAAAAACTTATACTAAAATAACTTATATATTTCATGATTCATATAACATAATCTTTGAACTCCAAAACATATACAACTCAATCATCCAACTTTACTATTACTTAGGATCCATAATATTAATCTTCCATATAATATGAATCATTTCTAAAGGTTTCTAAACCTCAAGCTTCTTAGATTTAATGTAAACAATACTATAATAACATCACATACCTTTCACATGTCATTTACAATATCTTTATCCTCAGTGATATGACCAATAATTATACCATCTTCATGATTATCTTCATGATATTTCTACTTAGGAAATCAATCTTCATAATTATATTAATCTATACATCTGAAATATTCAATGTTTAACAATTTTCTATGTAGTATTGGCTATTGACTAAGACCAAAAATCAAAGTGTGAGAAATATATATCAAATATTAGAAACACATAACTAAGGTAAATTACTTATAATATTTAAATATATGATATCTTTGGTTTAACCCAAGGTTAGTCATGATTATCACAAAAACCCTAGGATTGTAACATATACTTGAATTATCCTTAGGATATCCCAAGAAATATCCATAGAAATATATATAGGGATCTCATAAAAGTTTTTGCATCCTAGTTTCCAATGGTTGATTAAACCATTACTCTGACACCAACCCTAACGACCCAATATTGATGTACATGTACATTACATTAATTTAATGGAATACTTAATAAATGATAAAAATAGACACCTATATATCATATTGTTTTAGTGTATTTGGAAACTTAGAACATAAACTTCTATATTGGTGATATATCTTCAACATTTCCCATAAAGATCATCCCCTTTTGATTTCCTACCTAAAACCTTTCTTTATATCTTGGGGAAAAGAAAACATAAATAAGGTGAGGTAAAATGCTCAGTAAGGGTAAAAATTGAGAATGTAAAACAAACCATATATATAATAATGTAAAAAACATGAGCCTAAAGTTTAAATATCAAAATCTTGAGTCATGAAATAAATCTAGGCATTTTGAAAGGTACAGATCATAAAGAAACATTAACCATGATAAAATAGAATTAGAATAAAACATGGGATTATGGAAAATAAATAATCACATAATATTATTTCTATATTTTAAAATACATTTCTTCCAATACCATCATAGTAAAAAAATTCCATTACTGAATCGGGCTTACTTGTCATTCTAGCCATGTATTACTAAACCGGATTTACTTGTTGTTCCAGCCCTATATTACTAAACCAGATTTAATTATCCTTCCAATCATGTATATCTCATGATATATAAATCTTTAACCAATTAATTGGATGGAGATATAGGTCTGACCCATCTCATAATGAAATCATTCTTACATGTTACACAAAAACATAAATCATTCATCATAGCATAACCCATGAAATAAAATGGGTTTCTTAAACATCATTCCATCATAATCCATATAAAATAAATGGATTTTATAAAAATAATTACATCATAAATACAATAAAATTTAAGTAATAATAGGGATAGAAACATAACCCTATTTATTCTTATATTTATAATAATTTTGATAAAACACTTAAACTTAATTCCTTAGGAAAATATCATTTATTTTTCAAAAATGTTTACTTTTCTCAAAATGTCACACCATTTTAAAAGAAAAGAATTTAGTTGAAAATAATCTTGAAATTTTGTAGAGGAAGATTCATGGAAATAAGGTTCCATTAAACCTTAAAAATCCATTCATACTGTATAAGTTAAAAAAACATTATCCTCTTACTTTTTTCGAAAAAGTAAAAAAGTACCTTGTATGGTAAAAAACGAAAGATTGCTTCCAAACCATGTAGTAAAAGTAAAAAATGGGTAAAAATGACTTTAAACATACATAGAATAATATTAAACATTTTATGAAAACAATTTTAGAAAACATGGATATGTATTATAAATATACCCCCAATAAATACTTACGTATAAACAATCTTGGATAAAATGAGATTAAAAATTTTTCCCTTACATTAGATCTAATTTCTTCGGTATGTGTCTGAAACTTCTATATAGTGGGTTTAAACATATTACTAACTTGTAACAAAACCATAATAATATTTATTAATTAATATATGATTCACTTATGACTTTATATTACCCGTTAATTTATCAATTCTATGTTAAATCAACATTTTGGGTAATAATCATTTTATGTATCGTACCTATTTTGACTTGTTATTCTTGACCTTATTACTTAGATCATGATTTCATTTCTTCCAGAATTTATAATATTATTTATATATTATATATATTCATATTATAAATATATATTATAGATAGATATATGAAATTTAATACACCATTCATGGAGACGGTAGGTCATATGTATGCATGAACGTTGTTTTCATTTTCTTATCGTATGGAAGTAAGTGAATGACATATATGTACACACACACACATATATATATATATATTATTAAAGTAGACTTATTATACTATATATTTATAATTATTTATAATATATATATTTTTATAATCATTCTTGGATGGTGGGCGTGGAAGATGAGTCCCATCGCATTGTGGAGATGGTAAGTTGTACGTACGCACAAGCAATGGTATCATTTACTTAATGGTTAAATGATATGGTAATAAATGGTATATTAATTATAAATAATAATAATCATGTCATATTCATTATTTATTTATATTATAATCATCATTATACCCATCCAAATAAAGTAATGTGGGATAACAAATTACACCACGACATGGAGATGGTAAGTCATATGTACGCCTGCATTGTGATATGATTATTCATAGGATAGATAAATGATGAATATAGTTATCACATGATTATAATAACATCTCATTATATGTATTATTCTGGATTTATTACTTTGGTATGGAAATGATATAGAAATAGGAAGTAGAAGAAGAAAAGAACTTTGAATGAAGGGATAAAACGATTGCCTCTTATTCGGGTGTCTCCTTTTGTTTTTCACAAAAGGGCTCTCTAGGATGGATTTTATCCCAAATTGTTTCCTTTAGGAGTAAGTTAGTGATTTTGGTAGATTATTTCAGTAGATTTTTTATGATAAAAATTTCTTTAAAGGTTTTAGTATGTGAGTAGAGGTAGTGAATTTTTATAAGAGGGAGTAGGGGCACTTTAGAAAAGTCTTAAAATATTATTTTATTATAAATTTATTTTCAGTTTATAATGGTACCAAACTCATTTATTTATAATATAAAATAATTATGGGTCTAAATTCTCTCAACCAATAAGATTTAGACAAGTTTTTAGTTTATTTTAAACCTCGTCATTTTGATTTATCCTTATTTAATCTATTTAATTTTCTTTGTGGTAATAAATTTCAAAATATTAAATGTTTATAGATATTTACTTATGTGTTGTTAGTTATCCCTAATTGGATAATTTATGACATTTTAGATCATATAATTTTCACATTGTAATTTTTAAATATTTTTGTGATTTTTAAATAATTTAATAATATGTTATTTTTATAAAATAACAATAGTGTCATTTTTGACACTATTTATTTATTTGACTTTAAATAAAATACACATAGAATCTAAATTAAAAAATATATTTAATTTAATCATAACATGTCTTAGTCACCTAGAAAATTTTTTATCATATTTATTAGTTCATATGATATTTTTTTAATATTTTTAATTCCATTTATTCGATATTTCTATCAATAAAATAATTTCTACAACACTATTGTGTCATCATTAATGGTAATTATTTAATATCTAAAAATTATAAATAAAATTAAATAATGTATATAATTTCATTATATTTCTGTATAATATTTGTTTTTTAAGTTTTATCAAGTTTATCACTATATTAAAATTACTATACTTATAAGAGCTAAGAGAGTGACATGTTGTCACTTTCTTTTATTTTAATTGTAAGTACATCACTTTCATGGAAAAGAGTTCATTATCTGAATAAATTCCAACCCTTAGGTGATATTAGTATAATTTAATTCATACAATATGATTTTGGAAGGTTTTAGGGTAATTTTATTATCTTTATCATATTTTTTGTTATCCTAATTTACCCAATTTACCTTTAACTATGGTAAATAAAAATTACCATAGTTATTATTCATAATATCAAAAAAATAAAAGTTACCTATTAACATAATATGGAAACATTGATTCCAAATATGGAATAAATTTTTCAAAATTCACTACACATATGTTTCATTATTCAATTTAAAATTAATTCTCATTGTCAAAACTAGAAAGCGGGTATTTAAGAAGTAAAAACTGTCAAAATATTGACAAGCATTTATGTCCAATTTAAATGTGAAATTATTTACAATGACCAAAATTGAATTAAATTATAAAAACATAATCCAATTACACTTTAAAACCAATTAAAAATATAATCTAACTATATAAATAAATTATATGAAAATGCAGTTTTGAATTAAAATGTAGTATTTTTTACTATTCATTTTTTAAAAGGTTGGGTTCAAAGCCTCACTTATTATTTAAAGCAAAGAAAATAACCCTTTTAACTGGGTAGATGGAGACCCATTACATAGCTCGAAGGCCTAGTGGGCATTTAGCCTATTACATGGCCCGTAGGCCCAAATTTTTTGCCCGAGGCCCATTCTGTGAATAGTACTGCTACAGTACTCTACCTGCTACAGTACTGAACAGTATCTGCTACTTCTAGCGCTACAGTTTCCATCGTTACTACACTTCCACCGCTGCTACAGTATTCTATAGTACTTCTACATTACCAGTACCCAATGGGTTTTGAACCCCCATTTTTCATGTAGGATTACGAGGTGCTTACCACTAAGTCAAACCTCAACTACAAAAGATATGAATTTTATCAGAAAAATACAAAAAAAATTGACCAAAGTAAATATTGATGTCCCACTTCTAAATAAGAAGTTTATTTTGTCAAATATAACATATAAAAGTGTTAAAAACTAGATTTAAAATGGGTATTCCATCAAAAGGTAGTAAAACTGCATTTTTTGAAAAATAAGTCTTTTATCGGAAAAATTGAATTTGTTCTTATATCATGTCTATAAAATACATTAGATGAATTTTAATTTCATATAAAATTAAAAATGCGGTTAATAATATTCATAATGGCTAGTTTATATCCCATTAAATAATAATATTTTAATAATATATCATTGTTTAGTGAAACTCAGTATTGTGTAAAATGTAAGCTATCGAGGAAGGACACTCATAGATGTAACGCAATCCAAGTCAGTAGTACGTGTAGTGTAATCTTCCTTTGGTGTTACATATAAAACAATTCAAACATAGTTATTTTATGCATTGAACAAAATCTATACTCAGTGTTGCATATATCATACGCCAACTCGGTGTTGCGTGTAACATATGACAAGTCAGTTTAGTGTGAAAGGAATGTTTGACTTAGTGAATTGAAATATATAAATGAAAATTTTAATTTATTCAAAAACAATAGTCCATAAAAACTCAGGGTGTTATAAAGATGGGTATATCAAAATTCCAGATATAATTATAGAGATAATTTCATAAGTTATTTCTTTCCCTCATCCTTGAGTTACCACGAGATGTTCACGTTTTAATATTGAATTTATGGTTTTTCTTGTTTATTATTGATTTTTTTATATGAAATTGTGATATTTTGATCCCCATTGAGTACATCGGTGATTTTTAGGGTTTATTTGAGCTTTTAGGGTGAAAATAAAGGGTCAACTTGGGCTCCATGGTTAGCTCTCATCATCTAAAAACCCATGTGAATCCTATATAGATGGCTCTATCACCTATTATAGAGGCTATTACATGGTTGGAACGTCATTATCCAACACATGAATCCAAACTATACAATGATCTACTTTTCCTCTTATTAGTTATTTTGGATCCCTTTGATTATGAATTGACTTCAAAAGGGTTTACTATTTCTGTGATGTTAATTAATGGATTTTTATAGAACATTTATGTTTTTGTGTGACATTTTGATTGATTCTTTAGGAATTTTCATTTGTATTTTTATTTTCAATGGTTTAAATTGTGGTATTTTTTTATTATGTTTGTGTTGGTAAATTAGTTTCATGGGAGAAAAGTAGATTTCATGTAGATTTTTTTTAATTAGGCCTTTGATATTATTTTAAGAAAATGAATTTAATCATCATGAAACCATTAAGTAAAATTGTTGTTTTCATGACATATGGAAAACTTTTTGGTTTTAAAAAATTTCAATGATTGATTGGTAAATGGATTCTAATCCATATGAGATGTTTTCAAACATATTATTTTTACAGTTTTATTTAATTTGGAAGACTTTTTGGTATAGAAAAGAATGTGGGTTTTTATAGTAATGTTTTATAAAGTTTAAGTGCATTATTTTTATGAATAATTTAATTGATTAAAAATTGTGTTATTTATTTTTTTAAATGTTTCTTTTGACTCCTTTTGAAATGTTTTGGTTTTAAGGGAAATGAATTTTTTTGGATCTTTTGATTTGAGTGATGTTCTTCAATTTAAAGTGAATTGTTTTTAAGGGAGTTTAGGTGTTTTCAAATTTTGTGTATCTTTGAAAAATTAATGTGAAAATTTTATGAAAAAGGTTTGGTTTGAAGGAAATGGGAGATTTAATGTTGTTTTTTATTTGATTTCCCCTTGGTGGGTTTATGTTTTTTAAATTTTACCTTCGTTTAATGAAACTATTTGAATTGGTTATGAGACATAATGGGTCAGTATTAGGTTCTTTACTTTATAGTTTTTCTTACCATAAAAGTCTTTATACAATTTCGTGGTTTTTTTCTAGGATGATATATAGAATGAACATTCATTTCATTTAATTTTACCTTTTCTAGTTTTTGACTCTTCCCAAACTCTGATGGAGTGGTGGGGATAAAATCTTATTTCCACATAGAATTTTTGATTCATTGGTATTTCCTCCAAAATGATCAATGTTATTTTGTATAGTGAAGTGGTTAGATATTTTTTTGAGGTTATTTATTTTGGATGTGTTCCATGAATATTTTTTTGTTCATATTTGAGAGGTTTTGATTATTAAAGTTACACTTATGCATCAATGTTTGATCCAGTCTATTGAGGTTGTGGTAGAAGTTTATTTTTATTAGATATTGGTCCATTCGACTTGGTAAGGATTTGGGTGTATGGTTTGGGTGACTAGTACTGATGTGTAAACAATTGACATTATACATTGACTGGTGTCATGTTATATCTTGATGGGTTTACCATGGGATGGTGACTTGGGTATGATGTCCAAGATTTCCCATCCATGACCTAGGGTTAGGTCCCATGTTTTTTGTTTTTTTTTTCTTGTCTTTTTTTAGGTATCCTTTTTCTTTTAGTAATGTGTAATTTGGTTTATTTGTATGACTTAATTTGGTGAATCAATTTTATGCTCCTTTGGTTGTTCTTCCCTTGGTGATATAAAATTGTTTCACGGATGATTATTTTTATTTATATAGGATTTTTATTTCTAATGGGTTCTTGGTGATGTATTTTTTTATGTGTTTCTCTATAGGGAGTTTTTATTCTCTTTATTACCATTTTATAATATTTTTATACCATGGGGAGACCTTTTAAAGGTCTCTATTTTTTATTTATTTATTTTCTAGTAGTGGTTTATCTATGCTTAGAGATATTTATGGTTTTTTAAAGATTTGGTTAGATGGACATGGATAGGGTCTTCATGGAGATTTTGTTTTTATTTTGAATAATTGGATTTTGTCCCTTTGTTAATGTCTTTTCATGTTTTCCTAACCCACCCACCTCATGTAATGGGTGTAAATATTTTGTTACTTTGTTTCCTTCTACTAGACTATGGAATTTTTAGGGGGAAGAATGTATCATAGTGGGTAGAATGTAACACCTCATGTAACTATTGTTATGTGTTTTTTTATAATTATTTTGAATTTAATGATATTTTAGGGTGGTTTAGGAGAAAATAGAAAGATTTAGTTCTAAACCTATAGTAGTTCACTCCATGACTAAGGTAGTCACATTATGAACTACTATTCCTATGTTTTTTATTATGTAGTTCTTATTGTAATCTAGGTTTTAATGGTTTAAATGAGGGATTTCATGTAATGAATAACCCAATTTGAATGATTATTTATATAATAAATCCTTTACACCGTAAAGTAGTATTTCATGTTTGAAGCTTTTTAGGAAGTTCATCATTCCTTGAATTAGTTTACACCCAGCTTTTAAGTTTTTTTGTTTTCTGGTTTTACACCATTTCAAAATTTAAGGTTTGGGGAACCCCTTTCCCTATCATTCATGCAACCCATACTATGAACGTGTTTAATATCTCAAGTGTACATAATAGTTTTAAAATTCTGAGTAATTTTGAGTTTTAAACTTTTGTAGGTGGTTCATTCTGATAACCAGATTTCATATTGATAATATGAGGGTTAAATTATACCAAAGGGATGTTTTGGATATAATTTTAGGCTCTATATTTTCATTACACTCTCATATAAGTATCAATATATTCATATTAAATCTGCATGGTTTTGAAGGTTTCGATCCATGGTGCACAGTTTGGTGTGAACAATTTTGGAGTAACCATGAAACACCCTAAGTATATAGTGGATTTCAATTTATTTTGTATTGGTCATAGTTGTTTAGAATGGATAGAACATAGATATATTATAAATATATATATTTAAGAGTAAATTTTGTGACTTTGATAATATATGGGACATGGTGCACTATTTTACATGGTTTTAGACAAAACATGAGAATTGTTTTAGAGGGTTATAGTGAGGATTCATGTGGTTGGCACATGGTTGGTAAACTATACAAACCAACCATGTGATGTGTGGTGTTTTAATATAGTGTTGACCTCATTGTGAGCACACAGTTTGAAAAAACATGTGTTAAAACCATGTATCCCTTAAAATTTTTATTTTACCCTTTTACCCTTATGGTTTTATAACCCAAACCCCCTTTATTTCCTCTTCTATATTGACCTGGTAGCCCCTACATGCACATCTCCTTCTCCTATCTCTCCTCCAAGGTGAGATATCACCCATGTATTATCTATTTCATCTATCTTTTATTGCAATCAAAATGTTTAGGTGAGACTATTAATCCTTTACCTTTTATTATTTTTTATTTAATTTTCAAGTGTTCTAATTCCATTTATGTATGTTATGCCCAATTTTCAGGTATTTTTCAGATTCTTTAATTTTATCCATTATAGGATGAACTAGAATATAGTATTTAATGTGTGGACACTTCTAATGAAAAGGTAGTAATTCCCTAAACTTTACCCATATTCTATCATATTTTTCAAGTGTGTATATTATGCAGTCATGTTGTCTTATCACCCATTATCCCAATTTAAATTTAAATATTAAATTGTGTTTTATTTTAGTTAAATTCCCTATTAAAATGCACTAAACCCATGTGAAAGTATATTTCAAAATTAATTTCTTGGTTATGACCTTAATTCGTGTTTTGGATAATATTGTGGAGAATCATGATGGAGACTCTTATGAAATAATGTGAGATCATGGAATAAATATTAGTATAATATTTTTATAATATAAACTATAGTTTAAATGGGTAAAAGGGGGATTATAATTTATATTGATTAGTGTAAAGTGGAATTTTCATAATTATTGACGATCGTGGGATGAAAATCTAAAGCTTGTCATAGTCTCTTATAAAATTGGTGTTCAAAATTATGAATTGACTTGGGATATATGCCTTGATAGTTCAATTATAGATTCTTAAAATAGATAAGTTGTATGTTTTATCATGACATGGTATCCAGTAATATATAGGGGTATATTTATGAAATTCCCTCTCATTATTAATTAGTGAACCATGTCTTATAAATAGTAAATGGGAATGGTAATGTAAGGTTTGGTTTAAGAGTTAAAGTGACCCATGTAGGCCAAAATGGTAATCCATGGTGTGTAATTTTTAATGGATGATTCTCAAGAGGTAAAATTTTTCATTATGGGAATTGATGGTTATAATTTAAATTTAAAATTTTAAATGTAATAGTATGGAATGGGATCGATGTTGTAAATGAATATAAAATTAAATAATGAATTAAAATAAATGAGGTGACTATTTTGGAATGATGGGATGGTCTACTTTTATTTTGCATGATTCATAGTGCTAAATAATTGGGAATGATGAGATGAGGATCAAGATTATTTACACTACATGATGATTGGAAATGTTGGGATGAGTTCTTGGATTTCATATGATGCATGATTCTTAGAAATGTCAGGATGAGCACCTTGATTCCATATGATGCTTGATGGATGGTAATAATGGTATGAGTGCCAATATTCCATATGATAATGATTTTTGGGAATGTTGGGATGAGTTCCTAGAGTATATATAATACATGATACTTGGGAATGTCAAGATGAGAACCTTGAAATCTATAGTATTTTTTAGTTATTGGGGGATTTTGGGATGATTCCTTGGATTACATAGAAATTTCAAGATGAGCACAAGGATTCCATACTACCCTTAATGATAATAGGAAATTCCATGATGATATATTGTATTCTATGTGGTTATATGTGGAGGTTTGGTCCTTACAACGTTCTTAGAGACACCCTCACACTAGTAAAAGCATGTATAATATAACCATGGTTGTCATTATAGAGCCCAACCATTAGTGTTTTTTATTTATTTATTTATTTATTATTATCTACTTTATTTTAGTCCACCTCTCAAACACTTCTCCATCTAACTATTTATATTTAGTGATTCCATTAGTGGTGGACTACTGAGTTATACTCACACCCTACTTGGGTCTCCATGGAACTTGCATACCCAAATATATGCTACTTGGTTATAGAACTATATTTGGTCAAGACCTGATGCTCGGTGATTGAATTTTTGGCTAAAGCATGGGAGATAGATATGGTCCACACTTAAGACCAGTTAGGGATGTGTTTTTATACTCATTTTTGATTCATTATATTAGTACTTCTTGTGTACAATACACCATATGGGATTAGTTATGGTGTGTATGTAACATTCATTTGTTATCACTTGAAATGTTGAATTTATTTTATCTGCACTTTCCTTGACTATGATTTTTTCCTATGATGTTGAATTTGATTAATATTATATACTTATTTTTTGCACACTTTGATAATGAGGGTATTGTATCCCCATGGTAAACTCATGGGACCTCACCACTAGTAAACAACCTCCAGTATATAAGGTGGAGCTCTTGCGGTAATGTGGAACCATTGGCTTCAGCACCAATTAGTGGTCTGGGGAAACAGTACATCATAGCATGAGAGGGAGTTCCACCCTCCCTTAATCTTCAATTTTTTATATCATCCCCATTTTTCATGAGGGAAATCCTTTTCAGGCCATACTTTTCTCTTGTTCTTCCTTCCTTATTCCTTTTTTTCCCTATATCCCATTATTTCTTCCTCTCCCAAAAACCTTAGGGGTGTTGTTCAGTTGGGATTACGGTTCCGAGTGACCTAACCTTAGGGTTTTTGGTTGATAGAACATTAGGAGGGTGTGTTACTACTTGTGTGAGTATTCCCCAATTAAATTTACTAGGTTAATCTTATTTCAAGGGGTTACCACTTTATTTAAGGTAGGTTTTTTATTTTAATTGAATTTCATTCCATTGAATTTTTGATGTTTTCAAAAGATTTTTTGGTTAAAGTAATCCTATATTTGATAATTTCTTTGGAATTTATAAATGTTTTAAGGTTTTTAACTATAAAAACCTAGTTAATTATAGATTAAATTATTTTTCATATTTAATAATATGAATTATATAGTTATATTAGTTATAAAAATAAGAAGTAATTTTTAAATCCAAAAAGAAATTGTTTTAATTAAACCCTTTTCTTATAAGGTTTTATTTAAAAGATTAATTTATAAATTTTATAATTTTAATTTTGGAAAATTAATATCATTTTTAAAATTATCATATAAAAATTTACCTTAGGTGAAATTTTTGAATTTTTTGGAAAATATTGATTTTCCAGTGAATAGTGGAAAATACATATTTTTTATGAAAAATTCATTTTTTTAATAAATTATATAATTTAAGAGTCCAAATATTTTTTGAATATTATTTAAATTATCCTAATTACTATTTAGTTATATTTATTCCACTTAATTAATTTTTAATCAACTTTATATTGGTTTTTAAAATAAATTTTTTTGGGGTTTAAAGATGGTTTTTTCTAAAAACTGTTTCAAAATGAATAATGTTTAACAATTTTAATTAATCAAAATAATCACTAATGTGGAATGTTTTAAATTAAATTTATATAATATATATCATTAAATATTAATTTAGTTTCATACAATTATTATTATTAGCGATATAGTTAACATAGAATCGTCTTTTTCTAAAAAATACTCTATAAAAACTCATTGTCTCATAATGACTACAGGATTAATATTAAATTAAATTATTCCCATTATATGAATTGAATTTATAAAAATGGATTAAATATTTAGAATCATAATAATTTTTAATCTCTAATAATTTCAACTTAATTTTTGAATAAATTGATTAGTAAAAATAATTAAAATTAATCACATTAATTAATGACTGACTGAAATGCCCGAAGGCTTCAATTTTTATTAATTTTGGATAATCCCACTTTTAAGGACAAATGGGGAAACCTTACATGACTTCAAGGACATACAAACATTAACATTAAACAAATGTCAAAGACCAAAACAAAGATACTAAGAAATACCCCTCCCCAGCATTATCATCAGTATGGAACCTCCACTAGTGTGTGACAGTTCTGCAAGTTGTCCCGTGGAGAGGTGCACAGGCCCAGTACCGATGGTAGAGCCATACCCTCTCAAACGAACAAATCTGAAAGGTCCAACATGATGAAATCATCTGCTCTAATTCTTGTCTGGAGAAAATCCTAGAAGAAAGTCTAGGAGAAGCATCCAAAATTTAGAAAAACTTATTACTTAGATCCCCTCACACTACAAACAGCACCAAAACATCGTATCCATAGAAACAACATCACTTCACATACTTCAGCCAAACTAAACACAGCATCACCTTCACTGATCAATGAAAACTATATATCCAATCACCTTAACTCCAGTAGCTCAACCTAGAAGAACGAAATCCAGAAAAAAAAAGTGCACTAAGACCAAATCCCAACATCAATCGGCCACTAGTCGGTCCAAATCAACAGCCAAAACAACCAGAAAATTGAAGCAAATAAAATATTGAAGATCATACATCCAACCAGCACAAAACCCTCAACCATAACATGAATGAAAGCTGACACACAAATCAATCTGCACCCAAAACCAAATAATAAATCGAGAAACAAAAAACAAAAGACATCACTAGCACTTCATAGACCCGCTAAAAGCCAAAGCCCATCACCGCAATCTGAGTCGCACGTAGAGATCATGACGAACCAGAAAATGAACATGAGGAAAATGAGGCGACACATTTAGGCTAAAAAATATAGAACTCATTCGTGAACTGGCACCGTGATGCCTTTGGAAACCCTATCTGGTGAAAAAGGAGTTGGGCGAGGTGATGCAAGTAGCGATGCAAATGGTTGAGACGGTCGAGTCCACGAATTCTCTAACGCCTTCTAAACTGAGGATCCACCACCCCGAAACCCACCGCATATGAGAAAGGATGCATCACACTAACCCTAGGCGAAGGAGGCAGCGACGAGGGGAGGAGAACGCTCAGAGCCCCTTACGAGATCATCCCTTTAAATGTAAAAAATGAGTTTACCAGATGACTAAACTTTAAACTTAAGGTAAAAAATGACCTAGAGACTATTAAATAACCCATTATTTGGAAACATTTTGACCATATCCTTTATATTGTCTAGTTTTGTACATTATTTGATCCTTTTGGTAGGTAAAAATGTGTGTTCACCTAACTTTCTCTTCAAAAATACCAAGTGTGTCCTCTCCCCTACTTATAAAAGGACACCACTTATCTCCCTATCTTAAAACCTTAAAAACCAATTGATTCATTGAAAAAATAAAAAAATAACTTCTAAAAATGATTAATCTAATCTTATAAGCCTTAATTTTCTCATAAATCCAACCAAGGAATTCTTTTGGTGTAAACTAAAATTAATTACCCAAAGAAGAGGTAGCATTCATCAACATGCATTTTTGTTTTATTTCCCTCTCCAACCATTAAATTCTTTTTATACCATGATTATATAATAAAATTAAAATCCTAAATATATTGATATGTTGTTTTTTTAGGGGTACAACCTACACCCATACACACTTCCATCAACTGGGTTATGAAATCATCATTCATGTGTACGGTGGAAAACTGCCTCGCAGAACAATGTCGTTCTTTTTTCCATTACCACATATTATGGTTGATAATAATGATAAAAATACTATTTATATATTATATTTATGATATTTATAACATAATTATACCTATTTATTCATTATATCATATACACCTTTTTCACATTTCATATCGTAGGGGATATGATAACGCCGCTCGTGTGTACAGTGGACTACTGCCTTACGAAGCAATATGATGCATTTTTCACTAACTTGTTACATGGAGGGTAATAAGGGTAACTATAATGAATATATATGATATAAATGAAATAATTATGATATTAATTACACAATTATATTTCTATAAATATAATATATAATTTTCTTTTTACCTTTTCACACACTGAAAAAGTGATAACACCGTTCGTAGATGTGTGGACTACCGCCTCCTCAAAGCGATGTGATTCCACAAGAATTATATATATATATATATATATAATTAAATAATATGATATTTATTCTATAATGATCATTATTTAAAGATAAATATTTCTTACCTTCTTTCCATAATGATCATTGAAAAATGGGAATGTTACTCATACATACGTACTGCTTACAGTGTTCATGATTATAATATTGGTTTATTTTTCATAACCATATTTCATGATAGATTTTAAAATAATAATTTATGTATAAATATGATAATTATTTATTTATTATAATTTTTTATATGTTTAAATAATTACCCCATTGACCATATTCAACCTACCAAAGTCATTTTTACATGTAAACCTAACGTGGTCAAAACACCCGACATACACTTAATTGATTAAAAAATTGTATATAACATGGTAATAAGTGAAATAAAAGTAATAATAAAATTTAAATGGGTTATAAATAAATTAAATAATTAACATAATATTATTATTTAGTAAGATAAAGATACATGTGATAAGTTTAACTCAAGGTAAGGGACTTCATCTCAATTTCCTTTCACTGAGGAAATTATTTATGTTATGCACCTTTATTATTTTATAAGGTTTATAAAAATACTATTTGAAATTATATAACAATAATTTATCTATTCTAATGATATTTAATTTTTTTATAAATTTCACACTTTAATGGGGTTTACGATTCAAGTGATTTTCAAGTGATAAGGGTCTTCTACTTGAAAAATACTCTTTAAAGGTTTTTGTATCACCCCCAATTTTTTGAAATTAACCATTTCATCATGATTTTTAACAATATAAAATGTATGGGTGAATTTTGGAAGATTTTAGAGAAATTTTGGTGTGTTTTAGGTTCTTTTCTACAGGTTCACGATTAGTGCACGGTTTGAGAAAATCGTGAAACACCTACAGAAAATCGTACATAGTGAGACAAGGTAAAACAAAAAGGTGCATAGGCAGCGCATGGTTTTCCAAACTGTGTGGCTTCCTAGTAGAAATTTTATGCTTTCAAAATTAGCTTTGGTCTTTTTGAGTAAGTGTTTTCAGCATGGTTGATGCACGATTTGGAGACCATACAAGGAAACAGTGCGAGATTCATCCTTAAGGCAGTGGTTGGCACATAGTTAGTGTGTAGTTTTCCGAATAGTGTGACTAAACTATGTGTGGTTAAAAAATTAGATCCTAAGAAAGTGGATCTAGGTAGGCCTTGTGTTTTAATGCCTCTTTTTTCCCCAAAATGGCCCTAACTTGGTTTTTTTCTCTCTCAAAGGTCAAATTAGGTTCTCCCATTGATTTAGAGGTGATCTAAAGGCTTCCCTTGGTGATTAGTATCTAATTTATTATGGTAAGTGATCGTTCTTGATCATTATTGATATTTTTCTTAGATATACTTCTCCATTTCTCTTTTTTTTCTTATATCTATTCACACAGTGGGTGGATATAAGGTTTTTGATTCTAAATATGATTATATTTTTCTTGGTTTATGATAGGGGAAGACATATAAGGTGGGTTCATAGAGTTTTCAACTCGGTTTTGTGTTGTTTCACATGTCGTTTATTGTTTTCACAAAAACCCTTAAGGTATGTGGCTTCACTCTCAACTCCTTTTTCTAGAAATTATTGGATTAGTTTCAAATTAGTTTAATTTCTTGATTTTTATTGTGAAATTTTGGTGAAAATTATGATATAAATCCTCTTTAGTGATGATTTATGGTTTTTGATGAAATATTATAATCGTAGTATTTGTTATGAAAAGTACCTTGGTTTCTTGATTTTAAAATATTTATTTTAAAATATGGAATTGATGGACTTTTAAATGGATTTATAGAAAAAGGTTTCAATAAAAAGGTTATTTTATTTAAATGTTTTTGGCATGGTTTTTGGGCATACTTGGTAGTGTGTGTTCATATTTAATAATGAGGCTTGGTTGAAATATGACCTTGTACTCAGTGATAAAAGTGTAATAGAACATGGGATATAATTACATTGTGAAAACTTGGTAGATCAAAAAGAAACTGCTCATGAGTAAGGAACTGTCATACTGAAGCATGCATGGTTGGTGGTGTAGATATGTGGAATAGAATGATTATTCCAAAAAATGGAACTTGTGAAATGGTTTAAAGTATTGATCATTTGTTTTTTTTAGAACTTGATGTTGTTTTTAGAAAAATTGTTTCATTGGAACTAGTTTCTATTTAGTTATAAACTATTTTATAAACTGTTTTATATAAAATATTTTATATAAATGTTTCTAAATTTTCTAACCTAGTAGCGTGAGTAGGGAATTCATTGGGGAAAACCTACCAAGTTTTAGTCCTCACCCCTACTTTGGCACTTTGGTGATTTTGTATATGTCATCTATTAGGACATTGTAAAAGGTAAAGTATCACGCATCTTCTACACTACCTCATGATACTTGGGTTGTTTGGAGAAGTTGGAGCATAGAGCTTGTGGAGCCTTGGAGTTATAGTTTTCTTCAAGTCTTGTTGGTTTATAGTCTTCCACAGTTTACTTTAATGTTAGTGTTGTCTTTCGTTGTGATACTTGGTTTTAGTTCAATTTTTATAAATGAAATATTTTAGTTTTATTTAATTTTATCAGGCATCATTTAGTGTTTTATTTTGTTTTGGTTTTTTTTTGTTAGATATTTTATTCTTAAAGGTAAAATTGTCCCCAATATATATTAAAGCCATTTGGCATTTATTGCTAGCCTTTGGCATCTTGTGGATGTCACTTAAGGCCAAGTAATATCTCACCTCCCTCTCAATCCAATGATGAGGGGATGGATATTACAATTGGTATCAGTTTTGTTCAGTCCAAAGTCCATTTGAGATAAGGGGTATTAGTTTGTTCAGTCTTATACCAAAAAGTGGTCATCAGTTATATCGGTCTTGGAGTTGAATTCATTCTTAACTAGTCCTTGATCTAGGATCATAGAATGGGGTAGGATTGTCAGGACTTGAAATGTATAACATAAAAATATGAGTCTAACCTTTTAATAATGAACTTCAAGTTACCAGGGAGTTGGGTATATAAGTGTTTTTGAGACACTTATAGGATTTGGAAATCTCATTATCATGGGTTTAGCTAATGAGACAAGCATGACAAGAATTGGATAGGAATTAATTCCCATTAGGAGTTCATATTTAATTTTGAGTAATGATATATGATTTGGTGAAATGTTTTGATTTTTGAAAAATGTTGAAAATGTTTTCAAAAAGAAGGATTTTGGGGAAAATATAATCGTTATGGTATTTTAAAAATGGTTTGAATTTCAAAAGAAAGTTAAAATTTTTCAAAAATGGTTGAATGTGGAAAAATTTTGATTTTATAAAGAATTGTTGTGATAATTGACATGGTAGAATTTTAAATTATAAGGCTTGAACTGATATAGAGTGATACTTATGGCATTTTTTGTTCGTATAGAAAATAGAACCTGGTAGGCATCATAGGAACCAACTAGAAGAAGCTATGAAGATTTTGGTTGCACCTAAGATGCATGTGAACTAACAATTGGTTCATAGTATCATCCAAGTGTTTCAGGATTTGGACACAGGGAACTGGAGGGATGATCCAAGACAAGTGGATCATTCTATATAATTTCAGAAGCAGAATCCACCGATATTTCAGGGTGATTTTAAACCAAAAAGAGTAGAGGAATGGCTGAAAAGGAAGAATCATATCTTTGATTTCATCGATATACTGAAAGATATAAGGGTCAAGATTGATACTTACATGCTTGAGGATACTACACGCTAGTGGTGGGAACTATCGGTGTATGCTGATGTGTATTAATCCCTTGGTTGGGAGGATCTTGAGGAATTTTTCAACAAACAATTATATCTTCACACATTAAAGATCTAGATAATGATGGAATTCTTCATCTTGAAGTAATAAATTCTCTCTCTCATAAAATATGTAGCTAAATTCATGAATTTGGTGTGCTTTTCCCTAGAGGTTGTGGCTAGTGTATCCCTGAAGGCACGCATCTTTGAACCAGGGCTAAGGTAAGAGATTCTCTCACTGATTATTGAGGTTTATATTGCGGATTATACAGAGATAGACAATAAAGAAATAGTGGATGAATGGGATATATTAGGGTCTATGGGAGGAATAAGTATGTTGATACCCATAATAAATGATGGGAACTCTAATTTTGAGGGCAAGAAATAGAGGGACACCTCCTTCCAAGGTGGGAGCAAGAATCAAAAATCATACAGCTAGATCAGTGAATCTTCCTCCAAGACCCACGACTAAAGATGGATTTTTCCAATGTTTTTCCTTAGACCACATTAAGTGAGAGTATATAGAACCACCAATATCATTCCATAATTGAAATAATATGGGACATCTTTAGTTCTATTATCACATTCTCTAAGGTTAGGTTCCTGATACACTTCTCATGTATTGCAGGCGTCGTATTCTTCAATGGTCCAAGGGTAGTAGAATCAATCCTATAAGTATAATAGAGATATCCTTGGTGATTATAGGGATACCATGACTCCTCAATAAGGGAAATATTAGCAAGTAAACAAGGATAAAAGTGCAGTGATGAAGCAAATATATGGAATTGAGCATGTGAATTTGGATGATCAGGCTAGACCATCTATGGTGATAGGTATGATTCTTTTTAATTCTACCCTTATTCAAGTACTTTCGATATAGGTGAATCAAATTCCTTTATTTATTCTCATGATATTTAATTGATGATTTTAAAACATGATATGAATCCCTTTGTGATAAAACCTCAAACTCTACTTGGTCAAAGAGAATATAGATCCTTTCTGTGTAGTGAATTTTCTATAACTGTTTATGGAGACAAGATGAAATGGTATTTATCTGTGTTGGAGATTGATGTCTATGATATAATCCTGGGTATGGAATGGTTGACAATGTTCAAGGATCACATCTACTTTTATAGTAGAATAGTAAGTTTTGATACTAAGGATGGAATCTAGCATCTCTTTAGAGGAGAAAGGAGTTTAAAGGCAGGTGCAATGGGCATGTTGGCACCAGAAGTTGGAACAATCTCATACCATATGGTAGCTTTAACTTTGGTATTGATGGGAGAGATCAAGAATACCAGTTTTCTAGTAGTGGTGGACCAGTTTCTCAATGTATTTACCAAAAATTTCTTATGGATACCACCTATAAGGGGAGTGAATTTTATCATTTATCTCCTCACAAGGACTAATCCTATTTACCTTTCATATTATAGGATGTAACCAATAGAATTAAGGGAGTTGAAAGTGTATTAGGAAGAGCTGGAAGGAAAGGGTTTCATTTGGTCGAGCATGTCTTCATAGGTAGCACTAGTCTTGTTAGTGAGAAATTAGATGGAACTCTAAGGCTTTGTGTGGATTATCAAAAGCTTAACCAAGTTACGATAAAGAACAGGTATCCACTTCCATGCCTTTATGATCTATTTAATCAATTTATTAGAGCTTAGTGGTTCTCGAAAATTTACTTACAATTAGGATATCACCAATTGTAGGTTCAGAAGGATGATATTCTAAAGATTTCTTTCAGAAGTAGATATGGACATTATGAATATGTTGTAATGCATTTAAGTCTTACAAATGCACTAGAAGTATTTATGGTATTAATGAATAGGATATTTTAGTGATAACTAGATTCTTTTTTATGGTGTTTCTGTATGATATATTGGTGTGCTCAAGGAAAAGGGTTGAGTGTGATCAACACATGGAAATAGTGTTGGAAATCTTGAGAGACCATCATTTGTATACCAAATTATTAAAGTTTGGTTTTTGGATACAATAGGTATCTTTTATTAGCCATGTAATTTTTGAAATATGTGTTTCAGTGGATCTAGAGAATATTTAAGTTGTTATCTCTTAGTAACCGCCAAATAATGTCTTTGAGGTATGGAGTTTTCTTGGTCTATCTAGTTATTACCGATACTTTGTTCATGATTTTTCATGACTACAATCATGTGAATTTTTATTAATAGAATATAGGGAAAACACACAAAAGAAGGTTCTCCTTACATCAACACTTGTCTTGATATTTATAGAATCATGACAAGGGTATATAGTGTATTGTGATGCTTCAGGATCTGGGTTGGGGTGTGTTCTCATGTAACTAAACCATGTGGTTTCTTATGGATCAAGGTAGTTAAGGGTGCATGAGAAGAACTATCCAACACATTATTTAGAGTTATCTATAGTCATACATGATTTTAATACTTGGCATCATTACCTCTTTGGTTAGAAATTTACTATGTTTATGATTTATAATATCTTAAAATATATTTTCTCACAAAGAGATTTGAATCTGAGGAAAATAATATGGGTAGAGTATCTTTAAATTTTCGACTTTGACTTGATGTATAATCCGGGTAAAGGAAATTTGGTGGCCAATGAATTAAACATAAATTCATATGCTCAGTTCGAAAAAAGAGGCTTCATATGAGTGGTAGTTAATTTCATTTCTAGCCTACATGCATGTGGAATGTGAATACTAAGGTAATGTTGTATTTTTATTTCCATTTTTTCTTGTTCTTGATTTGCTGAAGATGGTAAATGAGGCACATACATTCGATGTAGAATGTGTTTCTATGAGTTCAAAACTCAATGATAGGGAGACCATTGAGGGATAGAAACTGTATGGGAGTTTAGTTTTGTGGTTTCAAAATCGTATGGTTGTACCTATGGATTTTCATGAACAACTTATTCATGCTTACCAACATTCAATATGGTATTTTCATCCAGGAATACAATAATTTTATAAGGCATTGAAAGCACAGTTTTAGTGGGTCAATATGAAAAGGAAGGTATATGAGTTTGTTTCAAGATGCTTAACTTTTCATCAAGTTAAGGCAGAACATTAGTGACTGATAGGTATGTTATAGTATTTACCTATTCCAATGTGGAAATGGGAGAAAATAGTTATGGATTTTGTTATAGGTCTCCCAAGAAGGGTTCAGAAGCACGATATTATATGGGTGATAGTGGATCGGCTTAACAAGTTAGTCTATTTCATCCTAATTCATAAAACTCATATGATAGAGATTCTATGAAAAAAATATCTGAGAAGTGTTAAAGAGACATATCATACTAGTTTCAATAGTTTGAGACATATATCCAAGGTTTACATCTCATTTCTAGAAATCCTTACAAAAATACCTTGGGAATCAGTTGAAAATGAGTATAGAATATCATCCTCATATAGATGGGAAATCCAAAAGGATGATACAAATGTTGGAAGACATGTTATAGGATTGTGTAATAGATTTTGGTGGCTCATGGGAAGATCATGTGTCGTTAGTGGAGTTCTTGTATAACAACAGGTACTAGGCCTCAATACATATGGCTCTTTTCAAAGTATTTTATGGGTTTCCTTATTTTTCTCCACTTTGTTGGGTGGAAACATGTGAGAATTTAATAGTTGGGTCAATCCTTGTCCAAAAAATGGTGGAGAATATTCAATTGATCAAGAAATTGATGGAGACGACTCAGATTCATCATGAAATATATTCGGATCATCATCAACGGTCATTGTTGTTCATGGTGAGTGATCATGTATTCTTGATGATCCCTCCAAGGCTTGGATATCATCATTTTGAGAAGCATGGAATGTTATCTCCTCAATATATAGGCATTTTTGAGATACTGGAATAGGTTAGTGAGGTGTCATATCATTTTTCATTTCTACCATGGTTCAGTGTGGTGAATAATGTGTTCCATGTATCTAAGTTGAAAAGGTATCAACATGAACCTAACCATGTGATCAGATGGTATCACATTGAACTAGAGTCGGATGCTTCATTAGTACATATCCCGGTGCAGATTTTGGATAGGCAAGAGAAAGTCTTTAATGAAAAAAGCATCAGTCTAGTGAGGGTTATGTGGAAACATGGTCAAATTCAGGATAAGACCTAAGAACATGAGAAGGAAGTGAAAGAGAAATGGTCAAAACTCTTTCAATAAAATGGTGTTTTTTTACTTTTTGGGGGTGGAAATACCAATGGTGATGAGAATGTAGCACCCCCATTTTCTACAAAGTAACTCTTTCCTGATGCTTTTTAATTATATAAATTATATGGTTGAAGTTTGAGAGATTTTAGAGAAATTTTGGAGTGTTTTGGGAAATTTTCTATAGATGTGTGGTTAGTGAACAGTTTGGAAAAATTGTGCAACGCCTACAAGAAACTGTGTATAGTGAGATAGGAGCAAAAGAGAATGTGCATGGGTGGTGCACAGTTTTTCCAAACTGTATGGATTCCTAGTAGAAACTATAATCTTTGAAAACTATATTTTCTATTTTTTAGGTAGTGGCTTCAACACAGTTAGTGCATGGTTTGGATATCATATGAGGATCATCCTTAAGGCGGTGTTTGGTGCATGGTTAGTGCACGGTTTTCCTAACCGTTCAATTAAACAATGTGTAGTTAAAAAACTAGATCCTAAAAAAGTGTATCTAGAATATCCTTGTGTTTTAATGCCTCATTTTTTCCCCAAAATGTACCAAACTTGTGATTTTTCTCTCTAGAAGTTATAGGATGGTTATCCCATTGATTCAGATATGATATGAAGGTTCCACTTGGTGATTATAAGCTGATTCCTTATGGTAAATGATCATTATTAATCATTCTTGATAGTTTTCTTAGATATAATTCTTTATTTCTCTTTTTTCTTAGATTTACGCCTTTAGTGGTTAGATCTAAGGTTTTGGATGACAAATATGATTAGATTTGGCATGTTTTATTATAAGGGAAAATATCTAAGGTGAGTTCATAGAGTTTTCAACCTGGTTTTGTGATGTTTTTCATGACTTTTATCATTTTCACAAAAACCCTCAAGGTAAGTGGCTTCACTCTCAACTCCTCTTTTTAAAACTGATTAGATTAGTTTCAAATTGGTTTAGTTTCTTGATTTTGACTGTGAAATTGTGGTTCAAAGCATTTTATAAATCCTCTTTAGTGATGATTTATGGTTTTTGGTGAAATTGTGGAATCTTAGTATTTGGTTGTGAAAAGTACCTTGGTTTCTTGATTTTAAAATGATTATTTTAAAATATGGATTTTTTGGATTTTTAAATGGGTTGTTGGAAAAAGGTTTTCAATAAAAAATTTGTTTTATTGAAATGATTTTTGGCATAGTTTTTTGGGCATACATGGTAGTGTGTGTTCATATTTAATTACAATGCTTGGTTGAAATATGACCTTGTGCTCAGTACCAAAAGTGTAATGGAACATGGGATATAATTACCTTTTAATGACTTGGTAGATCAAATAGAAACAGCTCTTGAGTATGGAACTATCCTAACAAAGCATGCATGGTTGGTGGTGTGGATATGTGGAATGTAATAGTTATGCCAAAAAATGGAACTTTTGAAATGGTTTAAAGTATTTTTTGGTTGTTTCCTTTATAACTTTTTGTTGTTTTAAGAAAAATGGTTTCATCAGAACTATTTTATATTTAGTTGTAAATTGTTTTAGAAAATTTTTTATATAAATAGTTTTATATAAATGTTGCTAAATTTTATATCCTAGTGGTGTGAGTGGGGAAGTCATTTGGAAAAACTTGATGAGTTTTAGTACTCACCCCTTCTTTGGAACTTTGGTGCTTTTAAAGATTTCAAATATTAGTACATGGGAAAAGGTAAATTATCACACATCTTTAGAACTACCTCTTGATACTTGGTTTGTTTGGTGAAGTTAGAGCGTTGAGCTTGCGGAGCCTTGGAGTTATAGTTTTCTTCGTGTCTTGTTGTTTTATAGTCTTCTGTTGTTTACATTGATGTTAATTTTTTCTTCCACTGTGGTACTTGTTTTTAGTTTTATTTTGATAAATGAAATTTATTAGCTGACTTTAATGTTATCATACATCATGTTGTGTTTTATTTGGTTGTGGTTTGTTTGGTTAGTTGTTTTATTATTAAAGGGAAAATTTTCCCCCATGTATATTGAAGTCCTTCAGAATTTATTTCCAGCCTTTGTCATCTTGGGGGTGTTTCTTAAGACCAAGTGACATCGCATCACCCTCTAAAACTAATTAGGAGGGTCTGGATGTTACATTTTTCCTTAAAACTCTCTTTCTATTCAGTTTCCATGTTTTAAAATTATTTTTGAAATGTTTATATGAACATAAAAGTTTTGTAAAGTTCATTTTATTTCAATTTTAATTTATTTTAAAGATTTTCAAAAGGAATCTTTTTACATGTTTTAAATGGAATATTTTGACAAGCGATAAATAAAATTTTTTATTTTTAAATTATGATGACAACAACCTTTCATGTCATCATGAATGTTATTTTATTTTTAGATTCCTTTATAAGATTACATGTTTTATTAAATGAAAAACGCTCCCTCCTTTTTTTGGGTATTTTGGTATTAAAAATGGTTTTTCAAAATAAAATTTTATTTTTTATTGAAAATGGTATTTTAAAAGAAAATGGTATTTTAATATCTAAAAGGGATTTGAATGAATGGTTAAAATAGTTTTTAAAGTGATTAAATTTTTTATTCATGATATGGTTCTTGGAAATTATATATGGTGGGTGTACCCATATAGAATAGGGTGAGTCCATTATAACTTAAATGATGGGTTTAACTAGATATCACTCCAATTCTTCAGGTAATTATTATTTTCTCTATATAATTATATTAGAATTTGGATATATGGTAATTTTAATTTATAAGGGTTTTGTAAAGGTTCTGTAAGGGTTCTATGAGATGATTTCCTAAGGTACCTACATGAGTTTTCTATGCCTTTTAATGATTGTTCATGGAAATTATATTCCTTAAAAAGTTAAAATAAATAATATTTTAAATTGAATGATATATCCCTTTATGGGTAAGATTTTATGTTTTTAAGAAATTATTTTTCATTGGTTTTAATTTTTTTACTAGACTAACATTTTCCTTCTTTTTTATCCCTTATTGTTATTTTTATGATCGTCATATATTTTTAAATGTTTTTCATGGGATTTAAGGATAAGTAAGTGATTAGAAGAGGTTTAGTTGAAAATCATTAAGAGTTTTCATAAAAAGAGATCATGATTTATTTTAAAAATATATATATTATGGAAAAAATGGATTCTAGTTAGAAGTGTCCAGTTTATAATTTTATGGTTTTGTTATGTATGAGTTATGACCTAATTCTCTAAAACTCTAAACCTAAAAAGATATTCAAAGTGAAGGAAAAAAAATTATTGACTAAAACTCAATATTATGTAATGTTTAAGTCCAGGGTCTTATAGTTGGTATCAAAGGTAATTTTAGATAAATTTATCGGTTAGGGTAATATTAAAAGCATTACCTTGAAATATTTTACATTATGGTAAAGTTAAAATGTTATAGTATTTCAATATTACCATGTTACTTAATTTAAACTAGGTTTGTTCAGAAAGGTTTTCTATAGAGGAAATAGAGAAACTGTAGTGGGAAGGAACTAAGAGGAAGATATCCTTCAAAATAAGTATACTGAGAAGGTTGGAATCAGAATAGAATTGTTTTTTGCAGTGATGGTTCAGTTGACCCAAACTATAAATAGTGGTGGTATCCATGATAGATAGGAACCTCGCATATCATGAAGAAATATGTCCATAGTGGATCATTTCATAAGGAAACATCCCCCATATTTTAGTGGATCATCTAACCTCTTGATAGATGGAGGATGGATCAATGCTCTAGAGAATATATTTGATGACATGGGATGTTTGAAACATCAAAAGGTAACTCTTTTCATTTATCATTTTGAAGTAAAATCCAATCAATGGTGGTGTTTGGTTAAGAATATCAAAGAGAAATATAATATTGATTCCATGGAATTAGAAATATTTAAGTATCTTTTTATTGATAAGTATTTACCTAATGTTTTTTGACTCCATATGGAAAAAAATTCCTCAAACTAAGCCAAAAAGATGAATATTTTGTAGATTAATATAAATAAATCTTCACAAGATTTTCTAGGTACGTGTTAGATTTCATTAGAGACAATGATAATAAAATTAATAGGTTCTAGATAAGATTGAAACCAATTCTATATAGATCTTGGGCTACATGATAATTTAAAATCTATAAGAAAGTTGTTCATTGTGATAAAAAGTTTGAGATAGAGTTTTCTAACTCTTATGTTCCTCATGATGGTGAAAGTAAGAAGAATTTGGGATGTAAGGATATTGGGAAACATACATTAGTGAAATATAGAGGTAAGAAATTAAAGTTCTCATCTTGTGGTAAGTGTGGTAAAAAGCACCCTGTAGAATGCCTTAGGAAGTCATGGAAATGTTACCAATGTGAAAAGTTTGTCCACATGGGTTGTGAATGCAAGTAAAAGAATTCTAATGAATCAAATAATTATATAAATGATATTCATCTAATGGTAAGATGTTTTAGATTTAATGAATTAGTTCAGTATGTTAATACATGTTCGAAGTTAGTTTCACAAGATGAAAATATTCATGATCAAAAATATAAGGGTGTAGCAAGGTCATTTTCTACTTCTATAGTTGATGTTGGGTCATCAAATGAAGTTTTGATAAGTATGTTACTTGTGTATTTTAATTATTCCAATACCCTATTTGACTATAAATATTCACATTATTTAATTTCTAAGAAATTTGGAAGTAAATTAGAAATATTACCTCATGAAATTAAGATATAACTTTTGGTGAAAAATCCTAGTGGAAGTATTAAAGAAACCCAAATTTATAACAATCTTCCTATTGTTATCAATGGGATGGTCTTTTTTAAAAATATAGTTGAACTAACTATAGTAGAATTTGATGTCATTCTATGTATGGATTGGATTTCAATTTATCAGAATAAGATAGATTATAGTTCTAAGAAAGTTGTGTTCAATGTTTTCATGCCTTTGATAACTTACCAAGAAGCTAAGAAATTGACTAGAGATGATGGTGAAAGTTACCTAACTCATATTGTTGAAAGTAAACAAACTGTTAAAATTAGTGATGTTTCAGTAGTAAATAAATACATGAATGTTTTCCAGATGATTTTCCTAGTTTTATTCCCGATCAAGAGGTTGAGTGTACTATTGACTTAGTACCTAATACTAAGCATATTTCTAAACACCATTATCAAATAGATAAGTGGAAATTTTAGAATTGAAAAATAAATTTTATGATTTATTAGTTAAAGGTTTAATTCAACCAAGAACATCACCATGGGGTTATCATGTGTTGTTTGTTAAAAATAAAAATGGTTTAATGTGACTTTAAATTGAGTATAGATCCTTTAATAACCTCACTGTTAATAATAAATATATTGTTCTTCATATCGATGATTTATTTGATCATTTCCAGGGAGAACAATATTTTTAGAAGTTTGAAATGAGTTTGGGGTAACATTAGTTGAAAATGAAGTAGGAAGACATTTTGAAGATTGTTTTTTGGACTAGATATGGGCACGATGAATTTTTATTTATGTTGTTTTGGTTATCTAATGAAATTTTTTTATTTATGGACCTTATGAATATAATTTTTCATGAGTTCATGGATAAGTTTTTGGTTGTGTTTATTAGATAAATTTTGGTATATTTTAAAGTTAAATAGAAACATGAAAGGAACCTAAGGTTTGTTTTTTTTACCCTTAAAATAAAATAAAATGTATGGTAAATTTAGAAAGTGTGAATTTTGGTTAAAAAAATTCATTACTTGGACATATTATTTCTAAATATGGAATAATTTTTGACCATGTTAAAAAGAAAGTTATTGAAGAATATCCAATACCCAAAAATATCATATAGATTCATAGTTTTCTTGGATTATTAGATTACTATCGATGGTTTTTTGAAAACTTTTCTCAGTTTTCTAGCCCACTAAATAAGTTAACTTGAAGAGGATTTAAGTTCATCTAGACAAAATAATGTGATCATTGTTTTCAATAACTAAAAAGAAGATTGGTGAATGCTCCAATTTTGGCCCTACCTTCCAGAAATGATGAATTGTTTATCTATAGTGATTCTTGATTTAAATTAATTGGTAGTGCCCTAATGTAGAATGATCAGGAAATTTATCATGCTTCATGATAGTTGAAAACTCATGAGTTAAATTTCCCTACTCATGATTTGTAATTAGTAGTTGTGGTTTTTTCTTTAAAAACTTGGAGGCATCATTTGTATGGGGTTAAGTGTGAAATATATACTGATCAAAAAAGGTTAAAGTATATATTAACTCATAAATAATTTAACATAATATAGAGATGATAGATATAACTAATTAAGTATTATGATTTCATGATTCATTACCATCATGGAAAATAAAATAAAAATTGATCAGTGATTTGATTCAAAAAAGTAATGATACATTAATTATGTTATGTTTGGAATGTGGAACTTTGGTTAATGATTTGATGATTTTTTTTCCTAAAAGTTTCATGTTAAGGGATATCCTCTCTTTTGTTTTTGGTTTCAGTGTATTCGACTTTATCAGAAAGAATTAAGAAATCTCAAAGGAGGATCAATATTTGCAGGAAAATGTAGAATCCATTAAGAAGGATAAGTTTCCTGGTTTTAATATTAATGAATAAAGTGTTTTAAAATTTTGAAAAATATTATGTGTGCCTTACAATTCCCAATTGAGGAAATATTTCTTCACTGAAGCTCATAGTTCTATATTTTTCATTCATCTGGGAAACACTAAGATGTACAAAGACCTTCAGAAGTATTACTGGTGGGATGGAATGAAAAGTGATATTACTGAATTTACCATGATGTGTTTGACTTATAAATAGGTTAAAGTATAATAATAGTTACCAAATGGGATGATTCAACCTTTTTCGGTATGAGAGTGGAAATGGGAGAATATATCAATATATTTTGTTGTTGGATTTCTGAGGGCATTAAGAGATAAAAATACAATTTGGGTTATTGTTGATTGATTAACTAAATCTACGCATTTTTTCCTATTAAAGATACAATGTATTTTGATCAAATTTATCTATTTTATCTAAATTATATTTTCAAGTTACATGGAGTGTCTCCCTCTATTATTCCAGACCTTGATCCCATGTTCACATTATCTTTTGGAATATACTTCAAAATCCATCGGGTACTTAATTAAATTTCAATACATCTTTTCATCCTTAATCTGATGGATAGTATAATAAGAATATTCATACCTTAGAAGATATGATTCATTATTATTAAATGAATTACCAAGGAATTTGGTATCAATATCTTTCTTTGGTTGAGATTTCTTATAATAATAGTTTCCATTCTAGTATACAGATGTCACCATTTGAGGAATTATATAGAAAACGGTGTTGAACACCAGCATTTTGGGATAATGTAGGAGAAAGTAAGTTGATGGGACCAGAGTTGGTAGAGGAAAAATCATAAAAATTATAGTTTATTCTGTACACATGAGTTCATCTTAGAGCAGGAAAAAAAGTTGTGCGAATAACCAGAGGAAAGATATTTCTTTCAAGGTAGGTAATCATGACTTTATCAAAGTTTCTCCATGGAAAAGTGTGATGAGTTTTGGTAAAAGGGTGAATATAAGTCCATAGTTCATTGGAACAAATAAAATATTATATAAATTTGAATTGGTTTTCTATTGAGTGGTCTTAACTCTTATTTTATCTTAGGTACACAATGTATCTCATGTTTCAAAGTTAATGAAATGTGTGTCGGATTCATCTCATTTTTTAAGCCCTGAAGTAGTTCAATTTGAAAAGAATATATATTATGAGGAATATCCAGTTTAGGTTATTGAACATAGAGATAAAGTGTTTCAGAATAAGATGATTCATTGGTTTCTGGTTTTATGGAAAAAATCATATGGTTTAAGAGGTAACAGGGGAATCTAAAAATGCTATGAGGGAGAGATGTCCCCACTTGTTTAATAAGTGAATAAAATTATAAGGAAGTAATTTCTAAAAGGTGAGAAGGATTTAAAAATATAGTTAATGATATAGTAAACCATTTTTCAAATTTAATAATATTAATTATATATTTATTTTAGTTATAAAAATATCAATTAATTTTTTAATAAAAAAGAAATTTTTTTTAATTAAACACTTTTCATATAAGGTTTAATTTGAAAGATTAATTTATAAATTTTAGAATTTTTAATTTATAAAATAAATATAATTTTTTAAATCATCATATCAAAATTTTACTTTGGGTGAAATTTTTTGTATTTTTTAGAAAATGTTGATTTTTCAGTGAATAGTTAAAAATACCATTTTTTGTAAAAAAAATGTCATTTATTTTAATAAATTGAGTAACTTAAGAGTCTCAATATGGTTTTAGTATTATTTAATGTAACATATGTATTATTTATTTATATTTATTCCACTTAATCACTTTTAAAACAACTTTATATTTATTTTTAAAATAAGTTTGTTTTTGTGTTTAAAGACATGTTTTTTTTAAAATGGTTTCAAAATGCATAATGTTTCAACTTTTTAATTAATTAAAATAGTACCTAATGGGGAATGTTTTAAATGAAATTTGTAGAAAATATATAATTTAATATTAACTAATTTTCATATAATGATTATTATTATTCATGATGTTAATATGTAATCATCTTTTTCAAAAAAAATACTCTTCTTAAAAACTTGTAGTCTCATAGTGACTGTGGGATTAATATTAAATTAAATTTTGATAATTATATGAATTGAATTTTTAAAATGGATTAAATATTTTTAATCATAATAATTTCTAATTTATAATAATTTCAACTTAATTTTTTATAAAATTTATTAGTGAAAACAATTAAAATTCATCACAATGATCAAGGTAAAAAATGAGGTTACCAAGGGACTAAAATTTAAACATAAGGCGACAAATGACCTATAAACTTGTTAATAATCCATTTTATAGAAATATTTAGACCTTATAAATTATATTATTGAGTTTTATTCATTATTGGATTCTTTTGGTAGGTAAAAACATGGGTTCACTTGAGTTTATTTTGAAAAATACCAAGTGTGTCCTCTCCCCCACTTATAAAAGGCCACCAACTCTACCCCTCACTTAACACCATAAAACCCAATTTATTTATCCAATACCTTCCCAAATAACTTATACACTTCCTTAATACCATCCTAGAATCCTTAATTTGATCATAAATCCAACCAAGTATGTTCTTTGGTGCAAACAAAAAGGACTTACCCAAATAATATGTAATGTTCATCAACATTCATTTTTGCTTGATTTCCTTCTACACCCCCTTAAATTATTATTATATAATTATTATATTATAAAATAAGTATAATTAATATAATAATATATTTTTTAACTTTATTACCTAAAACCACACACACTTCCGTTAAATGGGTTATGAAATCATTATTCGTGTATACTGCGGACTATCGCCTCACAAAACGATGTCATTCATTTTTCCATTGCCACCTCTCATGGATGGGAAAAATGATAAAAATACTATTTATATATTGTATTTATGATATTTATAACAAAATTTTACCTATGGATTCATTATATCATATACACTCTTTTTACATTTCATATCGTATGGGATACAATATCATCACTCGTGTGTACGGCAGACTACCACCTCGTGAAGCGATGTGAAGCATTTTTCACTAACATGTTATATGTAAGGTAATAAGGGTAAATGTAATGAATATATATGATATAAATGAAATAATTATGATATTAATGACATGATTATATTTATGTAAATATAATATATAATTTTTTTCTTACCTTTTAACGCACTGAAAGAGTGATAACGTCATTCGTGGATGTGTGAACTATAACCTCCTCGAAGCGATGTTATTCCTTTTAAATTGTAATAATGATATATATATATATATATATAAGTATATATAATTAAATAATATTTTATTTATGATATAATTTTCATTATTAAAAGATAAATTTTACTTACCTTTTTTCCATAATGATCATTGAAAAATGGGAATGTCACTCATACGTACATATGGCCTACAGTCACCATGGACATAATGTTGGTTAATTTTTCTTAAACATATTTCATGATTGATTTTTAAAGAATAATTTATGCATAAATATTATAATAATTTCATGATTATTATTCTATATATGTTTAAATAATGACCCCATTGACTGTATTCAACCTACCAAAGTTGTTTTGACATATAAACTGAATCTAGTCAAAACACTTGACATAAAATTAATTGATTAAGTTATTATATATAAAATGGTAATAAGTGAAATAAAAGTAATAATAAACTTAAAAAAATTTCTCAATCAAGTAAATAATTAACATAATTTTATTTTAGTAATATAAATACACATGTGATAAGCCAGGCTCAAGGTAAAGGATTTCATCTCAATTTCCTTTTACCTAAATGGCCTGAAGGCCTTATTTTTTATTAATTTTTTTGATAATCCCCCATTTAAGGGTTGAAGGGGAACTATTACAAGGAACTTAGGCTTCATGAAATTACCTGACAAGATGGTCTTAAAGGAATTCATCCAGACTATAACTACTTGGAACTGCCCCTCCTGAGTGTCTTCATCATGATGTCATCTCTCCACCTTCATTTGGTTGTTCATCTAGACTTATCGTGCAAGCACAAGCTGATCCTAATGGATAGTTCCATACCCTCTTATTCTTTCAAATCTGGTAGCTTCTGCTCTGGTGAATTATCATGCCCTGTATCCTCATCTAGAGCTCGCTCCTTCTCAATTTCCTTTCACTAAGGAAATTATTGATGTTATGCACCATTATTCTTTTATAAGTTGTATATATAACCCCTTTTACATTATATTACAATAATTTATCCATTATTATGATATTTAATTTTTTTTATTAATGTCATTCTTTAATGGGGTTTACGATTCAAGTGTTTCTCAAGTGATAAGGGGCTTTTATTTGAAAAAAAATCTTTTTTTAAGGTTTTCCTTCAAACTCTCTTTATCTTTCATGTACATGTTTTAAAATTATTTTTGAAATGTTTTATACGGACAAAAAAGTTTTATAAATTTCATTTTATGCCTCTTTTAATTTATTTCAAATTTTTTCAAAAAAAATCATTTTACGTGTTTTAAACAGAAGTTTTTGTCAAGAAATTAATAAAATGTCCTATTTTTAAAGTATGGTGACAATGAAATTTCATGTTGTCATGAATTTTATTTTATTTATAGTTTCCTTTTCAATCATAAATGTTTTATTAAATAAAAACCCTCATTTCCCTTTTTTTGGGTATTTTGGTATTGATAATGGTGTTTCAAAAGGAAATTTTATTTTGTTTTAAAAATGGGATTTTGAAAGAAAATTGTATTTTAATATCTAAAAGGGATTTGCATAAGATTTTAAAAGAGCTGTTAAAATGATGAAATTTTTTATTCATGATGTGTTTCTTGGATATTTTATATGATTTTTGTGCCCAGATAGTATCGAGTGAGCCCATTATTTCTTAAAAAAATTAGTGAACCCAGATAGAGCTCCAATACATTGGGTAATGATTAAGTTAACTGGATAATTGTATTAGAATTTGGTCATATGGTTATTCTAATTTTTAAGGGTTATGAAAGGGTTCAATAAGGGTTCTATAATTTGATTTACAAAAGTACCTACATTAATTTTCTATTATTTCTAATGATATTTCATGAAAATTATTTGTTTTCAAGAGGTAAAAATAAATGATCTTTTTTAAGGAATGATATTTCCCTTTATGGGTAGAATTTAATGTTTTAAAGAAATTGTTTTTAATGGGTTTTAATGTTTTTAACTAGACTAAAGGTTTCCTTCTTTTTTATCCATTATATAGTTTTTTGTACTCATTCCATGTTTTGTAATGTTTTTAATAGGATTTAAGGGTTGGTAAGGGACTAGAAGAATTCAACTTGAAAGTTGTGAAGAGTTTTTATAAAAAGAGATCATGATTTATTTTAAATGTTCTATATTATGGGAAAATGGATATTGGTTAGAATTTTACACTTTGTAATTTTATGATTTTTTATGTACGAGTTATGACCCAATTCACTAAAACTCTAAACCTAAAAATATCCTCAAGGTAAAAGAAAGTAAATTCTTAACTAAAACTCAATATTATGTAATGTTTAAGGTTGGGTCCTTATATTAACACTTGGTATAAATGTATAAGGTTTATTACATCTACCACTATGGAACACAACACAAGAGAAGAAAACTATAGTAAACACACAGGCCTAAGGACTTGACCTTGTGACCTTCCCCTCACCCCCCAAACCCAAACCACCCTACCACCAATGGTGGAGCGACATTGTATAAATATTTTTTATGATTTTATTACATTTAAAATTCATTGATTTGAATTCCAAGTGTCTTAAAATATTCCCAAGAGTATTATTCAAATTAAATTTGATGATTAAATAAATTTGACCCCATTTGGGGTGTGAAATGGTAAAGATTTGGTTTCTGAATAATGTTTTAAATGTGAGATAGTGTTGAGGTTGACATAAATGTTTTAAAGAAAATTTTAATTAGTTCCCAAATTGATTTTTAAGTGCAGCTCTTATAGGTTTGGTTATGAATGATTTTATTAATGATTTTACATGGTTTAGTTTTAATGAATGCTTTAATATAAGGTTTTAAATGGTGAAAATGGATTGGAATCCAAAGACAATTTTTGAATAAGGTCTTTATTGGTAGATTAATAGATTTTTTTCTTCCAAAATATGTGAGACCTTCGATTCAGGCCCATTATATTGATTAATATAAGTTTTGAAATCTAAAGGGTATATTTTTTATCCTTATCATATTTTTTGAAGCCTATGAAAATAAATGGGGCTATTTCATGTGAGGGTGTTTGAGGTGAGATGTGGGATTTATATATTTTGGTTTATTATTCATTATATAATGATTCTTTTTTTCTTGTTTGTTCACTCATGTTGTTTGATATTGTGGGAACCCTATGCAACTAATAAATGTTTTGGATACATGTAGCACTAGTCAAGTTTGTACTAGCTAGTTATTTCCCTAGGAGGGTTGCACACTCTTAGGGATTGGTTTGATACTTGATATACTATGCCAAAATTTGTATTTCACAATGGTTTTTTTTCATTTAGCGGCGGTTTAAACCGCCGATAAATCATTCTATGACAATTTTGGAAAACCGACACAAAATCGTGTGTTGGGAAATAATTAGCGGTGTTTTTTTAAAGACGTCGTAGAATGATTTAGCGGCAGTTTTTAGCGGTGGTTTAAACCGTCGATAAATCGTTTTAAATTTTTTAATTTTTTTAATTTTTTTAATTTTTTAATTTTTTAATTTTTTAATTTTTTAATTTTTTAATTTTTTTAATTTTTTTTTATATTTTCGTTAATTATTTATTTAATTGTTTATTTATTTATTTAGTTATTTAGTTAGTTATTTATTTATTTATTATTTCTTTATTTCTTTATTATTGATTTTATTTGTTTATTTTATTTATTTTATTTGTTTATTTATTTATTTATTTATTATTTTTATATATTTTCATAATTTATATATTTATTTATTATTTATATATTTATTTATTATTTTTATAAAAATTTATAATTTATTTATTTATTATTACCATGCTCATGTCCATATTCATGCATAAGTCAATGTCCATGCACATGCCCATGCAATATATAGAAATTTCGCGTTGGCTGAGATTTGAACCCCTTACCTTATGATTATTCTCCAAAGACTTTATCACTCCAACAGGCTCTTCATGTGGTCAATAAATTGAATTTAATATACTTATACACATATATATTAATTAGAAAAAAAAGTAATACATAACAAATAGATACACACTAAATAATTATTAATCAATAATTATTAATCAATAATGATTAATCAATAATCAATAATTAATAATTAACAATTAATAATATATAATATA
This sequence comes from Viscum album, assembly GCA_963277665.1. NCBI lineage: Eukaryota > Viridiplantae > Streptophyta > Magnoliopsida > Santalales > Viscaceae > Viscum > Viscum album. The sequence goes on from OY728146.1 coordinate 488,618,972, forward strand.
TAATATATATTGTATATTGTATATTGCATAATATATAATCTATAATCTATAATATATAACATATAATTTATAATTTATAATTTATAATATATAATATATAATATATATAATATATAACATATAATATATAAGTAATGTATAAATAAAAAATTAATTAAAAAGTAATTGAATATAAGATAAATAAATAAAAAATTAATAATAAATTAATAAATAATAGATAGATAAAGAAATAATAAATAAATGATAAATAATAAATCATAAATCATAAATCATAAATCATAAATCATAAATCAAAAATTATAAATAATAAATAGTAAATAATTAATAATTAATAATTAATAATAAATTATAAATTATAAATTATAAATTATAAATAATAAATAGTAAATAAAAAATAATTAATAATTAATAATAACTAATAATTAATAATTGATCATTCATAATTAATATTTAATATTTAATATTTAATATTTAAAAATTTATAATTAATTAATTAATTAAAAATTTATAAATATTAAATATTTAATAAATAAATAATAAATGAATAATAAATGAATAATAAAAAAATAAGAAATTAATAGTTAGTAAATTAGAAATAAATTAATTAAATAATAATTAATAGTAACTAATTATTAATATTCAATAGTCAATATTTAATATTTAATAAATAATTAATACTTAATTAATAAATAATCAATAAATAATAAATAAATAATAAATGAATAATAAACTTCTAATAAATTGATATTTAGTAAATTAAAAATAAATTAATCAATAATAAATTATAAATAATAAATAATAAATAGTAAATAGTAAATAACAAATAATGAATAATGAATCGTAAATAAATAAATACATAAATAAATAAATATATAAATAAAATATTTAATTAATAATTAATAATAACTAATAAATAATGATTAATAATTTATTATTAATAATTATTAAATATTAAATATTAATTAATAATTAATATCTAATTTTTAACAGTCAATATTTAATATTTAATAAATAATTAATAATTAATAAATAAATAATGAATAACGAATAAATAAATAAATAAATAAATAATGAATAATAAACTAATAATAATTAATTTATTAATTAATTAATTAATTACTTAATAAATTAATTAATTAAAAATAAATTAATAATTAATGTGGACATAATAATTAAATAATAAATAAATAAATATTAAATATTAAATAAGTAAATAAATCATAAATGATATATAAAAAATAATAATTAAATAATTAATAATTAATAAATAAGTAATAAATAGATAAATATTAAATAAGTAAATAAATAAAAATAAATAAATAAATCATAAAACATTAAGAACTTCTAAAAATACTGAAATGGCCATAAAATATGATCTGAGACTCCCTTTTCAGTTCCACAACCAGTCAAATCAAAGATCATGAAATGAGCTTCGATATGATATGTGGTACTGGACAAACGGACACTTGTATTGAAAGTTATAACGGTTTGAATTTTAAGAAATTGGTGTTTGCAACTAAAACCTCTGTTTCAGAGGCCTTATGGGCCTTTCTGGCAGAATAAAAAGTGGTATAATTCTCAAAGAGTTGGTACCAGAACTAAGTGGTGTAGAGCTCGTCATAGGCTTCGATTTGATATGTGGTAGAGCCCAAACAGACACCCAGATTAAAAGTTATGGCCGATTGAAGTTTGAATTCAATTTTCGACTTTTGAATTTTGAATATATTGTTTTTCTTTGATTATCACATGATTTAAATCTCACTTGGTTATTACTCTTTTGATAAACTTTGATTTGACTGGTTGTGAAGCTAAAATGGACTATCGGATCATAAGTTATGGTCATTTGATATCAAAGTCTGTTCTTCTACTTATTAAATATTTGTTTTCAGTTTAAAAATATTATTAACTAATAATTATAAATATTAATTAATTGACAAATTAAAAATATTTAAAATTATAAATAACAAACTATATTATATTGTAAATAATAAATAATATATAACAAAAATTGAAAAAAATTCTAAATTATTGCTGCGGTTTTGAAAAAACCACTGTTATTTCGTGGTGGTTTGTTTTAAAAACCACCACTAAAAATTTGAATATTTTTTATTTAGAAGATATTTTAAAAAAATTAAAAAAAAATTGTTGGTTTTTTCTTGATGGTTTTAAAAACTGCCGCTAAAACACTATTTTCTTGTAGTGATGGGGGATATCATATGCGGTATATTTTCATGACATGTAGGCGATTAATGATCATAAAACCAAGTCCAATATCTTTAATTTTATAGACTAGTTTTTTATTTTTCATACATTGATTCCTCTAAGGATTGTATAGGGGATTCCATGTTTCTTGATTATATCTCTTATCCTTTATTAGTTTCATGGAACCATTATTGATTGCTTATTTTGTTATACCTTTTAGAAATATTGGGTTCCCTATTGTGTTTATATTTATTCTAGTTATGAATTTATTTTAAATTCAAATCAATTTTGGTAATGCTTTTTCAAGTGTTATTTGAAATGAAAAATTATTTTTATGTTAATAAAAAAAATTGGAAAAAAATGAAATGGGAAAAGGTTATTTATTTTTTTAATAAATCGGATGATAAACCCTCTTTCTGAGGTTTTAAAAGTGTATCATAATGAGGTTTGTGACATTGCCTTTGTTAGATAAAAGAAGGTAAATGTTTTTAAAAAGTGTTTCTGAAATGATGTTTGGTTTCATATCATGTATACATGGAAACTAATTATAAATAGTCAAATTTCAATCTAGCACTAGAAAATTTAATTTTGAAAGTAAATGGAAAATCCCATGGGTGAAATCCTACTAAAAATATTTATCTTGCACCCTGCATACACTAATTGGTGTATGAAGCTCTTCTGTTTTGTTTTAGGTGCCCAATTTGTGTTCTTCCATGGAATTTATTCCTCATATGTTTCGTTTGGATTATTCTATTGGTTATCTTTTTAGATAGTGGTGAGTGAACATGAGTCACAGTGAGACTCTTATGAGTTGTTTACTTTTGTTTTGTTTTCTTTTTTTTTTGGGATGGTTATGTGTCGACCCATTTGACCAAATGTTTGAATTGTTTTTATATTCCCATTGTATCTTTATTTGTTGATAATGGAGTTTATTATTGTGATTTTTAGTTATTATTATTATTTCTATGAGCTTATCTTATTCATTTATTTTTTTATGGATCTCTTTATTTATTGGTGTGGACATCCAATTTATGGAAAGTCATTTCAGATTTTTGGTAATAATCAAGGTGGTATTTATCTCAATTTGAGGGAGTGAAATCATTATCAAAGATTCATTTTGGACACCTAATAACTCGTTTCCAACCCATGAGGTTCAGGAATAACCTTCGATCGGAATGTCAGTACAGGTGACGTATCGGGTAATCCAGGGCCAGTTCCCTAATTCCCCTCAAATCTACCTACACTTCCTCCTCCCTGAATCCCCTCCTCTCAACCTATAATATCCATACCTACCTTCTTATTCCATAACCTATGCACACACCCCTCCACACAATTATAAGTGTCCCATTTTCCTTCCCCCTTTTTCTAATTTCTCTAAATTCCAACCTAATGGATCCTCTGATAATAAACAACCTCTATCAATGCCATTGATTTCAATACCAAATCACTTCACCCTTCATAAAACTATTTATTTACCCTTGCATACATATTTTATGATTATGAAAAATTAAATCCTAATGATATCCCCAAAATAATTTATTCTTGAACCATTCAGAATGACATCTCTGAAATCATTCATAAATTCATCCCCCACTTCGAACAATGATTTTTCCCTATTGGGTTCTTTCAACATCAGTTTTGGGTTATCCATTTTCATTATTTCATTGCATATTGCCTCATTTAATCTATATTATATGATTTTTAAAGATCTAGTAAGATTGATAGTCATTAATGTGGATATAAGAAAGCCCTTATTCCACTCACCAAAACACTAGGTGTGTCCATGAGCTCTTATAAACCATGTTGCGTGTATAATAGAAGGTGCACCAGTATACTATCCACTCTTCTGATGATATACCCCAATATTCAAATGAACTACATAATCACTACTCTATATATATTTTACTATATTATTAACATAACAATCAAATAATATTTTTTTATCATTTGGGTTCAACTAAATGTAGAATCAATGATTATTTTCATATATCTTCATGTTATTTTAACACATATAATTTATATTTAAAATTAAATTATTAATTTAATTTAATTTTAATTAGAATATAGTTACTAATTGTCTAAAAATCGCATAGGATGATTAAATTCCTTCAGTAGAAGTGGTATATTTCAATTGGTCATGAATCCTTTTATATTTTTTTAGAAATTGTTTGTTAGTTAATGTTTTTCATAATTTTTATTTTTGCCTCATATTTTTCCTTAATTTATGTTTAATGATAACTATATTTATTATTTTCTATTTCTTTCATTACTTTTATGTTTAAAGTATAAATGATTATGATTAAGGTAACATTTTATGATTAGTATATATTATAGTGCTCATGATAGTTCTTATAGAAATAGTGAGTGATCAGTATATATATGATAGTTATTATGATAGTAAATGATAAGTATATGTATGCATATATATATATATATCTGTGTGTGTGTGTGTTATTAATATATTCTCAATATATATGTATTATGAATATATATACATATTTATTTTAAATATAAATGTATTCTAAATATATATTAATTATATATATATATATATATTCCTAATATATAGTTATTCTATATATATGTGTGTGTGTGTATTTTGAATATATATATATATATATATATTATTTGTATATTCTGAATATATTATGATATATATGTATGTATTCTAAATATATTCTAAATATATTCTAATATATAAGTATTCTGAATATAGATGCATTCTAAATATATATTCTAATATATTCTATTAAATTCATAATATATATTCATATATATATTTGCCTATGTGTATTCTAAATATATATATATATTGATGTATATGTATACATATAAATATATGTTATATAAATATATATATGTTTATATATGTGAATATGTTCTATAGATATATATTTATGTTCTATATGTATATATAAACATATCAATTCAATGTGTTTTGTGTTTATATATATATATATATATATTGATGAATATATGTCTATTCCATTTTTTACATCACAGGTTCAATTTCCCTCTTCCCTCTTTCACTCTTTTACTTTATATATTCTCCTTACCCTTCACAAACTTCCCTTTTCACTTAATCCCTTTTTTAATCGCATATTCACCTTGCCCTTCATTGATTCCTTCTTTTTTATCTTCCTAAAAAGGTACACATTATTATTATTATTATTATTCATTATTTATACAGCTTTTTTATCCTTATAAAAGTTACCATTCTAATACTTTTGTAATAATTTTGAATCATATTAATACTCTATTTATGTATGATTATGTATAAATTAATTAATAATTACTTTATATTTATTTCTATAATTTTATTTTATTTTAAGTTCTAAAATTATTTTACATATTAAGAATGGTGATACTAAAAATCCTCTAATACAAAGTCTTAAATAAAAGGGGTATAATTATAAGTATTATCCATATCTTTATAATACAATTCTCCCTTTATGTTCCATTGTTATTACTAATAATCATCCTTATTTGGGTTATATTAGAAGCATTATCTTCATTTTTATAATCCAATTTTAGTGTTCATCCTATGTTTCTTTTAATAAGAATCGAATTTTCCAATGATAAATTATCATAATCAATAACCACCTTAACCTAATTTAGGATTTCCTTCCATGTTTCTTTTGTGATTTTACTATATATTTTCCTCTGAGATTAATTTACAATTTTTCATAAAATTTCCACATTTTCATTTTTGAAACAATTCCACTAAAAATTATCTTCAATAGATCAAATACCATTATTCAATTCCTAATGAAATGTTATATCATCATTAAAAATATATAATTTTATCATTCAAGAATAATATTAATTATTACAATAAAATTTATCTATAAGTTATACAATACCAATTACATATTTTGTTTCATCACTTATAACTCATTATTAAATTAGTTTAAGTTGTGCATATTGATTTTTATATTTATAGTTATATAGGTTATAGTTGTTACCAGTAAAATGTAAATATGGTCATCTCAAAATCACAATCATAAAGATATATAATTGAAAATTATTTTTTATTGATTTATACTTATGTATATCTCTATATAGTATTATTCTAAGGGTTTCATTATTTTAGTTTATTCAAATAAAAAATGGTTGACATAGTTTGATCCTTGGTTATTAATGTGTTTCACCATATTTATTTTATTCACTATAATAGGAAATGGTATTTACAAACAAAAAATAGTAATATTAATTTATATTTTGACATTAAATCATAACTAAATGATAGAAATACTAAGATAATATGAAATGAGATACTACATTGATATCAATGATTCCAATTAATTCTTGAATTGTAGTGATTGTGGGACTGATTCATTAACTTAGATATTTGAAACATTTTTTCATTTTTTTACAAAAAAACCAACGGTAACCAATAATTTATTCTATTATAGTATGATTTCATATTATTTCAAATAATTACACACTAATAGAAAAAACCCTATACCAACGGTTTGAAACCATTGGTATAGGTCTCCAAACCATTGGTATAGCCTATTCCAATGGTTTGGAGGGTTGTTGGGTGTTATGGAATCGGTATAGACCTATACCAATAGTTTTGTAAAACTGTTGGTATAGGTCATATGAAAAACCTATACCAACGGTTTATTAAAACCATTAGTATAGGTAATGTAAAAAATAAAATCTGGATTGGTTTTGATCCTAGCACCTCCTATTTATAATCAAACGACCTATCTTATAACCTAAGATTACTTTTGTAAATATAATTTCATAAATATATATATATATATATGTATATGTATATTCATAAGTATTTTAACTTTTTATTTATTTAATGTTATTTGAAAAAAGAGTTGATAAAAAATATTGGTACCTATAACAATGGCTCACAAAACTGTTGGTATATGTTATTTGATATTTTGAGTTATACCAATGGTTTTAGTGAAACCATTGGTATATGGTGGACCTATACTAATGGTTTTGGAAAAATATTTGGTATAGGGTCTCTATAATGGACCTATACCAACAGTTTTGGAGAAACTATTGGTATAGGGTGTCTACAAGAGACTTATACCAACGTTTTGTGCAAATCTGTTAGTATACGGTCCCTCCATGGTACCTATACTAACGGTTTCTCTAAAACAATTGGCATAGGGTCTCTATAAGGTACCTTTACCAACATTTTTGTCCAAACTATTCATATAGGTCCATTGGTATTGCTCCTATTTCTAGTAGTGACATTCAATAATATTTTTACACTTGTACAGATTCATTTTTCTCATTTCCATACATTTTTCATTTTTATAATTTATTTAGTGGTTATTTAACATAGTTTCACCTTAAGAACAATTTTATATTTTTAATTTAATAATTTTACTTCTCTAATGTATGATTTAATATATTTTAATAGTACATTCTCATTTCTAATATACCATTTCAACTGTTTCCATTTTTTACAAAAAAAATATATTCCATATCCACATTTAAACTTTCAAAAAATATTAACTACACAAAACCTATTTCCCATTTTACATGAAATAATATAAAAATTTACATTATTACACTAAAAATATTTACCATGTTTATAGTAAGTATTTATTTCTTATTTTTTATTTTATTCACATAAAAAATGCATGTTATGATTTAAATTCCCATATTTTTATATAAATTTTTTAATAAGTGACTTTTAAAATTTAACATCAATATCGTTTTACAAAACATTACATAAACATGTTCACTATTATATTATTAACTATTAAATTAGAAACTAAGTTCATGACTTTTCTTCTATTAATAATTTTATCTAAAAATGATAATAATAATGGAAACACTCTCTTTACATATTTTCAATTATGAAATTACAACCACTACTAGTGTTTACAAAACATAACCATATCAATTGTTTGTAAGGAGTTTATTAAAATTAACTATTAAAAATAATTAAATTAAATTTCCATTTATTAAGATAAAATATCTTTCCAATAGACATTTTCATGATTTAACTGGCATGTGATAATAAGATCCAAGTCCAAACACAAACCCTTGTCACTAAAAATAATTTCCCATGCCTTTGAATTGGTAATCTATATTTAATTGACATTGAATTTTAATTCCATATGGATTTATAATTAATTGTGTTATGATATTACATTAAACTTAATATGCACATTTATTCTATAATACTAATACATTTTCATAAATATATTTTTGATTTTTTTACTGCTAATATTTTTTCAATTCATATAATCATATTAATTTAAACATACATTATATTTTCCTTCCTTAAAAATTTAAATTATTTATATATATATATATATAGTTATTTAGTTATATTAATTCAGTAGCTACTTCATCCCATAGAAATGAATAGGAGGAATACTAGTACATTATAAAATTTATAACATATTATTTTTAACACACCCAGTTTGAGGTACATTTACATTTTATGCTATTTTATTTAATTTATAGAGAGTTTGGGAAAGATCACTAGAAGTTTTCAAAGGAATAAGTTGAATTAGAATCGAAATCTGGTTATATGAGTTGGATCACTACCTAATTGATTGTTCATGGAATAATTAGTTTCTAGGAAGATTTGATATAAATACATTTTAAGTCATTAAAAGTGTGAAACTATATTCATGATTTGAATGGGATTCATATCCTGAATGGTTTTAGGGGATTATAAGTTGAGGTAATTAGAATCTTGGCATATATAGTTGCCTTGAATATTCATGATGTGAACACTTCTTTCACGCCATGAATTTATCCAATTTTATCCATATATTTTAATTATAGTTCCCTTTGGTGTTCAGTGGTTCTCTTTTATTTACCCCTTGAACCCCAAGCTCCCTCTAGGTGGTTTTTATGGTCTTATTCCTTCTAGAGACTGATTTCAATGAAAATTCAAGTGGTGGATCTAGGGAATCAAAGATAAGTACTCTGGTTCATCTACTTCTCTGGGGTTCCCATGTTTTCTTTGGGTAAAACCCCTAGACCTGGGTTCTCTTGATTGTATCAATGGTAAGTAGTCATTTTGATATAATTTCATTAGGATTCATTTGTGGGATGGAAATCAAATCCTAGATCTGTAAATCATGGAATGATTATTTGTTTCAAATGTATTTTAGGTATGTGGATTATCTCTCACTCTACACTTTATAAAGGTAAAATGATTAATTTTTTATAGAAAAAAAATTTTTGTTTTGTAAATTGGATTTTTGGGAAAATTAGTTTGGGAAAACTCCTTGTATTTGTAAATTAAAAATAAAGGTAGTGGGAATCACCCACATTATTGTTAATTAATTTTTTAAGTGGTGAACTATTTTTAAAAACTAGTTTGGTGTGATAACTTTTCTTGGATATGGGTGTGTAAGTTCATGATTTATATTAGGGGTCTTGTTGGTATGAACATGGAGTCTTATGTTGATGCTAGGGCACACCGTATTATACCACCAAGAGATGACTTGAGACCAAAGTGATGTTTTTCTCTTGAGAGTATGGACTGTTTATTGGACATATTTATGGAAATTTCATTAGTTGGGAATTTACATGGTGTGTGTGTGTGTGAAATGGTAGACCTTCATAGTTTGCATTATTTTCACTAATTATGTATAATTATATCTTGGATTACTTTTTATATTTCTCTCTCCTATTTCATATGAAATGAGATCTAACTTGTTCTTATCTTAATAGAATGTGTACAAAGTCTAGGAGTTTCCCTTATAGGATTGTATACTCACACCCTGAATATGAGCTTTTATGAAAATGTAGATATTGTTTACTATAATATAGGAAATGGGAATATCTCATATTATTCTAGTATAACACATTGATGTTTTAGTTGTGTCTTCTGGGAGATAGGTCTTGAAGATGGTCTTGAAGTGGAGTTAGTCATGGTTTTACATCAGTGCCTTGTGTATTTTGAGTCTTTAGGGTTTTTATAGTCTTGTTGGTGTGTGTTTACTATTGTGACTGTAATGATGTTTCTTGTTTATTTATGTAATTTCTTTTTGTTGGTATTGTTTTATATCATGAGTCATGGTTACTATATCTTGTTATGGTCATATATTGAAGTTTTTGTATCTATGTGAAGGAAAAATATTTCCCCCATTTCTTTAACTTCCTTGGAATTAATTATTGAGGAACATCACTTAAGGTTAGTAGTTTGGTTGCTCTGAATCCAATGGGTTGCGTCATGGTGTTATGTTACTATTTTTCAGTTGATTCTTTATAAAATGTTTAATATTTAGATAATCCTTTATGTTATGATTAAATGTTATATAAGGGATCCAATAATTATTTCAATGATATATGAAAATTTAAATCACTTTCTAGATAAATCTCTCTTCTTCTCTCTAACTTGTTTCCTTTGGAGGTATTTACCTACCATGTTTGTTAAGAGATATTCTACAAATTTTTTTCTATAATTACATGGTTAGTGGATTATTTATGTATAAAAAATTCATTTAGATATTACTTAAAGACCTCAATAAAATGTACTGAGAAAAATTATAGTTATCCTTACTTTTCATACATAGATATTATATATTAACAGATGAATATTCATTATATAATATTATGATCCACTCCAAACTGTAAAGGTTTAGTATCTTTGGATAATAAAACCAAAATATTATTATTTCATACAAGATCATCAAAGTCACTCATAATTATTCCCATATGGTACTATTCTTGGAAATACCCTACCTAATAACATTATTCATAGCCCGGTGGGAGGAAACATAAGAAAGGGTGATCCTATATGCTTAATAATGGTAAAAAATGGAGATATTGATGATCACTTAAACATAAAATGAGCATAAGGGTATGATAACATTATATTTATATTTAAGAACCATACCTTTCATATCATAGATCATAATATGGATTCATTACATTAATCTTGGAAGTTCACAACAAATAAGTCATAAAGGAATCAAAGAACATGAGCCTTGAGAGTATAACATTAGCATAAGACATAAGTTTTTTGAATACAAATAATAATATAAAATCATTTACTTAGTCAAGGATCATAGAAAAAAATTTCATATTGTATTGGTTTCACTCCCCATTCCATTATATACTTATTCATGCTTCACTCCCATGACTATTATAGTAGATAAAGTCCCTTATTGAACTAGGTTCACTCTTTATTCCCTTCCTTATTATCTCATTAGATATCCATCTATACCCAATGTATTAGAGGGATATATAATTTTTTCCCACCCACCACATGGTCATAATTCATTATTATATGTACCTCATGATCATAAATTATTCATCATATATCATAACCTATGGAAAATAAATTGGTTTTATAAACATTCCAACAATTCATTTTACTATAACCCCTAGAAAATAAATATCTTTCATAAACATCTCATCCTTATAATAATAAACCATCAAGAGAAAGAATAAGTATGTTATCCTTAGATCATATCCTCAGTAAATCATAAGTAACATCAAATTATGTTATCATAAATAAAAATTCCTAAAAAATATCACATGGAATATTTCTTGAAGAAAATAAAATACCATTTTGAAATCACTTCATTACAATATAAAAAATATCAAATTATTATTTAAAATATTTTATTTTAAAATAAATATGGAAAATTGAAAATTAAGCTTCAAATCATTGATCGTTCATGATGCTGGGAAATTATTTTAATGTTATATATGTTAAAATAAAGATTTAATTCACATTTTCAGTTATTAAAGCAAAGAAAATACCACTTCAACTGGGTAGAGGGAGACCCATTACATAGCCCGAAGGCCCAATGGGAATTTAGCCCATTACATGGCCCGTAGGCCCATTTTTTTCCCAAGGCCCATTTTGTGAATAGTACTGCTACAGTGCCCACGCTGTTATAGTACTGCACTGTACCCATCGCCGCTACAGTCCCTACCACTGCTACAGTGTCACTGTTGCTACAGTACGCTACATTACTGCTATAGTACCTGCGGCCAATGGGTTTTGAACCCCCATTTTTCAGTAAAGAGGTTAAAAGTAACTCGTTTAGAAAAAGACAAGAAGGTTTATTTTAAAATATTTTTTAAAAAGTAAAAAAATGGAATAAAATGACTATAAAAATAATTTTATAAGAGTAAAAATATTCATGAAATAATTTTTAGAAAACATGGACATGGAAGAAAAAGTATTTTTGACTGAAGAGAAAAATAAAGTTAGATTTACTAAGTAATTTTTTGGTTTCTTGAGTACATAATAAGAGTAAAATGAAGGGAAAGTATTTAATATAGACATGATATTAATTATAGGTATATTGTGAAATTTTATCATCATAAATTTAAACACAAACAACCTTGGTAAACAAAGATATTGTAACATGAAACCCTTACCTAATGTTCAACTTGATTCAAAAGTTCTCTACCCTATGTTATAAAAAATTTAAATTTATTATAATTATATAAAATAATCATTTACATACTAATAATATCTAATATAGTCCTATTATAAAATTTTAACATCCATTTATAAATAAATCCTTATTAAATTTTTTGTTTTCTGGTGTTAATTGTTTTTTTTCATTAGAGTTTCAATTCATCTGTTTTGGTCCTTGAACATTGATCATGGTTCAGTAAACTAAAAAATTTTAATTACGATATAAATATAATTTATATTATATTTATATTTATAGTAATACATAAAAGTTAGATATAGAAAAATTATTTACATCATTCATAGATATGGAAGCCCTTATGCACGCATGAACATTATTTTCACTTTTCAACGGATGGAATGAAAAGAATGAAAGTAATAATTAATCAATAAAAATAAATAATAAATCATATATATCATATATATTCATTAAATATATCCTTATTAATATTTATATAAAATGTAAGCTAAAAAAATCACATCGCTTCAAGGAGGTGGTAGTCCACACATACACATGAGCGATGTTATCATTTTCCAATGGAAGGTAAGAAGGTGGATAATGATTTATAAATCATAAAAATTACAATTAAGTATAATTAATATTCTGAATTAATTATTATAGAATGGATACCATATATTTATAGTATGCATAAGAAGAAATATATTTGAAAATTCTCAGTTAAGAGGTATACCTCTTTGTTGAGAAACTTCTTCTAGATTACACCTTAAGCCTTGAAATCATGGAATTTTCGAATGAATATAATATCTAGGATGTGTAAAATGAATCTAGGATGATAATATAGTATTTATTTTCTAACATAGAAAGCTCAAAAATTGTGAATAATTATGGAGAGTATATTTTTCTATATAAGTGAGTGGAGGGTCACCCTTAGAATTATTTAAATTATTAAACTAATATAAATTTTTGATTAAATTAAAATAGATAAAAATTGATTTTATTTTAATATAATATTATAATGTGTCAAAATACTCTCATATAATAAAATTTGGATAAGTTTTGGTTATTTTTTCACCCTTATCTCTTAATTTAAACTCTCGTTAACACTTTTTGACAATTACCATGATAATAAAGCTTTTACTTTTTAAGGGTCAGGAAAGTTACTATAACAGGAAAAGTGGCTCATAAACGGACCATTAATGATAAATTAAACCATATCTAATTCACTTAGATAATAATAATATTTTTTTAATTTAAATCATTTAATAAAATATTTTCTATTATAAAATATCATTAATTCCATTTTTGAAACTATTCAATTCATTTGACTTTTAAAACAACATGAAAACAAATTAGTTAGAATATAAACCTTTAAAACATTCCAAATATGTTATATTTATCTATAAAATTCTTGTAATACTATAAACCATCAAAAAATTATTGCTATTATAGGTTTTCAAATAATTTTCTTGATTTTTCTATTAATTGCACAAGCACTGTGTTAGAATTGTGTAAGGAGTTAAGGTAATTATTTATTTGATAAAAATTATAAATAAATTAACATGATGTAAAAAATATATTAATATTTAAAATACCAATTTATAATGAAATAAATTTTGTTTTTATCCCTAAAACAAAATATTATATATATTAAAACCAATAAAGTGACATTTTGACTTTATCTTTTACTTAAATATTATAAAGATCAAATCAAATTTAAATGTAAAAAATGAAATATTTAAAAAAATCATGATTATAAATGAAATAAACTCATAAAATTAAATAAAGTAAAATAATTTCATCTATTTTAATCCTTTTCACATTAATTTTAACCCTAATTAACCCATTTTTGTTTTATCATGGTAAAAATTTTACTATGATTAATCTTCATATTGGTCAAAAATAAAAGGAAAATATTTACCAATTTTGGACCTAGATATAGAAAATATGGAATATAATTTTAATTATTCAATTTATATAATTGGAAGAAATTAATTTTACTATTAACCTAATAATGTGATTAAAATATGTTTTCCAAAAAAAGGATTTTGAAATATAAAAATTTCTTATACCAAAATCCTATATATAATTAATTATAATGACCTTAATTGGATTAGTAATAATATAAATGAACTAATTATTCTTTTAAAACCATTTTAAAATTAAATGAAACTATTTAAATACTTTAAATGAAAATATTTTTTCAATAAAAATCAGCATTTTCACTATTAATCGAAAAAATAATATTTTCATAAAATTATCAATAATTTATTCCAATCTAATTTGTACGTGATAATTAAATAAATGAAGTTAATTTTTTCAAAGAGATTTTATAATAGTGTAAAATTTTAATTATATTATTTTCTCACAAAAATCAATAAAAAGTTTTTGAGACAAAATTTTATTTTTAAATCATATAGAGACTTTACTAAAAAATGAATATTTATTTTTCAATATATTTAATTTATATAAAAATTTTATACATAATTTTTAAAATTTATTTATTCTTATTCACTCTATAAATTTAAATCTTGGGTTATAATTGTATATTATATTACAGTTCATTTAGACTTTTGTTTGCGTGTATCACAAGCTATCAAAGAAATTAAATTTATTTGAAGATAAATATATCATTAAATCTCAGAGTGATAAATTATACCCATCTAAATGAATTTCACCATCAAAATGTCATCACTTTGATACAAAAAATAGATTATACTTATGTATCATCACATCCTTGGGTTTCCAAGTACCTTATTTGAATTTTTTATTCCTCTAGAGAACTTTAACTATGTGATTAGTCTTGTTTAATAGCACTTTATCTATATGATCAAATATTTCTACTAGTTTTTATTCATTGTAAATATCATTCTCTAGTATTATAACCATTGAGTTTAGTATATGTAAAGGATTAGCAATATACACCCTTGGGAGAGATGTATGGAACACATCATGAACTTGAGAGAGCTTTAGTGAAATTTCCAAATGATAAGATATTATCCTGATACAATCAATAATCTTAAAGGGTCCAATATACCTAGTGCTAAACTTTATATTCTTTCTGAATCTCAAACCCTTATTCCATTGATAAATTCATAGGAATATTTTCCCACTAACTTTAAATTATGGATGTCACCGATGATTGTCACCATAATAGTTATATCGACTCTAGGATCCCTTAATGTGTTGTTTAATGACACTAACCTTATCTTCTATTTACATAGTTAAATCAGGTGAAAATAGCATTCTTTCTCCAAATTATTACTAGAATTTTGGAGTTCTGCACTTTTTTCCATATAGGGATTAATAATGATCCATCTGAATGCTTGAATGAAAGCAATTATTCTAAGAAAACTCTATCATATAAAGGTGTTAATCCCAACAACCATTAAAATCCATAGAAAATACCTAAAAATATCCTCAATGGTTTGAATGTTTCTATCAAACTAATCAACTATTTTAGGATGATAGGTTGTACTAAAACACAACTTTGAATCCAAATAATAATGAAGAATTTACTAGAACAATGAGGTAAATCTTAGATATTGATAAAATATAATAGAATACAGTACTCCATGAAACTTTACCACATCCTTAATGTATATTTTATAAATATGATCAAGAGATAAATCTTATCTTGTATTAATTATGTCTGTTAGATTCATAATATAATTGACCACATCCCAAATAGAATTATGGCATTTAGATGTTTTATGGAGTCAGATGAAAAAATATAGGGTGATGTTTTCCCATTTCCATTTTAGTATGGGTAAAAATTATAACATCCACTTAGTATTTTTCTTCTTAGCCTAAAATTTATGAAATACCAATCATTTTGATACATACTACGAAATATCTCTCTTCATATTTTGTCACCATAATTACTCTTTTAGATATCTATACATCTTCATAATTCTAGAATGAATAGAGAATAATAAATTATGAGCTCCATCCAATATCACCATCTTCAAATATGGTATGTATAGAACATGTAAATTGTTTATAATACTTATCATTCCATCATAACCTAAGAGGAACTCAAGAACATTTATTACCCACTTTTTCAACTCTATGTCTTCCTTATATGCCTCTTTAATCCACATGTGTAAAAATGGTTGAACACTCATTTGATAAATATGTGATTTATCACCTTATTTTAATATTTAAAGATAAATCCTTTGAAAATATAGAATATTAGATCTTTTTTAATCCTCTTCATAGATAATATGGCATGATCTTTTAAGCTCAAATCTCTAGTCACCTTGTTCTCTTTCCCCTTTTGGTAATGCGTTGAGAAATCAAAATCATTAATCCACTCTAAAAATATTCTCTAACACATATTCAACTATTTCTAAGAGAACATATACATTAATTATTTATGACTGGTATATATGTCACATATTTCTTTATAATGATAATGGATCCATATATTCTATTCAAAAATTATAATGGCTAACTCTAAATCAAGGGTTGTGTAATTTTTCTTATGAACCTTCAATTTTCATGAGGCATAAGTTATCACCATATCATTCTGCATGAGGACCAAAATCATTCCATTCTTCTATGTATCACTAATGATCACAAACCATTCTCCACTATAGGTTAGTGTAAGCACAGTTGAACTAACATACTATCACATCACTTCATTTTATTTTCTTCACATTTATATGTCCAAAGGAACTTGGCTTAATTTTTTGTTAACATGGTGAGTGGATTATATAATCAAGAGAAATTATTAACAAGATGTCAATAATATATATCCAAATAAATAAAACTAAGAATCTTAGTCATATTGGTTGGTTATTTCTAATGTACAGTAGATTTTATCTTTTATGGATCCATCGATATACCCTCTCTTGAGATTATGTGACTAAAAAATGAAACTTTCTTTATCTAAAATTCACACTTGGTAAATTTTTCATAAAATTTATCCTTTATTAGGGTCTTTAGTAAAATTATCAATTGATATTAATTCTCTTCCTTTATCTTGGAATGTATAATAATATATTCTATAAATACTACCATAAAATGATCATGGTAATCTATAGACTCTATTTATTAACTCTGTGAAGATAGAGGTAGAATTAATAAGATAAAATGGTATAAATATAAATTCATAGTGTCTATAATTTTTATGTAATTTTTTATTGGTTATATCCTACTTTTTAGACCTCAATTGATGATATCCATAATGAATGTAAATCATAAAAAATTGTTGAGTTTTGTACAGTTGATTAAACAAGTCATCAATATGAGGTATAAGATAATTGTTATTGATTGTGATCTTGTTTAATTATTGATAATAGATGTCAAGATGTATCTATTCATAATTTTTTTTAAATAATAGTTGATCCCCATGGTGATTCACTTGGAATAATTAATCCCTAATAAAAATTCTCTAGGAGTTGCTTCTTTAATTCCAGTAACTCAATTGGGGCCATTCTATATGCAGTTTTTGAAATAGTTGTAGCACAAGGAATGAGTTATATTGAAAACTCAACTTAAATATTTACATAATATAATGACCCTATCTTTTTACATATTTTTTTACATTATTTTAATCATAATTAAACATGAAATATAAACCAAGGATTGTAAATTCTAGTGTATTTGGAAGATTGGGTACATAAAACTGAAAACATGCAAATAGAATAAAAAATATTTATATTAATCATCCATAATGATATCCTAAATTAATTTTATCCCTTAAATATTCATAATATAACCTAGGGAATACATTAATAAAAGCGATGAGCTAAAAACCCCATTAAGAGAATAAACATATAAGTAAAGAATAACACATGGGTTAGAAGGCATAACATGATGACATAAAAAGGAATGGAACATGAATAAACATAAGGAAATATAACATGTAGAGCATGGGATCATATAATTATTTCATAATAGTAATGTGGTAACAATATACATCATGACATATGCATGAGTCAAGGCTAATATCCAAGACCATTATACATGGCGGACAAAGTTCTATAAAGGAATCAGGTTCACTCCTTATCCCAACATGATGTCTCATGAGACAAAACATTACCCAATATATTGTGGAACTATCTAGGGACACCCATCATAAAATTTTCATGAATATATGTTCCACATAATGAATCAAACATATGGGATACACATAAGGGTTACACATGGAAAGAAATGGGTATCGTAATCATTTAATGAAGCATAACCAAGGGAATATCATAATGGTGTCCAAGAAAGAGTGGATTAAAATCATAAATGGAAATTAATAAGGTAAAATAGGTATATATAATGATAAATTATGTCCAAATAAAGTGAAAACATGTAAAAATAGTGTTTAAGAATCTTTAGAAATGAGCCACTTTGGTACAGTTTAAGGGAAAATATAAAGGAGTCTTTAAAGAGGAAAATGAATATTTGTTTGTATAAAATCATAAATGAATAAAGATAATTTTTCATGATGAAATAATTTATTTTATAAAAATATTTTTTTATTAAAACATATTATGATTTTACTTTAAAATGGGTATGAAATTGGAAAGTTCTCTTTAATCAGGCTTGCTTATCCGGATGAATTAAATAAGGTAACCTTATAAAATATGTATTTCCCCATAAAATAAATAATAATTGAGCTAGGTACATATGTTTAGAACATAAAAACATAATTTAAGAGGATTAAATAATAATAGTTAAGAATTATATTGGTTTAAATATATAGAAAGGGTAGCCTAAAAGAAAAAATGGAGGTTCAGAGAGACTCATTTACCTTTTGTCAGAAAGTTTTATACACTTGTAATTAATGTCTTGGATAATTAAATTAGATTCATTAATAATTTACTTAATAACATATTCATAATTTATTTTTTATTATAATTTCATTAAGTTCATTTATGGCCTTTTTGATGAGTTATAATATTCAATTTTTTCATTCTGGGAGTGTTTGTTTCAAGATTTTATGATTGGTTCCCTTGAGTTTAATTATGGGAGTTCTTGTCAAATGGAAGAAAAACTCAAGAAGTGGAATTACATGATATTGAATCTCCTAAATTATTTTAAATGTTTTAATATATAATTTTTACATAAATTAGAATGATTCATTAGATAAAATGTTAATAATGTACAGTAGTTTATTTTGGTGAATTTTTTATCATCATTAACTAGTTTTGTTTTTTATTTAATATTATGAATATATACTAGTTCCAGAACATTAAATAATCTGTAATAAATAAATTATAATATATTTTTAACTTTTATAATCGTTTTTTGACCAGTTTTGAAGGTGGTATTAGAAACCAAAAATCATCATCCACGAAGGTGGGGAATCGATACTTCAGGAATGATGTTTTATTTTTTAGAGCAAAAGGGGAAGAGAAGAGAATTGATGAGAAATATTTCATTAAAACAATAAAATTATAGTATATATAAGATACTTGATTTATCATTTCACTTTTATAACTGTAGTTTTGTATGGAATAATAAAATAAAATAAATTTAAAGGAAATTAGAAGAAAACAAAAGAGGATTTTACCTCTTGAACTTCTTCTCCTTGAGAACCTCCTTAGGGAAATTGGGTTTGGTATTTTTTTTAAGACCAAAGGCTCATGGAAATGGGCGAAAAAATTTTTAATAGGATTGGGTTGAATGTAAATAATTTCCAAGGCTTAGAAGGTGTGAGGAGGAGAGGTGGTGAGGGTGGTATTTATAGTGGAGGAGAGGGGTGTTTTTTTATTATTTTATTTATTTGTTTATTATTTCAGATCAATGCTATAAATAGTGAGTATTATGGTGACTAAATATATTAAATAGTGCATGTGAGTTCTAAATAATGGTTCTTACATCATTCATTACTTAATAATTCATGTATTTATCTTATACCATAAATTATCGTGTTTCACTATTCACAAAAAATTGAACTATTTTAGAAAAATACCAAAAATTCACCCTAACCATTTTTAGATGTGTATATTTCAAAAATGGAATCCATTTTATGAAAATAATATTATAAATATGGTAAATTTAATTTTTATATAAAATAATCATTTATTTGATAAATATCAATTTTAACAATATAACTAATTTTATAACACTTTGAAAAATTAATTAAAGCCTCGTAAAATTATCTTAAAATCATAAGATAAAAAAAATATTAATTTATGAATCTATTTTATGAAAATGATTTTTATTTTAAATAATTATATTAATTATAAAATTGTAAATAAATATTTCTATTTCACAAAAATATCAATAATTAATTTATCATTTTTAAAATATTTATTTACTTATTCTATTATATAATTATATCATATTTTTATTTATATAATAACTAAATTTTATTTATAATTTTATATGTGATGTTACTATTATATTATCCAGTTTATTATTCCTAAAGGTCACATTACTATTCCAACAGTCAAGTTACTATTCCATCAGTATAGGTTCCTTAATTTCTATAAATGACTACTATTTAATTCATTATTTATTTATAAATTTTTTGTTGTTTTATTAATGTTATTTTATGTAGTTTATATTATATGACATAATTATAAGAAGGTAATTTCCATTGATAAAATTCTGGGTTGTAACAGAAAAATGCTAAGAAACGATTCTAGAAATACATCAACAAACTCCCATACAATAAGTATATATTTGAAGTTGATCTTCTCTCCAACTATCTAAGATAAAAATAAATTTTGAATATAAATAAATACCCATATAATGAATATAATTTCTTTTGAAATTTCATATTCATCATTTCACCAATAGATGATCATAGTTGGTACAAAATATAAAATCTAATTTCTCTTCCTTGACAATTGATATTGGATTTATATAAATAAATTCAATCCATTCCTAAAACAACATCAAATTTAACTAGAGGTATAATAATAAGATTTGTAGGAAGCACATTCCCAAAAACATCAATCATAGAAGAATCATAGATATAAGATGTGATTATCATAACAATAGAGGTGTTCACCAATAATTCAATATATAAGAATTATGGTGGTACTATGATACCCTTATAAATTTATTAAGATATAAAAGAGTGGGTAGATCTATAATCAAACAAGACATTAGAATTTCTAGTATGGGTTGTAAGTGTACCTTTCACCACTTCATTATCATAACTCACATCAGAAATTGTGGTCACTTGAGATTCCCCATTATCTCTATTATTAATAGGTTTATGGTGTCGATCATCATCATTAATCATCTAATTTGAGCATTGGTTGGCATAATTCCCATAATCTATTCATTTTAAACACTAGAGAGTGGTGGTATATTATATGTTTCTTTCTCTCCATAATTAGATATCTTCTTCTTTGATTCACTTCGGTATTAAATTTTCTATTGACATTCCATTCCATACTTAAAAATTTTACCCGCCCCTTTAAGAAAATTTACTCTATGTTTTCTTCCACACTTTAAGCATGGATGAAATCTCATCTTCATTAGTCTATCATTATTATTATTATTATTTCCCTTGAATTACAACTTTATTTTCCTATCAAAACCATGAGAATAGTGGGTAACTCCAACCTTCATATCCACCTTGATTTCACATAAAATAATTTCTTTATAACTATTGAAGTATCTTATGGATAATTTCATTTAAAGGCATAGTTTTAAGATACAAAATAATTGATCAATATTAATTTTAATTTGGATTATAATACCAAGAGTGTACCTCACAAGTCTTGAAAAAAATTCTACATAGGTACTAATTAATTCATTATCCTTAGAATTTATCCCAATTAATTCTTTCTCTATTTTTATGAAAAATACAAGGAATAGACTTATTAAAAAATAAGATATTAAACTCATCCCACCCAATGGATTAACTTTTTTTCATATTTTCTCAAGATCTTGATAATATTCTATTACTGATCTGTTTCTACTTACAAATGATAAATAAAAAAGATAAATTTTTCGTGTTTTAAACAATGGAGAACATAAAATATATTCTCAATGGTTTTAATCCATACGTTATAAACTAATGGATCAGTAGACCCACTAAAAGAAGTTATATGTTGCCTCATGAAGGGATCAATAAAACAATGTTCTCTCTTTTACTTGTTTAGAATTTTATCATTATTTATAACTTGATAATGATTATAAGCATAGAAATAATATTTTACATTAAATCTACTATAACATTTAGTTTTTAGGAGGAAAATAATTGCATTTTCAATCAAATTTAGCATTAACACAAGTTATATCCATTTACTAAAACAAAAAATCAAAGTTTGTTCAACAATAATCATAGTGGTAAACCTCATAATCATGAAAAATAATTTATATGATGTCTAAATCATCAAACCTTATCAATCTATGGATTAATAGGTCAAACCTAGGATATAAATGGTATTTACCAAAACATTAGAATATTATCATATACTTAGACTTATACTTGGGGTCTTCAGAAAATTTCTTTAATCCTTATATATAAATATTGACTAAACCCTACTCTAAAACATATTATAGAGACCCATACATTTCATTCATTGTTATTAAAAATTAATAGATGAATATTCATTACATTATATTATAATCCACACCAGAATCATAAATATTTAGTTTCTTTGAATACAAAATATATAATCTTATTATTTCATGAAAGATCTTAAAAATATCCCACAAAGTTCTTCTAATATAGTACTTTTCTTAAACATTTCCTACTTAAAAAAATTTTATCATAACTTATAGAATGGAAACATAGGAAATAGTGAGCTTAGATGATTAATAAGGGTAAAAAGGGATATAATTATGATTACTTAAACATATCATGATAATGAGGGTATAAGAACATGGTCTTGGAATTTTAGAACTATTCCTTACATATCATAGATCATAATCTTGATTCATGTCATAAAACATGTTAGTATATAAGACCTAAATAATAAATGAATCAAAGAATATGAACCATGAGAGTATGAAATTTGTATAATATATAAGTTTTTGGAAAACATATAATCATATAAAATAATTCCTTGGTTAAGGATTACTTACAAAACTATCATAGTGTATTTTGTTCACATGTCATTCCAAAACTATCATACTGGATAGATTCCCTTACTGAACTAAGTTCACTTCCTGTTACAGTCTATATTATATGATGAGATGCCCATAATTACCCAATTCATTAGAGGTATATTTAATAATAGTCCCACCAAACACATAATCATAATACATTAATATGGTTTCCACAAGATCATAAAACATTAATCATATATCATAACCCTTGGAAAGGAAATGAGTTTCAAACAAAACTCCAAAAAAATCATATTGTAACCTATGGAAAATAAGCAGGTTTCATAAACATATCATCATCATAATAATAAATCATCAAGACAAATAATAAGGTTGGTATCCTTGGATCATATCCACATTAAAACATAAGTAAAATGAAAGTATTCTATCATAAATTAAAATACCTTTAAAATATCACTTAGCATATTTCTGGAGGAAAATACCCCTTTCATTTTAGAAGCACTTCATTAAAATATAAAAAAATTAAAAAAATAGGAAAAATAATTTCTTTGAAATTAAATATGTAAACTTGTAAATTAATCATCAAATCATTGATCGTTCATGATTTCGGGAAATTTTTTTCTTGTTGTATACGTTAAAATAAAGATTACTTTTACATTTTTGGTAAAAGGGTCAATAGTACATCATTTGGAAAATGAAAAGAATATTCCTCTTAAAATATTTTGTAAAAAGGAAAACATGGGTGAAAATGACTTTAAAAAATTATTTTACAATAGTAAAAATATTCTTGAAAACGTTTTTTTAAATCAAAGACATGGGATAAAAATATTTTCTGACTGAAGAGAGAAATAGAGTTAGATTTCTTTAAAAATATTTTTTTAGTGTCTTGACAATATAAAGAGAGGAAAATAAAACTAAAAAATTTAGTATCTAGAAATAATAATAGGATAAGAAAATTACTAATATTTTTTATAGTTAAATTATGAAATTTAAACATTGGAAACTTAATCATTAATAATCCTGATGAACAATGAGATTATAACATAAAATACTTTCTATTGGTTCAACTTTCTTCAAAAATGATCTACCTTCCAATATAATAAATTTAAATTTATTATAATTAAATAAATTAATAATATAAATACTTATATATTTATATATATATATATTATACTATTATAAAATTTTAACACCCATTTAGAAATAATTCCTTATAAAACAATAGTCGTTTTTGGGTGTTCACTGATTCATGTTTCATGAGAGTTTCGGTTTGGAAGTTCCATTCCTTGAACATTGAACATGGTTACATAATATTCATAATATTAATCATGATATAAATATCACATATATTAATGATATATATGTATATATATATATATATTAGTAGTTATCTATAAATGGTAAATATTGAAAAATGATTTAAGATGTTCATAGAGATGGTTGGTCATTCATACGAATTAACATTGTTTTCACTTTTCATCAGATCGAATGAAATAAAGATAAGTAAAAATTCATATTTAAATAATAATTATTATATCATATATATTCATTAAATTTATCCATATGACCATTCTTGTAAAATAGAAGTAAAAAACAAATCACATCGCTTTTTGGACGGTGTAGTATGCACGTATGCATGAGTGACGTTATTAATTTCCAATGGGTTAAAAGAAGATGGATAATGGTTATTCCATAAAAATTATAATAATAAATTATATTTAATATAATTATTTAATTATTTTATAATGGATACGATAGACTTATAGTAGGAATAAGATGAAATAAAAATAAAAATGCTCAGTTAAGAGTTATGACTCATCGTTGAGAATCCTCTTTTTTCTTACACCTTATTCTTTTAAAGGATGTTCTTTTGGAAATAACATAAGCTATAAAATGTGGTGAATAAATATAGTCTTATATTAGGTCCAGTCTTGGTAGTGTTATAAGGCTCAAATGTTGTAATATTAAGGAAATTAGGTGCATTTTTTAAGAGAGGGGAGAGGCACCCTTGGAATTACCTAAATTATTACATTAATATAAAATAATTTGTACATTCAAATGCCTCAAAATTGATATAATATGAAGATAAAATTATTATGGTTTTTAAGCCTCTTATAAAATAATATTTTCAAAAAAAAATTTATGTTTTCACCCTTATATATTAGTTTTATATCTCGTTGTTTCTTTTTGACAATTACCATGATAACAAAGTGGTTTACTCTTTAGGGGTCAAGAAAGTTACTATAAAAGGAAAACTGATTCATAAATAGACCATGTTTGATATTTTAAACCATATAAAATTCATTTTTTTGAATATAGGATTTTGATGAATTTTAAATCATTTAATAAAACATTAATTTTTATAAAATATCATTAATCTCATTTTTGAAACAATTAATTTAATTTGACTTTGAAAAAAACATGATGGAAAAGGAATTTGAGTATAAAAATTTAAAACATTTATAATATTTTATATTTATATATAAAATCATTGAACACTATAAATCACCCAAAAATTATTACTTTTATATTTTTTATAATAATTTACTTAATTTTTGTTCTACTTGCATAAGCTTTATGCCAGCATTGAATAAGCATTTGAGGTAATTATTTCATATATAAAAATTAAAAATAAATCTACATGATACAAAAAATTCATTCATATTTCGAATAACCATTTATAATTGAACATAAAATTATTTATCCCCATCACAAAGTAGTATAGATATTAAAAGTAAGAATACATTTTTGACTTCATCTTTTACTTATTTATTATAAAGGTCAAAATCAAATTTAAATGGAAAAAAGCATCATATTTTAGAATAGTGTATGCTTATGGATGAAATATTATATTATAATGAAATAAATCCACGTATTTGATTGAATTTTAATCCTTATCACATTATTTTTTACCCTAAATAACTCATTTAACTTTTACCGAGGAAACAAAAATTTATTATCAGTGCTATTCGTATTGATAAAAAATAAAATGAAAATATTTACCAAATTTGGATCTCTTTATTCCAAATATGAAATCCACTTTTCATGATTCAATTTCTATAAGTGTATAAATTACTTTTAAAATTAACCCATAAAACGTAACAAATAATAATTTTTTGAAAAATTGAAGTATAAAAAGTTTTTATACCAAAATACAACATAAATTTATTTCTAATGACCTTAATTGTATTATTAATAATAAAAATGAAATATTTTTACATTTAAAATTATTTTAAAATAGAATGGATCTTTGTAAATTCATTAATGGAAAATACTGCCTTTAGTAAAATTTAGTATTTTCCACTATTCATTAGAAAGCCAATATCTTCAAAAAAATATCAAAAATTAATTATAAGCTAATATTGACATGATAATTTCATAAATGAAGTTATTTTTTTAAAATAAATTTTATAAAAGTTGGAAAATTTTAATTATATTAATTTCTCACAAAAACAAATAAAAAACAACTTTGAGAAAAAAATGTATTTTTGAAGAATATAATTACTTTACTAAAAAATTAATATGTATTTATCAATATGTTTTCTTTATATAAAACATTTAAAAAAATTAAATTTTTAGTTATCTCACTTCACTCTGCCAATTTAACTGCAAAGTTATATTGATATATTATATTATATTTATTTAAGCTCAGGTTTGCGTGTATCAAAATCTACCAAATTAATTAAATTTATTTGAAGAGAAATAAATTATAAAACATCATAGAGTTAAAAAAAATTATATTTTTTTACTTATAATAAATATGTTGTTAATTTAATATAAAATTTCCCTTAAACCTCAATAGTTATATTTTGGGAATATTTATTTTCAACTATATTCAATGATTTCTAGATTTCTAAAAAACTCATTAGTAATATTATTTATACACTAGTGAAATTTTATAAAATTTTAATATTTTAATAAAATTCTAAAAATAAGGAATAATGAGAATAAATTATATGAATATTGCATTCAATTCCATGATTTCACCTATGATATAGTGTGTCCAAATGTTAACCATGATAAAAAATAATTTGCATCAAACTATATTTTATCATATCATATAGAAAACTAAAGATCCAAAAAACAATGTGCCATGTCATTTGAGGTATAAAAATGTCATATGATATGAAAAAAAAATATGAAAATATATTAGAGTTCAGTTTCAAAATTCATAAGTAAATATATGAAACTTGCAATTATAAAGCAAGTTTTTATCTTGATTATAAAGAAAAATATTTTATATTATAGACTATAACTCTTAATTACAATATAGGATGCCATAATAAAAAGAAGATTGATGATGAGTATGTTAAATGTCAGAAACATGTATTATATATTATGATATAGGCATATAGTACAATACAAAATCAAAGGGAAAACTATTTTTATGTATTTAAGGAATGAAATATAATTTAAAAATTTATTATATATTCTAAAATTATAATAACATTAAATAATTATATTTAATAATTGAAGAATTCATAAATATATTTTAAAATATAATTAATATTATAATTCTTTTTATTAAAATTTATAAAATATTCAATAAACATGAATTATTTATTTTAAAAATGATACAGATATGAAGGTTCTATATCAAATCCATGTGATTTTAAAAAAAACAATGTTATTTTAGAAGATAAGATATTATTCTCAAGTTGATTTATTATATTGAAATAATTATTAAAATATATAATATTTTAAATAATGTTAATTTATCACATTATAATATATTAAATGTTTGTAAGTGTTGAGGTATGAAAAATATTTATATAATTTAATAAATATGATTCATATTTTTCATGTGATTTATAAATATAAAATGAATAAATATTTTTAAAAACTATATGATGTGTTCATATTTATGTTTTAAATATTAAAATTCTATATATATATATATATATATATTATGTATTGTGTTATAATTATATCCAACACAATATGGATTTTACAATTATTATATGTTTAAATTATAAAATGTTTATAATTTTCATGTTTAAATTAATGAAATATTAATTATTTATTAATAATGTATTTTTTAATGTTATTAATATATAAATTGTTCGTATATGAATATTAATATGCTTACATTGTGTTATCTAGTTACTTTTATTTTAATATTATACCTTGAATTTAGTAGTTTCGTGCTATATATTACATAAGATTTAATTTAATTCAACAAATATTAGTTATTTGGTTAATTATAA
This sequence comes from Viscum album, assembly GCA_963277665.1. NCBI lineage: Eukaryota > Viridiplantae > Streptophyta > Magnoliopsida > Santalales > Viscaceae > Viscum > Viscum album. Next base: position 488,647,698 of record OY728146.1, read on the forward strand.
TTCCAAAGTAAAAAAATATTGTATATTCCTACACATTTGAAATTAAAATAAATATTAAAATTTTAAATCACTCAATATTTATTCAATATTTAGTATTTATTTATGAATATTAAACCTTTTAATTACACTCATCACTCGCATAGGGTTAAACCCTGTCTAAAAAATGAGTGTTAACTATTTGTTACACCAAACATTTTCATGAGTATAATTTTTATTTCTTATGAATTTAATCATATCATGAAAGGATTTTCAGTCAAAGAATCACATTATCCTTGGATTTTAAAATAAAATTACACTATTATATAAACCTACTTTATCCATGAGTATAATGTTTTGAGTTTTTTTCTATAGTTTTATTATGATTTTTTCATGCTATGATGAATTTAACAAAGGTGTGCATCTACCAGAGCATGTATGTGTGTGGTGATGGTGTGAAGAAGTTAAACTCATTGGATAATGCAATTTAAAGCTACATCCTCAATATTATGTTGAGTTGTGTCTAGTGTTATTGCAACTGAACCTAAAGAACTCAAAATCATACAGTTGAATTATGTTACAATATCATCAATAAATTCAACCAAGGATTCTAGGACTAGTAGAAGTTACCTTGATCAAGATAAATATTTTTTAAACATTATGAAGTTTTAAACTACTATTTTCCTAGTGTTTTTCTTAATATTTTTTCTTTAAAGTGACTTTCTTAGAGTATCTATATGTAAGATTTTCATTGTAAATACATTATGATTTTTTTGTTGTAATTTTTGTTTGGTTTATCATTGATATTTAAGAACTTCTAGATGAGGAACTAGATTTTCTTATCTTATGAGATAGATGGATTCAATTGTTTTTTAAGATATATTTGGTATGATCTATTCAATCATGGTATTTTGTGGCTAGGAATATATAGTGCTTAGGGATAGGTCATTGATACATATCAATAGGTTTAAAATCAAAGAACTTATAGTTGTAGAACTTAGATACCATGGTTCAAGTTATGAATACCCTTCTATTTTGGTATAAAAACAAAGTATTTCATCATTGTAATTTTATTTTGTATATAATACCCTTTAGGGGTTTTCATATTTTTATCTGATACTTCATGCATTGTTTTACTATGCATTATTTTCAAATTATAGTGTTCTTTATTTTTTTTAATTTTAAGAGAGTTCTTGAATATCTAACTAAAATAATTTTCATTTAATATAATATTATATCAATTAATTTTATAATTTTTGATATATTTAATTTGTTTATTTTTAACAATTTATTACTCTGATTCGATCGTACAGTGTAAATTTTAATCAAAGTAAAAATTAAGTGGGATGAAAATTTATAGGCATGTTTTTTACTTAAATTCACCCCCACCCTCTTAAATTTTTTTCACCTACCATATCCACCTTTACTAGTAAAACACTTATTATTATCAGAGAAAGTCTCTTTATGTTTTATGCATATTATATCAGTACATTATTTTACTTGACTTCAGATCACTGTATAGTATACTATATCAAACAATGATATTTTTTTATTAGATCTTCTAAATATTTTTTTACACTAATGTGTATGAGAGTAAAGGATTTTTTTTCTTTGAAATTGAAGTACATCCTCTTAGATATTTATAGAATCTTAATCCTAGATGACAACTGATCTTTGATGGTACAAACTATGAATATTGGAAATATCATATGAGTTATTTTATTACTGACACAGGAGTTGATCATTTTATTATGATTTTCAAAAAAATTGGATTTTAGAGAATGATTTATCTTTTATTACTCATAATTAAATGTTTTAGTATGAAGAGAACTAAAAATTCATGAATAATTTTCTTCTCTCAATGATTTAGAATATCTACATTCAAATTTCATCTTGTGAGAAATCGAATATAAAATGAAAGAAGTTGGAGATTACACACATTGGAACATCTGATGGAGCTATGTTAAGATTTGACTATCATTACATTTAATTCTTGTTGGGAGAATAAATTTAACAAATAGATTAGTACTTTATGACCTTTATATATGGACTTCAATCATTTATAGAAAATGAAATTACTAATGAATGGCCTATGAAGTATGTTATACATATTTTTTATTAGGAATGAGAATCAAATAGAATGGATCTTAATGAATCTAATATTATGATGAATCCTAGTATTGAATATCTCTCAATCACCTTAAAACATTATGAGAATAATTTAAATAGAGATACTGAGTAGAAAAGAAATAATGGTGTTTATTTCACTTTTACCTTCAATGTTTATCCTTCTAAGTATACTACTGTGAAGAAAAAAATCTAAACATTAATTGTAAATTAGTAATTCAAAAGATAGTTTAGGATAAATTTATCAATATTCATGGGCCATGAAAAAGATTATAAATGGGACCTTTTGATTTGATTATTAGGAGAATAAAAAATAAAAAAGAGGAGTCTTCAAATAACTCTATAAATATAGAAAACTGAGACACATTTGACCATATTTTTCAAGGTTTGGGACAAATAATAAGAATGGTAAATCCTTTAAAATAATAAAAAAAAGTATTTCCTTAAAAATAATAACCCATAGAGTTTTAGTTAGGATTCAATCATCTAATAACCATATTAATTAATATAATGATAGTCATAAGATCATTGGTTTTTATTCAAATATTTCTTTGAATAATATATGCGTCATGTCCAGGTATATTCTTATATTATTGATCATTATCTTTAAATTCAATTATTTCATATTAATCATATGATAAAAATAAAACTTCATCATAGGATTAAATGATATTATATCAATTAAAAAATTATTAGATTTATGGAACATCTAGAAATGAAGAATAATAAATTATCAAAAAAAACCTTTATTTTTATAAGGATAATAATTAAAAATTAGAACATATGTATTATATACTTACATAGTTTATTTCAAAACAATATTTTAAATTATACAATAGATATATTATAATTCTTGAGATAAAGTATAAAATTAAACTTGTGAATCAGTTAGGTGAATCCAAAAGAGAGATTTATGTGTTAATTTTTTTGTTAAGAACTAAGAGTACTTTTATAAAATCATCAGAAAATAGAATTGAGTTTTTTAAAATAAAATAAAAAATTTGAGGTTTAAATATTTTATTTAATAACATTGAAATTGGGATAAATTCTTGTGAAAAAAATTATAAAAATTTGAAACATAAAAGTACTACATTTGGAAGTGAATATACATCCACCAGATGAGGAAATTTTCAGAAAAATTATTTTTTACCCTGTATTGCACCTTTTTCTCTAAATGTCAAGAATAAATACATTAGTGGAATAATTATTCTCTAAATAGATTTAAATATCTTGGGTGTTATAAGGATTATATTACAAAATATTTATAACTATACAACATATAAATGTTGGGCAGATTTGGTTTTCAAAATATCTATTTAATTACCTTAACAATACCAAGTATGGGTAAAAAATTCTTAATCTTGAATTTTAATGGATGATAGGATAACTGACCATAGTAAAAACTTTTGGTTCATCGACTAGGTTTTTCTTATCATATTACTAAAGAAAAATACAACTTTCAGAACATATAAAAAGTGAAGGTGATATGAGTCACTTTTAGAGACAACACGCAAGGTTAAATCTATAGTATGGGAAATGTTTTCTTAGTTAAACCTTTAATTAATATTATCCTTTATGTTCTAGTACTGAATAAAAACCTCATTATCATTATAAAACTATGTGATGAATACTGATATTTGAAATTTGATAATGAAAGATGTACCATTAAATATTTGGATGGAGTTAACACTTTATCATCCAAAATATATGATAATGTTTATATTTTAAACTTAAAAGATCATCATAATTTCAATATTTCATGTACTAGTGTTATATAATATTCTTCAAGTATTTGGAATATAAGATAGGGACACTGTAATTTCCTAGAAATAATTATACTATATTGAAAATAGACTTGTTAGGGATCTACTGGAACTTAGATTTAATAAATTCTAATGCCCATGATCCTCGATAATTTTGTAAGAAACATAAGTTAATACTTGAATATATTCATGATGTATAAATTTCTATTTCTTTATAGATAGTGCACATTAACCTTTTGAACCCTAGACAAATTGAGATTATTGGATGAAAACACTATGTTTATGTCCTAGTTGATGATCACAGTAGATATATTGGGACTTATATTCTATAAATTATGTTATAAACACTATTTGTGTTTAAAAGTTTTTTTTATCATATTCAAAACATGAAATAAAATAGGTATTCACTGTTTGGAGTGATTGTGGTGGTGAGTTTGTAAACTCTATTTTTGAAACCATTTATAGTGATAAATGCATAACTCCAAATTTCTGATCACCAAGAACTCTATAATGTAATGGGTAGTTAAATGGAGGAATAAAATCCTTTAGTAAATTACCCGAACAATTTTTCCTGAATACTCAATGTCTAAACATTTTTAAAAGAAACCATAAATACAACCTACTACTCAATAAATCATTTCTTAGTTTTTCATCATTTAAAAAAACCCCTTATTGATTATGGAAAAAAACCTAAACATGGTTACTTGAAAATTTTTGGATTCAAGGTATTGATTATGATTACTAAATTTAATCATTATAAATTTCATCCAAAATTGAATGAAGGTATATTTCTTAGTTATTACACCACTAGTAAAACATATTAGGTTTTTAATAAGTAGGCATATACTATTGAAGAAGTGGTACATGCCATTTTGACAAAACTCAGCCTTATTTAATTTTAAAATGTATTATAATAATTTGAGTCACTTAATGAGATAATAATATACTAGAAATCATACTAATTAAAGAAGATCTTATGGAATCCAATATAATGGGAATTAATCCATTAAAATATCAATATCAACATTCCTCTTACCTAGTAAATATAAAATATTAAGAAATCACCCATTTGATAATATCATGGGTGATGTATGAGAACCGGTTAAAATAATAAATTCCTTATGAAAAAAATGTGTGAATCTTTCATTTTTATCTCAAATTGAACCTAAAATGGAAGATAAATCCTTGGGTGATGATTGTTGAATAGTTTCTATACAATAATATCATATTAAGTTTGAATGGAACATGGTTTGGTCCTTTGTTGAGCGTTAGAAAAATATACTTATTATATGTGTATAATGTGTTTTTAGAAATAAATTAAAAGATTTTTAATTTCCAAAATAAGGAAAGATTAGTTGTTAAGGGTTATATTTAGGAAGATGGAATAGAGTATAGAGAAACTCTTACTCTTTTAGTTTGGCTAGAATCCATCCAAATACTTATATCCTTTATATCACATCTAAATTTAACTCTATATCAAATGGATGTTAATATTTTCTTACTTATATATATATTTATGTGGAATTTTTAGTTAAACAATCCTTTGGTTTGGAAATTTTAAAATTACCTAAACAAGTTTTTAATGTTACCAAATATAATAACAAATAGAAAAAATATTTGAGATTCATATATTATTTTTTTCTATATTCTTAGATAAAAAATATGGAATGGAATATCCAAATTTTTTTATTAAGAAACTTTTCAAGTGTTTATGAAATAATCTTTGGTTCAAGTCAAAAAACTCTCATAGATAGTTTTTTAGAGATTTTATAGAGTGAGTTCGTGATGGAGATGAGGGGTGAACTTAATTTCTTCCTTAGTTTCCAAATAATTCAAATATTAAAATTTATAAATTTAAATAAACATAAGTATATAATATATTTACTTAAATGATTTTTTTATCAATGCCTCTAGTATAAGTGTATTTCTCGGTACCTCTTGAAAATGATATTTTGATGAATCTAGGAAATCCGTTGATCAAAAAGTTATTGAAGGGATGACCAAAAAATTACTATATATAATAGTTATTTGACTATATTTATGTATTTTTATGAGAAATATTCCAATAAAATATAAATTAATTTCATCTTTAAGTGGTCAAGAGAATCATCGGTTAACTTAAATATACTTAGAAACATGATTTATTTAATTCATCTAGAATTCCCACCTATACCTCATTACCCAACAACAATTTTTATAGTTGTGGGATTACTAGAGTGGTAAAGGCTCCCAATAATCCTACATCAGACACGGGTTCAAATCCTAGGAGTGAATTTCCATAGGTACTATAGTAAAAATTGTAGCAACACTATAGTACTATAGTTAGGTGGGTATTGTAGCGGGGTACTGTAACAGCAGTATTATTCATCCCAAATGGGTTTTTGGGCCATTAGGGCTTCAGGCCATCAAGGGGGAGGTGACATGGGCATAACATATAGGTGATGACACTAGTATGATGCAAGAAGGTCCTTCAGGTCATCCAATAGTGGGCCTAAGAGCTATGTAATGGGCTTCATTCCCACTTGTCCTTTAGGCCAAAATATATATATAATATAATAAAAAGTGGTTGGTTATGTGGGTTATCCCTTTGGGGTGATATGACTTGTATTCCAGGCCTATGTGTGTGTGTTGTGTGTGTGTGTTTGAATGTAATTATACTCCCAAGTGCCTAATATAATAATTACTCTATAACATAATTTTCACTAAAGATTTATTTTGATGTTGATTTTGGAAGATGTAAAAATGAATTAGAAGAGAGCATCTGGAACATGTAATTTATTAGGTAAGTCTTTAATTTCATGATTCGGTAATAAACAACACTCTATTTTTTGAACCTAAATATATAGTAGCTGGAATTTGTTGGGATCAGTTGTTATGGATGCAACACACACTCACATATTTCATTTTTAGACTTAATCAAAGTCAAATTACTTATGATAATGGTGGATCTATTTTTTTCTATAAACCCAAAACATCAATTACATGTGAAGCGGATAGATATTAGAAATCTATTCTTTCATTATCACTTACAAAATAGATATATTATTCATGATCATACTCGAACTAAAAATTAGTTTTCTAAAATTATTACTAAACACTTAAATTTTGATATATTTGAATATATTAAACATAATCTCGATATGATAAATGAAAAGTGATCATAATTTCATCTTATCATTTTAACTATCACATGAAATTGAGAAATTATTCAAGAAAGTGAGAAGACATTCATTATATAGAAATGTACTAAATTTTTATAAAGTTACTTTACATAATCCAAAAGTCTACTTAATAGAATTTACTCTATACTTTTACCATAACTACACCTAATAGAAGTTACCTAATTTTGTTTAGGATGACATAAAATATCTTATTTAAGGTATAATTTACCTAATGTTATATTTTTATGAAAATATCACTCATAATCACTTCATGTTTTTATATTCTACTCTGAAGCCTCTAAGAAAATAGTTTAAAGTGTTATATATAAAAATTGTACCATATTTTAAACACTCAAAACACTTATTCTTTAAAAACATATTTTGATTTAACATTATATTTCCTATAATTCTATTTCTATGTTCACTACCCTTAAATTTTTTTTATTTTTTATGTTTTGATATGAATGTTATTTTTAAATAATCCTCTTACTATTATAGTATTCATAACTTCTAGTATAATATTTGAGGATTACTTTGTTTAAGTATAGAAATTTTTTTTTCATTGGAACATAAGAATAATTGTTTAGAAATTTTCTTAAAACTATCTTCATCTGAAGAATATTGCCTGTAGGGATCCATATATAACTTCTGGATGGTTTTTTATTTTAATTCTTATCATCTCATACATATTTTTATTATTTATTAACTCTCTTTATATAGGGGGATAATAAAGGATGATGAACTATTGAAAAATACTCCTCTCACACATTTCTTTAATATTAATAAAGGTAGAGTTTTATTCTATAAATTATTTACTTAATGTTTCATAAAAATTCATCTTATTACGAATCTCACATTAGATTTATTTTCAAAAATCATAAAGGGGAGAAGTTTAAGAATATTAGGTTTTCTAATAATGTTTTTAATGAAATTTATAAATAAATCTCAAAGGGTTATAAGTTTTTAAAAGGATAATTATTACATTAAGGATATTTTTAAGAAGGTTTTGATGTTTTTAAATATTCTAAAAATTGAGAATTTCATTTGAAATTACAAGTAGATTACAGGGAGTCTTTCATGTAAAACTATAACTTTTTTAAATCTTTAATTCATATTTTTTTTTTCAAAAAGATGGATATTTTTTAATCAAAGACTCGCATCATCCTTGGTTTTGATAATCATTTTAAACTCTTGTTGAAATATAATTCATCATTGAGTTTTTTGGTTTTTTTTTGGGCAGTTTTATTGTTCATTTGGCATGATCTAATGAATTAAACAATGTTATACATCTACTGGAACAATATTAAGAATTTTAAAGGTATATATATGCTAAAATCTTGAATGATATAGTTTCAAGATACATCTACTAGATGATGTTGAGTTGTGTTTGATGTTATTGCAACTAGCCCTGAAGAAATCAAAATCTGACTAATGGAGTTTTTTAAAACATTGTCTATAAATCCAATCCAAGGATTCGAGGATCTATAAATGTTACCTTGACAAAGATGAATATATTTCAATAATTTTTAATATTGTAACATATTTTAGCCTAGTTTTATTCAAATTGTTTTCCTTAAAATATTTTTTCTTAGAGAATCCACATGTGACATTTTCATTGTAAATTATCAATTATTTTTTAGTTTTAATTTTTTTTATTCTACTCATTGATATTAAAGAGATTCTGGGAGGGGAGAAACTTTGTCTAACCGTGTGAGAATGATGGATTCTTTGGTTTGGAAGATAGATGTTATCCATTCTTGCTGATCAGGGTCTTTTATGGCTAGGAATATAGAGTTTCTGAGGAAATAATATTGACACCTATTAATGGTTTTACATTCAATCTAGGTGTGGAAATGGGATACCTTGGATCATGTTATGAACCACCTTTAATTGTTTTCTAAAATTGAAGGGTTCCATCATTTTAATTTGTTTTAGTAAATAATATAATTTAGGGGTATTCATGTTGCCATCTGATACCTCATAAATTGTTTTAATGTTCATTATTTTTCAATTTTTTGTAATTTATTTTGTAACTATCATATAGTGCTTTAATTTATAATAGAATTACATTATGTATTATTTATAGTTATATCAATTAAGTATATAATTATCCCAAGATTTAATTTCTATAGTATTCCAACTTTGAATACTCTGATTTTATCAAACATTATAACATCAGATCAACCTAAATGTTATGTGGGATGAAAATTTATAATTTTGTTTTTTACTTCAATGCACCCTCCCCCCCCCCCCCCTCTTGAAGGGTTTTTAATATTCCCTCAAACCCGAACTCTATAATCTCATATAAAAAACAAATTTTTTAAACACTGTATTTGATACAAACTAATATGACCCAATAACAATTACATCATTTTAAATAAATCGTCTCAGTATTTAAACATTTAATATCCCAAATAAAGTCACAAATCCAAGAACCCAAAGGTTTATGGTCTATGGAGATTAACTATAAAAAAATATTATTTCCAAAAATTGTGAACATTTATAATTAATTTTATCATAATAGTCCTCATTATAGACATCTAATTTATTATACTAGTATTTATGGCCTATGTAATGGAAATCATAAAAAATAGTGAGTTAAAATTCTCAATAAAGGAAAAACTTATCATCATTCCATCAAGGGTAATATCATAATCATGAGAAAACTTGAGTATTGGAGAAATATATTATAAAAATAACATGTACTATTAAGATATGTCCCTATAATAAAAGAACATATAATCTTAAATGATCATAACTATACCATGACATAGAGTTTTTAATCATGATATAATTATCATTAGACACGGTGCTTAATATAGGCATGTAATATGTAAATGTGTCATAATAATAATCATAGGAAATCATAACATTGTGGAAAAAAATTAATTTAACACAATTTATGGAAAAAAAATTGAACATGACAATAATACTCTTTACTCATATTGTGAAAATAATAATAATGTACATGAATCATATTATGAACATAACAACAATTTCCATGCATCATATTATGAACCAAATAATAATGTTTTCACATCATATTGTGAACAAAATAGTAATGTCTACACATCATGTTGTGAACATATCAATAATATCCACTAATCACCATTATCTCATGAGATATAAAACCATAACCAATGGATTTTAGGGTAATATAGAACCTCTCCCATCATATAATAATCATACATTATTGTTCCACTTTAAATAAATCATCATATCATAAAAAACACAAGGATTTAAAATGGGTTTTATAAAATTTTCAAATGATATCACATAAAATAACATTAAAACATAGATTGTTTGATTAAAAAAATTAAATCTCAAAATGCATTATTTAATAAAGGTAATTGTATTGTATTTCATAAATAATAACATTAATAGAGATAGATCATTTACAGATAAATAGTAAAATAAAATCACAACCATGAAATGTTTTTAGAAAAAAAATCAAAACATTATCCCAATTAGATGAAGCTATAATACACATTCAAAAATCATATTTTTAGAAGCTAAAATGAAAATAATTTTAAATAACCACTTTAAAATAAATCTCAATAGTGGATCCTTAAAATGAAATAATTATTAAATCAATAAATGAGGAGTGCAAGATATAATATACGATCTTGAAAAGAAAAAAAAATTAGTATTTTTAAATACCTATATTTAGACACAAATCATAAAAAGGATAATAAAGTTTCCTTTTGAAAAGTGGTAAATATAAATATAAATATCACATGAGATAATACATATTAGTATTTCAAAATAATAAATAAAAAAATTGTAAAGAAATAATACATACATGGGGGGAAATAGTCAATAAAGTGGATGGGAATTATTCTTAACAACATTACACTTTTATGAGAAATAAATTCATCAAGGAACAATATTTTAATTAAAAAAATTATTTTCCCCGAGATAGGGAAAATGGGATTTTATATATAATAGTAAATGGATTAATATAGGATACATAAAATGACATTATTACTCTTGGATTCCAAAAAATTATTTTTACCTCCTGTGTAATAAAAAACCAACAAAACAACTTATTATGAACATTATTCATATATAATATATTTTATAAAAATTAATTATAACCATTTATTAAACATTTAATAGTTACTTTTAGCCTATTTTCATCATCGGATGTTATAAATTTGGAATGTTTTGTACCCACTTTGTAATGTTGATATCGATCCCCATGCTTTGATACCAAGTTCGTCATTATTAGATTATTTAAGGTATTGTGATTTATATTCAATAATTATTTATAATGTTATAATTTCATACCAAGGGAGATTTATTTATTATTCTTGAAGATGAAATCAGTGACAAGATTGTTTTAGTAATTTTAAACAAAAAATATAGTATATTAAAAATGGGTTAGATATTAATAGAATGAGTAATTTATATTTCTATAATCTTAATCATTTCATAAAAATAATTTTTTATTTACTAAATACAATATTAAAACAATTTAGGTCAGGTAGTAATGTAATATGAAATATGTTGTTCCTGGGGGAGGAATTCCCCACATAATACAAGTGGTATTTTAATTTCTAAATAGATGAGAGATAGAAAGATAATGATTGTTATATAAATATAATAACATTTAAATATTTTAATAATACTAATGTTATTATATTATTATGGTTTTAATATATATTTAGGATTTTTTATTAGAAATATAGAGATCATAAGGATAAAAAGTGGATAACAATCACATTAAGGACTTAAATCCTCTATTAAAGGACCTCATGGAAGTGGAGAACTCAATACACATTCCTATTACCAAGGTATAACAAAAATAGAATAGGTGTCTAGGGGTGGTATAATGGGATGAGGTTTAAGGTAATTTATAAGGATTTTTTCATCTTGAAGTGATTGGAAGTGAGCTTCTTTCATATTTGAATAATAGATACATTTCCTTGGAAAATATTCATGTGTGAGGGGTAAAGAAGGAATCATATGTTATTTAGGTTATTTAGGTGAATAAAAGTGGGTGAAACATTAGGGTATGAGTTTACTAAAAAAAATGGTATTCTAGAAGGTCTATGTTTCATGTTGATTTAGTAAAATTATATCCATGGGAGATTACCTCTTTTTTACAATTTAACATTGGTTATATATTTACTTTAGTAGTTATCTTTTTTACTAAAAATATAAATTACACCACTTAAAAAAAATTTACATGGTGAATCTGATTTTGGACTCTATTTAATCTAATTTAATTTTTATATATTTTATAATCAATAATTAAATTAAAATTGTTGATATATAGTTAAAATAGTTCTTCTAGAAAAGTGACTTTCTAAAAATTAACAATTGTTATTATTATTTCCTATAAATTAATAGTTAAATGAGTGTTATTATATTCTTCATATAAAAATATATATTTTATTAAAATAATTTAAGTATATTAGTTTTTAAAAATAAAATTAGTAGATCATAAAAAGAAATTTTTCTGTAAAATAATTTTTAAATCATAAGATGATTTTATTATTTATTTATCGACATAAGTTGAATAAAATTTATTAAAAATAACCATTATTTTTCATTAAAATTAGGAATGATAAATTTATTAAAAAAATATGTGTGATATATATAATTTATTATATCGATATATACATGTTTATATCATCCTAACTTCTACTTACATAAACCCTTAAAACCCTTGTATAAGACTAAAAGATAAGATAAGTAGTGGTTGTGTTAATGGGTGTAAATTCTTCTAGAATATATATCAAAGTTATTTCAATGAGATTGACATTATCCATAAATGATTTTGATAATGTCACACTTTTTTTAGTTTATATTGAGTTTTTATAGGGAAACCCTATTGTAGCTACCTCCTTTCCAAGTTGAGAGAATGGAATTTATAAGGATGAATTATACTAGTTGATTCCATTTCATATACTTTTTGTATTGATATCATAATATGGTTACTTCTATTTATAGACACTAATTTAACAACTATGTTATAATGTCAAAATTTTAATTATGAGATAGTTCATTTTCATTTAGTGTTTTGTATAAAGAATGTTATCAATAACTTTAAAGTGTTATAATTTCTCAGGTATTACATTCTACCCCAATTAATTGAACTTCACCCACAAAATTTTATTACTTGGATGAAAAAATGAGGGTACTTTTTTATCATTTCATTTATGATTTCCCACATATATTCATTAATCTATGGTTTAATCAAAGAACATAGACTAGGTGTATGGTCTTATTTCACATGAATTTATCTCATAGAGATAAGATCTCTACCTTTTGTTCTTCATAAGAGATGTCATGTTCCAACTACAAAGATTCTACATTTAGTACATGTGATTATTCTCATATGAACTTCCTCAAAAGAGATATATGGAACACATCATGAACCTATAATCGATATGGAGGGATTGATAAGAAACAAGATACATCCCTGACATGATCATGAATCTTAAAGGAACTAATTTATCTAGGGATCAGCTTCCCTTTCATCTAAAATATCATAATATAATTATAAGGAGATATTTTAAGGAATGCGTCATCAAAAAATTCAAAATCAAGATAGATTATATGGTTATTAACATAGATTTTTTATCAAGTTTGTACTACTTTCATATATCTATAAATAATTTGAACCATTTCCTTTATTTCTTGGACAATATTGGGTCATAACAGCTTCCTTTATCTAACATCACCTAATATGTTGGAGTCCTATATATCCTCTCAAATATATCCTCATATGGTGTTATTTTTATTCTAGATTCCAAATTTTATTATATAATAAATCCACTAGATAAATACATTGATCCCAACTTCCTTTGAAATCCATCAAGTAGGATCCTAGTATATCCTACAATGTTTGAATGGTACTTTAAAATTGACCATTAGTTTGGTAATGATGAGTTGTGTTAAATATTAAATCTATATCAGTTACCTTTTGAAGGATCCTCCAAAATTTTAAATTGATCCTTGGATCTCGATCAGATGCAATTAGAATTGGTATTCCATGCAGTCTTAGCACTTTCTTTATACATTACTTGAAATGTCAATCTACTGAGTATTCTTCCTAAATATAAATGGATTGTGCAAACTTAGTGTGTGTATAAACCTTTATCCATTTGATATCGCAACCATTATAAGTCTTAGGTAGACCGGTTATGAAATCAATGGTGAAGTCCTGCCATTTATATTCAGTTATAGGTAAGGTTTACCTCATCACTTTATATTTATAATGTCCATACATTACTTTTTAGCATACTAAGCATCAAGATACATACTCCATAATATCCCTCTTCATATTGTACCACTATAATCATTGTGTGAAGACCCATGTTTTACGATTTTTGAAATTGATAAAAAAATATAAATTTTAGGTTTCAGAGGCTCATGAGGGGTAAAATAGTCATTTTATCCTAGTATATGATCTCTGAAAATTTTTTTAACAACTCTTTTGGTATTGGAATGTGATTTTTACCCTGGGACATTGTATGATAGCTATATAGTATGGATAAAGGCGAGGTTTCGGCAGATTCCACCCGGAGGCAAGACTATTTTTATGTTTTAGATATAAATACTCATAAATCAATATTTTTATGTTTTAATTTTATATAATGGATGATGAGGAACCCCTAGGGGTAAATATATGCTTATTTGGGAAAAATAATGGTTTTATGAGGTTTATAGGTGTTTCTAGATTAGAGATCCTGATCACACAATGTGTTGTTTCAAGAATACATGGCTTGTGTTCTTCATATTCGAGGAATATTAGTTTCTTGGAACTAAAAACCATGTATATAGAGTGAAATTCATGTATTGGTACCTATCCATGTATAAATGTACCTGGTAAGATGAGGTTTTTGATACTACACATCTTGTACTCAGAGTATGTGCCATGTTTTCATACAAATCCATCTGGCTGAGTACTTAGGAAAACACACCTTGTAAAAGGGAAATGGTTGTGTAGTAGTACATGGAAAATCCCACAAGTTTCATGGTTATGTATGTGGGTAATATAAAGGTATTATTGAAAAGGGGGATAATTTACTTTAATAAAATAATGGAAAACAATCAAAGTTTTAAAAATCCTTCATAAAATATTTATGAAAAAACAAAATAATCAAAGTTGAAAGGGAAATTATATATTTAATCATCATAATAAAATAATAAGAATAATACAAAATGATATTTGATAATACATAAATTAATTGTGTTATTTTATAGATTATACAATTTATGACATAAACTAATGAAAGCAATAAATAAATTAAAATGCAGAAAGTGAATGAGACAAGATATTTGGTAAGGAAGTTTGGAAATAGTAACCAAAGTTACCCCTACATCTACCACCTCAATACCTTGAGGATTTAATGTATTAATCTCTCATATTTAATGGTATCCATGATAAAAAAAAACTTCCCCTCTATTTATAATTTATAGAAATAAACTAGATATAATAGACATTATCTCTTTAATGACAATAATGGAAACCAAAAATGGGAAATAATACCTTTCCCTTTTAAATAAAATATAAAGAAACCCAAATTACCTCACTTTAATGGTATTAAATACCAATATTAGAAAAAAGGGGAGGAGAATATGATTAATAAGAATCAGTCATTTTTATTATTGGCCTCAAATATCTCAATGAATATGATGAACACTATGAGTGAATGAGACTAAAAGAAGATAGTGATTTGGATATTACAATTTAGTTCACGCTCTAAAAGGATAATTGAGATTTATAAATGGAATCACTTTTGTAAGAACCCAGAGCTTCTTTTCTGGTATGTCTTTATTTACTAGTCGTTTTTGAGAAAAAGAGGAATTTCTTGAAATTTCTTTAAGTATGCATCGTGTACTTTATGAGTACACACCATGTACTTGGTTACCGCAGGTAGTCGTGTGATGGTCATGTAATATCCACACACACGGTCGTGTGTGGTGACCTAGAGACCACCTAAAGCGGATTATGAAAAAGGCAAGTACAGGTCGTGTACTTCTAAATTACACACCATGTATTTTCTTTTATTCATTAAACATACCGGGGTCACGTCTGAGGGAAATAATTCCCTACTTCTCGACCTAGTTCGTCCGATAGAGAACCATACAGCTTCGAATCTTCTCTGATCCCCCCGAGTCATCACCCATTCTCTGAATCGACCCTCGTTGATTGCATTGGGACCACCTTGGTAAGCTCTTCCTTCTTCTAGAACTTCTTTTCATGATTCCTCCTCTTTCTCAAGTTATCTTTGGTTGATAATTTTTATAATTTTGTATATCTACAATGTTCTTGGGAGATTCAAGTCTTGAGGTTCACGCATATTGATCCTACAACACTGAGGTAGGTGGTTTGTGACTTTCCATTGAAATTATTTGAGTTATATGTGCAAAAGTGCCCAATACCCCTGAACGGGGTATTGTGTGGTTACTGTTTTAGCCCTGTTATTTTCTTTATATGCTTGTATGCTTGAGTAGAGGTTAATTGAATGTGAATAGGGTTAATTTCTATTCTTTGGAATGGTTTTTTCCATGCATGTTTGTTTATGACTATTTGGTCTTGCTTAGCCTATTAGGCTGCCTTGTTTACTTTCCATGACTAGTATTGTAGGATGGTGTGACTGTTGTTCTAACATGCTGGTATGTTGTAGACTGTTTATCCAAGTAGTTCTTGAGGTTTACTTTAGCTGATATGATTCACTGTACTTTCTTGACTTACATAGGGCCGTGAGAACCTGGTGTATTGACTATAGGGATAATGGATGGAAGGGATTCTCCAGAGTGTCTATTTACTATTACGATGTGAGACCATAGGGGGGATTGACATAAGTGCTTCCTCAGAGTGTCTGTAGTTCCTCAACGTGGGCTACAGGGGGAATGTGATGTAAGTTCTTTCCTAGAGTTCCTTTAGTTACTGATACGAGACTATAGGAGGAATTGACAGTGAGTACTTTCTCATAGAGTCTATTCTTAAGTTGAACCAGAGGGGTTAGACTGAGTGTACTACCCAGAGGGTTACTTTTGTTGCTAGGTAGGACCAGAGAGGATAGGTCGTGAGTACTTCCTAGAGGGTTACCTTTTGTGTTTAGCTGTTTTCTTATACTACAAGGTAGGACTAGAAAGGATAGTCTATGAGTACTTCCCATAGGATTACCTATTTGTGTTTACCTACTTTGATTAGCTGTTGCTTGATATATGAACTGAATGCATTGAAACTGTGGATTGGTTACTGCTGATTATTTCCTTATTTACTGCTTCCTTTACTCATTACCTGCCATATATTCACTGACTATTAGGCACAAATCTTGTAGTGGTTTCCTACTGGGATTTAGTCTCACACCCTATTTGGGTCAGGATTTGGGGCCCAAACAGATTATATTGTTGCAGGTATAGATAAGGTAAATCTCCCTTCTATGTTAGGTACTTGAATTCTTTGGAGCTGGAGAGCATGGGACCAAGAAAAGGCTCGCGATACTATGGAGCTGTTTACTGCTTTATTTTGTACTTTGGATTAGTATTGTTTTCATCATTGTGACTTGTTTGGATGTTTTCCTAGACATGTGTATCATGCATCATTTATATATGTGTTCTAGTTGTTATTATTTCTTTCATCATTCTCCCACTATTTTCTATTTTTTAACATATATTTTGCTTTCGCTATTTTATCTTTGTTTACTTCCACTATGTTACTCTGCCAATGAGGTCATATTTTCCCCATTATCACACCCAAGGCCCTCACTGCTAGTCGACAGCCTCTTGAATTTGGGGAAATGCGCTTGTGTCCATGTGACCAACTGGGTAAGGGGTGTCTTTGTGCGGCTTCTGGAACAGGGACGTTACAAAGTGGTATCAGAGGGATTATTTTTTCTTGACTTACTATTTGGAGCCTTAACCGGGGATAGGATGGAATAGGTACTTGGTAATAAGTTGTGCCTAAGAGTAGTTAACCCGTGTATAGGGAAAACCAAATTTACCTCATATATTGCAGTTTTTATGGTTTTGAAATTTTACAGTTGATTTAATTTTCACCACTAAGTGACTCACATGTTTTGTGCTGTTATTTTTTATATTATTGAGGTTCTATTTCTGTTGCAACCTGATGATATGAGGGTATGCCATCTCATGCATTATATATTCACTTTCTAGAAATCACATTTCATGCATTCTTTCCATGCCATTTAGGGTGAATTAGTGATTTCATGTTGTTGTGATAGATGTTGTGCTAGATATGCATTTTTTTGTGATAGATGCCTTGATAGAATACATGTTGTTTGATAGGGTATTGTTTTGTGTAATATTTTTCTTGAATGGATGTCAAACTTTGGTTCTTAAGGTGTTATGGGCCCTCATGGACCGAAATTTGGTGAATCACTGCACTGTTATCCTTGTTTATAACTTATATAAGATGCCAAAATTTGATTCGCGGGGAGTATGGGCCCTCAGAGATCGGAGTTTGGCACTTTGATGTTTGTTTCAGTGTCTTTCTGGGATCCATAGTAGTTTTTGAGGCTTACTATACAGAAAAACCCAGAATACATGTCGTGTAGTTTTGACTACACTCCATGTATTCTTCTATTCAGGAAGAAACTGTTTTTCTTAAGTACATGTCGTGTACCTAATTTATACGCCGTGTAGTCTCTAACCATGTCATAGGCCGTGTGGGAAGAGACACGGGATAAGTAAATTCTTGTGGGAACACGATTTGTACCAGTTCTACACGTCGTGTTGTGTTGACCCTGTGTTTGCCCATGTGACTAACAACACGGATGGATATATCTTAAGAAATAAATGTTGTGTCAGTCTTGAACATGTCGTGTAGTGTGATCCTTGGAATCTGACTGTGTAACTAACAACATGGGTCGGTGGAAATCCTTTGGTACACGCCATGTCTATCTGGAACACATTGTGTAGTGTGAGTCGTGTATCCATCCATGTCACTAACAACACAGGTTGGTGAAGCTCGTCTAGTACATGTCGTGTCTGGCACAAACACGCTGTGTAGTCTTGTTTGAGGAGAATCATGTGGCTTAGCTATGTAAGTTAACTCAGGCATGGGAAGAGGATTCAAGTACATGTCATGTGTTAGGACAACACACTATGTATGGGGTGGTACATGACCAGTTTTGGAAGAAGTACACACCCATGTGAAAGGATTAAGGGAACACTCCATGTAGGCATTATACAAAACATGTATCCTTGTTTTGTTAAACTTGAATGATTTCTTTATCATGTTCCCTCCTTCCTCTTCTCGTTTTTGGTCCTTGATAATTTGATCTAAGGTGTGCGTTTAAACGTGTAGAGTCATGCCACCGAGACTTCCTCTGACTGTATGCTAGTTATAGGGTAACGATCAAACACCAAACATGGCTGATCAAGGACTTCTATCGTATCCTCCTATAGTGCCAGTCTTGGCACCGACCATCATTCCGAACATAGGTGTTGATGCACTGTTCCGATAAGGATTCATGAGGTTCATGAAGACCTTCCACAGAGTACCGCATCCTACCTCGTCCATGGAAGAGTTGACATGGGTCTTTTAGAAGTAGCATCCTTCCACCTTCATAGGGGAAGGAGGACCTCAGGCTATAGAGTCATGGTCAGAAGTCATGCTTTCTATCTTTGAGCATCTGAAGACGCCTCCAGAGAAGAGGGCGAAGCTCTCTACGTATATGCTTCGAGATTCCTCCAAGATATGGTGGGATATGATCTCATAGACGGGATTCCAATAGTTTATGGCTTGGGATGAGTTCCATCATATATTCTACAACTACTTCTACCTGGAGACTTTAAGGGATGATCGAGCTCGAGAGTTCATGAGTTTGTATTAGGGTACTCTTTCAGTTATGGAGTCTTCCTCTCACTTCACAGATCTACAGCGCTTCACGCCTATTCTTGGAGGTGATGAGTTATTCCTGGTAAGGAA
The DNA here is from genome assembly GCA_963277665.1 of Viscum album. Taxonomy (NCBI): domain Eukaryota; kingdom Viridiplantae; phylum Streptophyta; class Magnoliopsida; order Santalales; family Viscaceae; genus Viscum; species Viscum album. The sequence goes on from OY728146.1 coordinate 488,667,641, forward strand.
GTTTGAGTATGGTCTGAGGAACAACATCTAATCGTAGGTGAACATCATCAGGCAGACTTTCATCACTTTTATCGTCAATCAGGCGTTGATCATGGAGTGCAATCTGAGGGATTCTGGAGTTGTGATCCAGGTCGTTTCAACATCCAGAGTTATTATCCCTCCTACTGATAGCAGGAAGCTCCATAGGGGGTCTTCTTGTGGTGATCCAAGGAGGAAAGACACTTATTTTGGTAGCTAAATGGTGTGCTACCAATGTGGAAAGAGAGAGTATACGAGGCCACATTGCCTGAGATACCCAGTGGAGTGCCGATCTTACAGAAAGATGGGGCATCTTCAGCATTTATGTCAGTTCTTCTCACCAGAAGCTGGTGATAGGGGTTCTTCTATGACTCCTAGTGTGGGAGAAGCACCACCAGTTTCTCACCAATTTAGTAACTGGAGTTATTTTGGCCGTTCAGGCCGAGGTGGAGGTCGAGTCTGTGGTAGTTAGTCACCAGGATTTCAGCAACAGCAAGGTGGACCAGATCAGAGTGTCAAGCAGGGTCACAGGGCCATGGTACAGGACAGAATTTTTCAGTGGAGCAGACCCAAAAGGAGTAAGATCCCGGACCCTCTACTGTTCGATGTACAATCTTAGTTGCCTCAGATTTATCTTCTACTCTTTTCGATACAGGCGCTTCCCATAGATTTATATTTGTTGCTTTTGTGGAGAGTTTTAGGATCTGTATCTTTTCTTCTACTGATTTCTTGATGTTGGACACACCGTTAGGGACAACAATGACTAGTGTACATCAGTGAAAGGAGTTCCCTCTTTAGGTTGGTGGGTGTAACTTCTTATGGGACCTCTATTTCTTATATATTATGGGCTATGACGTCATTCTCGGAATGTAATGGTTAGTTCCCTTCCAAGATTTTGTCGATTTCTATCACTGTAGGGTGAGTTTCACATCACCAGAAGGTGGATCTTTCCTTCATAAGGTAAAATGGGATGTCCAGGCGAGCATATCGGGACCCGAGCATCATGGGTTGGGAGGACCTACAGCCTAGAGTTCTAGTCTTTATCTAGATGACCAGGGGACTTCATAGGTGTACTTTCCTCCAGTGGTAGATCGTTTCAGGGACGTCTTTCCAGAGGTATTTTCAAGTTTTCCTCCTGAGTGAGAGGTAGGGTTTTCTATTGAACTTGTTCTAGGAGTGGTACTAGTGTCCATTCCTCCTTATAGGATGGCTACACCAGAGTTATAGAATCTCAAGAAGTAGTTGGAGGAGTTGCAGGCAAAGGGTTTCATCTGACCCAGTACATCTCCTTGGGGTTCGCCTGTCCTGTTTATGATGAAGGTGGATGGTACCCTTAGACTTTTTGTGGATTATCGGAAGTTGAACCAGTTGATGGTCAAGAACTGATATCCCATTCCAAGTATTGATGATCTCTTTGATCAGCTTCGAGGAGCCTGGGTGTTCTCAAAGATTGACTTGAGATCCAATTATCATCAGTTGCATGTTAGACCATCTGATATACATCTTATATCCTTCTAAGTAGGTATGGTCTATATGAGTATGTGGTTATGTCATTCAGTCTCACGAACGCACCTACAGTTTCCAGGGCACTGATGAACCAAGTGTTCCATCCATACTTGGATTCCTTTGTGGTGGTCTTCATGGATGATATCTTAGTGTACTCTCACACTCAACATGACCATGATACCCATCTTGAGATCGTTATAAGTATATTGAGAGAGCCTCAATTATATGCTATGCTCTCAAAATTCCACTTTTGGATGGATGATATTCACTTCTTGGGTCATGTTATATTAGATACAGGAGTATCAGTAGACCCAGAGAAAGTGAGAGAAGTTGTTTCTTGGGAGCATCTGAAAAACATATTTGAGGTACGAAGTTTTCTAGGGATGGATGGATACTACAGATGTTTCATACAGGACCTTTCACGCTTAGCAGCACCACTGACGGGTCTGACTAAGAAGGGTGAAAAGTTCTTGTGGTCAGATTCTTGTGTGTCAGCCTTTCAGGATCTAAAAGGGAGGTTGACTTCAGCACCAATACTAGTATTTCCAGAGCTAGGAAAGAGCTATACTGTGTACTATGATGCATTAGGTATCGGTCTTAGAGCAATTATTATGCAAGGGGAAGGAGTCATTGTGTATGGGTCTCAGCAGTTGAGGCCACATGAGAGGAATTACCCAACGCACGATCTTGAGTTGGTTGCAGTTGTTCATGTCTTACGCTGTTGGAGACATCATCTTCTGGGAGAGAATTCTATGGTTTTCACCGACCACAAAAGTCTAAAGTATATCTTCAATCAGTGTGACTTGAATTTGAGACAGCGAAGTTGGGTTGAGTACCTTCAGTCTTTTGACTTTGAGCTTTCCTATATGCATGGGAAAGGCAATGCAGTGGCTGATGCGCTGATCAAGAGGAATAAAATATAGGCAGTTCAGGAGGCCAGTATTGAGAGGTATCTTATGGATTTATTCTATGAGATGCATTTGGAGGTGTACAATAGGTGGGGGCAGACATTTCTTTCTTATTTAGTTGTTAACTTTACTCTTCTTGATTGAGTGCGAATGAGGTAGCTAATTAGATTCTAAAGGCCTAGTCCTATGGGAAATCGTATCAGGAGAGTACCCTATTCCTGGATGGACCATAGACAGGGATGAGATCTTTCATTTTTATGGGCGCGTGTGGGTGTCAGCAGACATACACGAGGTGATGATGTGGGGATTTCATTCCTCAGTTTAGGCAATTCATCCTGGTGTCACCAAGATGTATCGTGATCTACACTGTAAGTATTGGTTTCTAGGTATGAAGAGAGATGTTGTTGGTTTCGTGATGAGGTGTTCCACTTATCAGCAGGTGAAGGCGGAGCATTAGAGACCAGCATGGCTTTTTCAGCAGTTACCCATTCCCGAGTGGAAGTGGAATGATGTCACGATGGATTTTATGACAGGTTAACTGAGGACGCCTCGAGGGAATGATGCAGTGTGGGTTATCATTGACAGACTCACAAAGGTTTCTCACTTCTTGCCAATCAAGGAGACCTTCAGTGTTGATGAGTTGGTACAGTTGTACATACATGAGATTTTATGTTTATATGGATTTCCACACTCCATTGTTTTAGATAGGGATGCTCGTGTTACTTCTCGGGTCTGGAAGGGGCTTCAGAAGACTTTGGGTACACAGGTGCTTCTGAGTACAGCTTACCACCCCTAGATAGATGGCCAGTCCGAGCGTACGATTCATGTGCTTGAGGATATTCTATGAGCATGCATTATGGATTTTGTAGATTCTTGGGAGAATCACATACCTCTTGTGGAGTTTTCCTACTAATAGTTTTCAATAAACTATTCAGATGGAACCTTATGAGGATTTGTACGGTAGGCCATGACAATCACCCTTATGCTGGCTGGAGGCAGGAGAGGAAGCTATGTTGGGACCTCGTCTTGTCCAAGAGACCACATAGTAGATAGATTTGATTCGGAGGAGGATGGGTACTACACAGTCTTGACAGAAGTTTTATGCTGATCAGCGGAGATGATCTCTGGAGTTTGAGGTTGGGGATCAGGTTTTTCTGCGTGTCACATTGAGGTTGGGACACCGAAGGATTAGGAGACAGGGTAAGCTTTTGCCAAGGTATTTCGGGCCGTTTGAGGTGTTGGAGAGAGTTGGTACGGTTGCCTATTGGTTTCAGTTACCTCAGAGGTACCGGGCTATGCATGACGTCTTCCACGTTTCTCAGCTTCGACATTACTTCTCAAACTCATCTCATGTTTTTTAACCTGAGGAGGTTGATTTGGAAGTGGATGCATCATTCGAGGAGCATCTTATCCGGATTTTTGATCGAAGTATGAAGGTTCTCCATGACTGATCTGTTCCTCTGGTAAGAGTGCTATGGTAGTACGGTCGAGTACAGGATGAGACTTGGGAGAGGGAGATCGATGTACGATCGCAGTGGCTGGAGTTGTTCAGGGTTTCCTCTTCTATGCTACCTTTCTAGGAAATTCTAGAATGAATTTCTTTAAGGTGTAAGTTTGTAAGAACCCAGAGCTTCTTTTCTGGTATGTCATTCTTTTCTGGTCATTTTTGAGAAAAAGAGGAATTTCTGGAAATTTATTAAGTACACATCGTGTACTTTATGAGTACATGTCGTGTACTCGGTTACCACAGGTATCCGTGTGCTGGCCGTGTAACGGCCACACACATAGTCGTGTGTGGTGACCTGGAGATCGCCTAAAGTGGAGTACATAAAAGGAAAGTACACGTCGTGTAATTCTAAATTGCATGCTGTGTATTTTCTTTTTTTTTTCATTAAACGTATCGGGGTTTCATATGACGAACAGAATGCCCTACTTCTTGACCTAGTTCATCCGAGAGAGAACCGTATGGACACGAATCTTCTTCGAGCCCCCAAGTCATCATCCGTTCTCTAAATCAACCGTTTTTGATTGCATTGGGACCGCCTTGGTAAGATATTACTTCTTCTAGAGCTTCATTTCATGATTCCTCATCTTTCTCAAGTAATCTTCAATTGATAATTTTTAAATTTTTGTATATCTATGGTGTTCTTGGGTAATTCAAGGCTTTAGGTTCACTTATATCGATCCTACAACACCAAGGTAGGTAGTTTGTGCCTTTTCATTGAAATTATTTGAGTTATATGTGCAAAAGTGCCCAATACCCTTGAATGGGGTATTGCATGGTTACTGTTTTAGCCCTATTATTTTCCTGCTATGCTTGTATACTTTACTAGAGGTTAATTGAATGCGAATAGGGTTAATTGTTCTGCCTTGGAAGGGTTTTTCCCATGAATGTTTGTTTATGACTGTTTGATCTTGCTTAGCCTATTAGGTTGCCTTTTTTACTTTTCATGCCTTGTATTGTAATATGGTTTGACTGTTGTTCTGACATTCTAGTATGTTGTAGACTCTTTAGCCAAGTAGTTCTTGAGGTTTACTTTGGCTGATATACTTCTCTATACTTTCTTGACTTACACAGGGCTATGAGAACCTGGTGTATTGACCATATGGATAATGGACAGAAGGGATTCTCCAGAGTGTCTGTTTACTATTACGATGCGAGACCATAGGGGGAATTGACATAAGTGCTTCCTCCGAGTGTTTGTAGTTCCTCGACGCAGGCTACAGGGGGAATGTGACGTAAGTGATTCCTTAAAGCACCGTTAGTTACTGATACAAGACTATAGGAGGAATTGACGGTGTGTGCTTCTTCGGAGATTCTATGCTTAAGCTGAACCAAAGGGGTTAGACTGAGTGTAGTACCCAGAGGGTTGCTTGTGTTGCTAGGTAGTACTAGAGGGGATAGGCCATGAGTACTTCCTATAGTGTTACCTATTTGTGTTTACCTACTTTGATTAGTTTTTGCTTGATATATGAACTAAATGCATCGAAACTATGGATTGGTTACTACTGAGTACTTCCTTATTTACTGATTCCTTTACTCATTACCTGCCATGTATTCACTGACTATTAGGCACAAATATTATGGTGGTTTCCAACAGGGATTTAGTCTCATACCCTATTTGGGTCATGCTTTTGGGCCCAAACTGATTATATTGTTGTAGGTATAGATAAGGTCAAGCACCCTTCTATGTTAGGTAATTGACTAATTTGGAGATGGAGAGAATGGGACCCAGCATAGGTTTGCGATGTTGTGGAGTATTTTACTTCTTTCTTTTGTACTTTGGATTAGTATTTTTTTCAGCATTGTGACTTGTTTTGATGTTTTCCTAGACATATGTATCATGCATAATTTATATATGTGCTCTAGTTTTATTATTTATTTCTTCATTCTCCCACTATCTGCTATTTTTTAGCATGTATGTTTCTTTTGCTATTGTATCTTTTTTTACTTCCATTGTGTTATTTGGCCAATGAGGGCATATTTTCCCCACTATCACACCTAAGGCCCTCGTTGCTAGTCAGCAGCCTCTGGAATTCGAGGAAATATTCTTGAGGCCATGTGACCAACCGAGTAAGGGGCGTCTCCAGGCGGCTTTCGAAACCAGGACATTACAACTTTGAGATAAATTGATCATATAGTTTATTAGATTAGAAAGTTTTAATTGAAAAAAATTAATATAGATTTACAAGGCCTTTAAATGTATCTATTTAAAGGGTCTAAATCCTTTGATAATGTTACGGATACCATCGGGAGTCTTAAAGTCAAAGAAATTTATTTTTGGTGTATTTTGATCATCATTTGTTTAAGACTACTTTATCCCTTTGATATATAATTAACTTATAACAAATAAAACAATTGTTAAGCAATTCAAATTTTAAATAATAATTATAATAATATTCTTGAATTACCAATGAGAGAGAAGAATATTATTGATAAAATTATCATTTTAAAATAAAAATATTTGAATAATTTAAACTAATTTAAAATACTCATTTAAAGAGTTCAAAATAATTTCATAATAATAAGTCAAATACAACACATCGTATAGAATTTCATTCAATAATACTAAAAAATTTAAATTCAACTTTATATTCATATTTAAGCATATGATGATATAAAAATATGATGATATTAAATTAAATAAATTTAAACAAGTTTTCATGAGTTTCTTATACTACAACATTATTTTAGAAACATTTAAAAATTAAATCAACTCAAAATAAAAAATTTGAAATTATTGAGTTTCATACTAAAAATTTATGAATAAATGAAGTACAATATTAATCTTTATATAGTTGTGTTTAAAAAAATGTGAATACACTTGGAATTGGCTTAACATCAATAATATGAATTTATAAAATCAACAAAATAATTTATACATTTGTTATAAATAAGGAAAAAATAGTATATTATTAATATCGTGAAATAGAGAAAACTAGAGATTTTAGGTTTTCAAATCTATGTAAGGGTAATTTTCCATGAATGTCTAATGGTAGAATTGAAAACCTAAAAATTATGTAAAGGTAACCTATATATTTCACATTTGGTATAAGGGTAAGCTATAAAATATATAATCTACATAAAGGTAAGTTGAATAGCTACATAAAGGTAAAACTCAATTTTTACATGTTATGTAAGGGTATCTTAGCATGTTGTATTAGGGTAATTCTCATTTTCAAAAGTTTGTAATTTGATAAGATAATATTTAATGCACTGTGTAAGGTAGATATGATGATATGTAAGGGTAACAAGAAAGTTTCAAATGCCATGTAAGGGTAGATATGAATTTATATAAGGGTAACAAGAAAATTACATATGTTGTGTAATAGTAGATATGAATTTATGTAAGGGTAATTCAAATTTTATAAAGCATGAATCAGAGTAAAAATGAAATTATTTAATGGTACATAAAAGATAAAAAATTATTTGTAAAGGTAAAATATAGTTTTTTAAATCTCATGTATGGTTAAGGAAAAAATTTTCAAATGTACGTAAAAGTAAAAAATAACATTAGAAAATAATTTTTTCACTATAAAGAATTAAAAATAATTATATATAATATTATGAAAAATAAAAATAAAATAAAAATAACTAAAAAATTAAATAAATGAACTTTTAAATTAAAATTTAATAAATTCAAAATTGTCTAAAAATGAAATTATGAAATATAGAATATTTTAATTATAAAAACATAAAACGATTAAAGTGGGAGGGATCCACTCCAATAATATCCCCTTTTTTGATAATTATGAAACTAAATATCAATTAAAATAATTCTCTTGCCTTTAGTAATTTATCAAAAATCATAAAAGAATATTTTAGAACCGCTTATACCCCTTTTGAATCAAATAAAGATATAAAAAACATAGCTCCCCCAAAATTAATACTTTTCAAAAACAATTAAATAGGAGCCACAAAAATAAATAATATGATACTCAAGGGATCATAGTAATTAAGACTAAAATAAATAAGTAAATGGATTTGATAAATAGATATTTTGAAAAATCATTTTCATTAATAAGTTTTAGAAAATATTTTTTTAATATACCATTGAAAATTCCCAAAGAGTATCAAAATAGATATACATAAAGTCTTACTCACTATGCCCACGATGGAAAAGGTGTTAAAACCCCAATCAACTCTTTTTAGGATAAATACCTAGGAGAATATTTATGAGAACCACATCCACTTGTTTTTATACAGACAGCACTGTTTTTTGGAGTATAATACTTAATTCACTTTTCAAAAAATATTAAATGTTTTAAATTTAATTTAAATAATTTGAAATCAATTTTGGAAAAAAAAAATTAAATATATATATATATAACTTCTAAATAATTCCATGATATTAAAATGATTTGATAAAAAAATTTGAAAAATATGAGAAAATAAAATTTAAAATCACCTTTTAATTTCCATAAACCCCAAAATAATATAAAATTTATAGATATATATTGGAAAGTTAAAATAATAAGGAAAACTAAAATGAAAAAAATAATTTCTTTTAAAATAAAAAATCTAAAAATATATCCTCTCCTCTTTTGATAATGAAAGAATATATGGGAGAATAGATTTAAAAAAAATAGGATAGAACATAAAATTAAAAGGATGAAGTGAATTATTCCAATAAAAATAAACATCAATGTCCTATGTCTCTCTAGGAAGGAAAGATCTAGGAACCTCCACACATGGATCATAAACATTAAGGTCAAGATAGAAAAAAATTTAATCAATATCTTTAAGAGGTGAACACTTCATTTATTTACAATCCACTATAGAATAGATCAATATTATTTAGAGGAAATACCTCCATTAAATCATTTAAATAATGCCTTTAAATTCCCAAAGTTTGGGTATAGTAGTGTGATCTAATAATCATTGAGATGGAGAAACAATTTTAGGTCCACTAATATTGGAAAATAAATATTTTTTAACCCAAGTTTGTTTATAATGGGAATTTATTTTCAAAAATTCATAAAAAATATGAATTATTTTTTGTCTACCATATCTAAAATTTTTACAATTTCATCCAAAAACTAGAAACCAACTTTTTTCCAACAATTAAATAATTTATTATGAGAAATTCCCTTTATAAAAGTAGAGGTTTTTAAGAAATTGAATTATCTTTTAAAAATCCAAAACCATATTTATTACTTTTAATGCATTGAGAACTGAGAATCATATTAATAGATTATTCACCTTGATAGAATTTTTAAAGAGTGGTTTTTAGATCCTTGATTTCATTTTTGAAAACATCATCATTAGGTTAATTTATTAATTTCAAAATTAAACCATTATTTTCCTTAAAAATTTTATAATTTTCATTAGAAGTATTATTTTTATCATTAAAACACATTTACATTTCATTGAAATATTTTAATATTTTGAAATAAGTACTTGAAAAAAAATATTCAATTTCATTATCAGAGTAATAAAAGCATGAAGAAGAAGAAGATTAATGGGAGGCGGAAGAGTAATGAAAAGGATAATGGGAACTAACCTCACCATCTACCTTGAGTTGATACATGCGACATTTAAGAGTTAAGTTGTTAGTTTCATAAATTGAAATTGAATATTCACTAGCACTCCATGTTAAGAGTTTTAGATGATTATTACTTTGATTCTTGTATCTATACTTTTTGTTCAATGGATAATCTAGCTTGATGAGGCCCTTGTTTTTAAAATTTAAGCACATCACTTCAAAATCATCAATTTTATCTTTATTTTTATCTTTCTAAAATTATTTATAATTTTTTTTTAATCATGTGAAATTTGTTAAATCATCTCATCAAACATTCAATTTCACTTTGGTGTCACTTTGGGAAGAATTATCATTGTTTTCCTTGAAAGAAATTATTCATTTATTTTCCTTGATATACTTAGCCTCATTTTATGATTGTATCTTCATGGTTATATAATATTTCATGAGATAACCTATAATTTCATCTACTTTAATGTTTTTAATATAATTATCTTCTTAGATTGATGTGACTTTTGGATCCCAACTACTTGGTAAAACCAAAAATATTTTCTTAACAATCATTTCTATAGAAAGAGAATCACTATTATATTTTTTTCCATTAAAAATGTCATAAAATATAGTAGAAATATAAGTGATAGACTCATTTGGATGTATATATAAACTCTCAAAATCATGCATATACATGTTAATCCTTATATCCTTAACTTTATTTGTACCTTTATGAATATCCTCAAAGAATTTCCAGATTTCATGTGCATTTTTTCCAAATGAAATTCTGTTAAACTAATTAGCATCTAAACCACAATTTAATTCATTCATAGCTTTACCATCAAATTCAAAAAATAAATATCATTAGAGGTCTATTTTTCAACATAATTATATAAAAGAGAATAGTTATCCATAAAAATTTTTACAAATAGGATAACTAATAGTTATAAGAAAATTAGACATTATATCATTATAATAAGCATAATTATTACCATTAAAAAATGTATAAGGACCCAATGAATTTCTTTTGGGACCACCATGGGTGTTTGAAAACCCATTTTAAAAAAGACATATTTATTGGAAAAATCATTTATTGATTTCAAAATAAAAACTTTTTAATAATTTGAAATAAATAAATTAAGAAAAATCATAAAAGATATTGATACCAAATGTGGGATAGAGATAGGTAAAAGTAAATAGGGGTAAATTTACCTTTATAAATTTAAAGGAAAACAATAAAAGTTTAAAAATTGTTATGCATTATGTTTTTTATGTTTATTTTTTAAATTAATTTCTATCACTTAGATAAATTGAATATAAAAAAATGGATTCCATATTTTTAATCAGGAGATATAAATTGGGCATATATTCCCCTTTTAATTTTAGGAATTATAAATAATATCCATGGTAAAATTTATCACCTTAGTAAAGGGAAAACTAGGTTAATCTAGGTTAAAACTGAGCGTTAAGGTTACCATTTTTCATCGAAATATCATTTTTATAAAATTAATTTGACCCTTATCACATTATATTTGACTTTGTTTTTTCAAGGGATACTTTTCCATGAAAATTACCCATATAATATTTAACGAAATGAAAAAATAAAAAATGTCACTCCCTTACTTTTAAATATCTATTATTTGTCCACATAGGAATAAAAGAAAATTATGGATGAATAAGAATTTCTATTTTGAGAATAATGAAATTATATTCATGATGTAAATTTATTTAAAATTTTTAATAATTATATAATTATGATAAATTATTATGCAACGTCGACGTGGTATTTCATCAATTAATAGAAAAATAAATTAAATTATTTTAAAAATATTAAAAGTAATATAATTTTAGTGAGTTATAGTGTTACAAAAAAATTTAGATACATATAACTTTTTTTAAGTATTATATTCAACTTTCATTTCTGTCTTGGTGTCTTTAAGGAAAAATTAAATGAATATTTCCAAAATTAACATCATTGATAAGTTATAATAAATATTATTTTATTGAAGTATTTAAAATTAATAATAATATTATATTTGGACATAGTAATGTAATTTGGTTTGAAATATAATCCATGGTCCATTTGTGAGTCAATTTTCCATTTATAGTAAAATTATTAACCATTTATTGTTAAAATAGATGTCACTATGGTTAAAGTCAAAAATAATTAAAAATGAATAAACAAAAAAGATAAGGTTTAAAATGACACCAAAACCTATATAAATTTCATTGGATGATTTTCTTTCAACCATAGACAATTTTATTCAAATTAATGATCATTTCCATTCAGAATGACTTTTTTATATTTTAATATTTTAAGAAATTCTAAGTGGGTTGCCTCCATCCCTTATAAAAGGACACCCCTCATTACTCTTACTTATAATAATTTGAGTCATCTATATCTAAAATACCATACCAAAATCCATCCTTAAATTCCTTATCCATATTATATAGGTATTGGTCTTCCCAAAAGAAAAAATTAATATCTTTAAGAGGAGATCTAAATGAGTTCTTTCAAAGAAGAGGTAATCGTCTTAATCAATCACATTCTTTTTACTTATTTTATATATCCTCTAAATCTATGGTATTTATCATAAAATAATAAATTAATTATAATTAATATTTTTAAATTTTATTATGATTATTAAATCACCATTATCCACCCTATTTCCCATCAAATGGGAAGTGAAAGTATCGTTTGTGCGTATGTATGGTTTATCATCTTCACATAGTGATACACTTCATTTTCCACCACCATATTTCATGGATGGTTATTATGGTGGGTTTAATGTTTATATAGTATAATTATTAAATAATTATAATTTTTTAATCATAATATCACATATATTTTCCTACCTTACAATACATTATAAAATGATAATGTCGTTTGTGCATACGTGTGGACTACAATTTACATGAAACGATGTGATTCATTTTTCATTTCAATTTTACTTGAATGGTAATAAGGATAGATTTAATGAAAATAATATATATATATATATATATGAAATAATAATGATTTTATAAAGGTGAATTATTACTTACATTTCTTTCACTCCATCTTTCAAAAAGTGAAAACAATGTTCATGTGTACGTATGGCCTACCATCTCCATGAACAGTATAATTCATTTTTCTATATCTAAATTTTATATATGTATCTAAATTTATATATATATATATATATATAATGAATATATATGATATTAAAATAATTTATATGATTAAACCATGATCAAATTATAAGGACCGAAACTATGGAACTAAAATACTCATGATAATTGAAATAATTAACACCCAAAAACAATGATTTTATTAATTAATTATTGATAAATGAGTGTTAAAATGTTATAAGTGGATCATATATAATTTTATAATTATTTAAATTATTTTTATATATATTTATAATAGATTTAAATTTATTATATAGAGTTTATAGTGCTTTCTAATAAAGTGGAACTCGATGTATGTGGTTTTCATCTCACTTTTACTTATGTGAGGAATATGTCATTTTCACCACTTATTTCTTTTATGTGGTGTAAAAAATTCTCATTAATGTATTTTATGATTATTCTTAGGAAAATTATGATATATAAATTTCTAACTAAGTTTATTTCATTAATGGGTATTATGATTCAAATGTTACCTAAGGGGTAATGGTTTTATGTTACAATCATATATTTTAATATAGATTGTTTATGATTAATTTCTGTTGGTAAAATATTATGGTATATCTCTAAATAATTCCATAAATTTTATTCTCATTTTTTTATTTATATAGAATATATTTTTTACTTTCATTTTCATATCTTTAAGAACTCAAGATCATGAAAGAATGTTTTTAAGAAAAACCAACTTTATTTCTCTATTTGGTCAAAAATAATTTCTCTTCCATGTCCATGTTTTCTAAAAATATTTTCAATAATATTTTTACTATTATCTAATGGTTGTTAAAATTAATTTTAACTCATGTTTTAATTTTTACAAAATCATTTAAATGAATCTTCATGTTTTTTTCTAAATAATGTATTTTTTATAAAATTTTGAAAGGGGTGTTTTCTTTTAACTTATACAGCATGAATGAAATTTACAAATTACATGACTAATAAATACTATAATGATTAAATAATAAGTTTCCTAGAATATTTCTAAAGAAAAATATTTTAAAAATATTTTATGAATTTTATATTTTTTTAAATTTGTTTTCAAAGTGAAAGGTGTATTTTACTCAAGATATGTTCCAAGTGATATTTTAAAGGAATTTTTTATATAAGATGAAATCCTTTGATGTTACCTCTTATGTATTAGACATATGATACAATAATATCATAATTATTCATTATTATTATGGTTTATGATTATGATGACATTATGTTTATGAAACTCATTCCTTTTCCCAAAGTTAATATATGATGAATTTATAAAATAATTATAAAACTTGTTTCCTTTATAGAGGTTATGTAATAATGAGATGATTATGAAACTTGTTTATTTTCATGGGTTATGATATGATGAATTATTTATTATCATGTGGAACACATATGTATAATTTTTATTATGTTATGGGTGGGACTAGAATTATATATCCCTATAATAAATTGGGTAAAGGTTGATATCTTAAAAGTTAACCAGACTAGAATGGAGAGTGAACCCAATTTAATGAGGGACTCTATCCACTATGATAGTATTTATAGTTAACCTTAACTACTATAATGATTTGGGGAGTGAACCCAATCCCATATGATAGTCTTGGAAGTGACCCTTGACTACTAAGGAAATTATTTTCTATATATATATATATATATATATATATATATATGCATTCAATAAATTTGATTCATATATCAATGTTATTATCTTATATATTGTGTTCATTGATTACTTAATGATTCATGTATTATGAACTACCAATATTTATTTAATGACTCGCAATTATGATCTATATTACACATGTTATGGTTCTCAAATGTTATTATCATGCTCTCATACCCTTATTCTGATATTATGTTTATGTGATCATTGATATCTACCTTTTTTACTCTTACTGGGAATCAGAGCTCATCCTTTATTATGTTTCCTTTACCCTAGTTATGAACAAAGGCATTAAGTATGATATATATAAAAATGGTGATAGTAATTAACAAACTAGTGGGAGATGATGTAATTCATTTATGAACCAGTTTTTTATGTATCCAAGATTACAAATATACTAAACCTGTATGGTCCTAATGCATGTTTTTGTATAATAAAATGGATATTCATCTATTAAGATGTAATATCTATATATAAAGTTTTTGTGCCTTTGTAGTTAGTATCATAGGGTAGGTTTAGTTAACATTTGGATACTATAATGAGAAAAATTTAGTTAGAATCCATGGGATAATCCTTAAGTATATGAGAATGTCCTAAGTTATATTAAATAAAATAGTGTTCTTTTCCAAGAAAAACATCACTGTATGGATGATACGGGTGGACATAGTTTTGGAATAAATTCATTTAGGGGTAATAATCCTAAAAATATTTGGTTTATTATATCTTATCCATCATTTTAGTTAATATTAATTATGCCCTTACTATATACCTCAATTGACACTCCTGAGAGATATGCTTAAGTTAATTCACATTTACTTTATAAAACATCATGAAGGATTTCAATAGATAATCTTTATGAATGACCTAGGTTATACCTAATGTGTCATAGACTTAAAATAAGTGGTATTGATTTAGAAATTCTATAAATGATCTTCCATGGTTATGTGGTTTCCCAATATGATTATTTTTTCTCACGCTATGATTTTTGGTTTTAGTCAATGACTGGAACCCAAAGTAATTGTTTTAATAATAAATGTCATGGAAAATACAATGGTTATCCACCTGAGAAAACAAATTTTATGGGATTCAAAATAAAAAAATCTTATTTCTATGCTTTAAAAACTTTCTTAAGCTGTGAATCATTTTGATCTACCAAATTAACAAATAAAGGAACAAAATTATATTGATTCCTTCATGAGGAAACTTCCACCTAGTTTTAGTGGTTTTTCTGATCTACTAGTTGCCAAGAAATGAATCAAAACCATTTAAATGATATTATCTATTCTTAAGTGTTCATATCATGAAAATGAAATTTTAGTTGTCTATATTTTGAAAGCAAAAACCGATAAATGGTGGATTATTATCAAGAATATGGGGAAACATGAATAAATTGACTCCATGGAGTGGGATGAGTTTGAGATATTGTTTTTCAAAATTTAATTTCCTCATATTCTTTGTATGATAATATAGGATGAATTCCATGGGATAAATTATAAGTATGATGAATCAATTATTACCTATGAGATAAATTTTAAAATATAAGTGAGGTGTACATCATATATTATCATCCAACCTGAAAGTAAGGTTGATCAATTCTTCAATGGCATAAATCCAAGTATCTAAAGGTTTTTATCCATCATGGACTACAGTATTATTGGAGTTGGTGACCTAGAAACCAAATTCTTTGTACATTATGATAAACCTATATTCATTGGATGAATATTTATAAACTTATTATCACATCATGATTGTTCTTATGCATGACATAGTATGTGATAATGTCCTAAGAGTAGTTGTCGTACTAAAAGGTCACAACGTATCCCTGCTATGACAAGAACCTAGAAGTTCCATGACATTATTATTGAATATATGTTCTATGGATGGATGATATCATTTTAAGGGACACAAATGATACAGGCTATCAGGGGTTGAGACTCATGAAACTTTGAGACACCTTCTCATGGTGTGCGCCCTTAGTAATATCTAGGAGGATATTATGATAACGATACCTATCAATAGGAAATCCACATTCATAAGTGTCATTTGATGTTCCTAACTGTAGATGTGTTAATTTTTATTTATAAATTAAGATTATTATTAATGGGTATTATGACTTGTGTGCTTATATTTATTAATGAAAACTGTGATGACGGATGTTCATGGCAAGGTAGGATATGTTGGGTGAGTCGTGAGTAATAATTAATTAACAAATAATGTGAGAAAGGATTTTTCAATTCTATAGAATTAGATATCTCAGGACCTTTGATGGAAATGATATAGCCTAACTAAATCCATGACCATGGTGTTCTCTAGGCAAGTTCCATTCTAGGATGTCAAATAATGAGAAATAGAGCACATGGGTTTATGGAACTTGTATACAACCCACTTTATTTGAGATATTGGGACAAAAGGATTATATTACACAGTAAGAATTCGTATGAGGCGACATGTTTTTACGACATCAACTTGTTTATCTTGGGTTCTTTGACCTGTTTCTAGACAGTAATCTTGGACTTAAGGAAAGCTCACCTAATGCCAACGACAAAGAGGCCTAGAGGGTCACACACTAAGTGTATCCAATATCTCAGTTAAATAATTTATTTATTTAACAAGTTTAATAAATATTATTCCCAGTTGTGGTTTAATAATTATTCAAGTATACTTGATTGTATTTATTTCTTCGCTATTTATTCGAGAGAATATACTGCTGATGGAATATTTATTTATCAGCGAATAATGTAGTTATATTTATTTAATAAATAAATAGTCATTATTCAAGGCCCTGTAAATATTGAGTAGGATTAGCATACTAAGCTATGGGTATGGTGAGAAATAATATTAAATATTATTTTGTTAAATAATATTTAAATATAACGTGCAAGTTAAACACATGTCATGGAAATAATAGTATTACTATTATTATTTGTCATGGGGTTTCACATGGAATAATAAATTAAGTAACAGAATCTGTGCTAATTTTTTATTATTACCTGGTGAATTAAATTTTATATTATGTTATTATTCTCTATATAAGACAATGGGTCATTCGATTGGCTAACCAATCATTGTGTGCACAACATCCTTAGAGAAAAGCTCTCGAGCCAAGAGAACTCTTCCCTCTCCAAGAACTCTATAAAGAAAGAGAGATATCCTCCTATATGAGATCAAGGAGAATGCTTTGGAAGAAATTATCATGGTGATCAAAGGAAGACATCATAAGTGCAAGGATCTTCCACACTAGCACCCGAAGACTCCTTCGGTGATGTTCATAGATATGTGGAGAACATGTGGATCACCGCTAGAGGATTTATATCCTTGGATTCTATATCACATCGAAGTCGTGCCTCAGACCTATGGTCATACGCATCAATGAAGAAAGAATCACATTGGAGGTAATTATATTATTTAATTAAATTAATTATAAACAAAATATGTTGATCCTATCTTCTCGATTCTGGGTTCTCTTCTTTTTCTTTTATCCTTGATTCAATTATGTGGATATTGGCATTCATCTTCATATTGATCACTGATTAATCATTGATTATGGAAATTTTAAAAGTTGGGTACACACCCATACTGTACTTTCATTGTGCCCAGAACCTACAAGTGGTATTAGAGGGGTTATATTTTCGTTTATAATTATTTAAATAATTCGTTAATGATTTAATCTTTAATAGTTTAGTTTTTCAGTTCATTTTTAATCGTTCTTGTAATATGAATTTTGATATTTGTTCCTCTCTTATCATTTCTCACAGATCTAATGGAAATGAATAATTTTATGATCAAAATTAAATCAATGATCTCATCAGGAGGCACTGATGGTTCTGTCTAAATAACACAAGATTACACACCATGTAGTCGGATCTACACACCTTGTATTTGTGTTCAATGTATCAGGAGTAATTTAGAAATTACTCAATCCATGTTCATTAATGACATGTGATGTAGTTAATTCTTACACCATGTGTTGACTAGGACATACTGGCACTCATTAAACTAGAATACATGTCGTGTGGCCTACTGAAAATGTCATGTAGTCCCTTCGGGTCAAGGTCAAGTCGTGTATCCCATACACAGCTTTCCCATCTGGTGACTGTGTAATGTGGAGTCTATACAATGTGTGGCCCACTGTACATGCCGTGTACACTGAATATTTTCTAAGTACACCTCACATGCTATTTCCCTAGGTGTGTACTTCAAATGGACAGTGAGGAGGGTATACGCTGTGTAGTTGGATCTACATGTCATGTATTGTTTCTAGATTATATAGATTTAGAAAATTATTATTATATTATGTAACCCTTGAGATATGTACCTTTATTTGAGCGTAAATCTAGGACACAAAATGTGATATGTGTTTGATATATATATATATATATGTGTGTGTGTGTGTGTGTTTAATTAACATCTACATAATGTTCAAAGATATTCACATCATGTATGAGTTTTATTACAATTATAATTATGTGTACATGATATATGTCATAAAGAATAAAGTGTATACAAGTATAAATACATGTTGAGTAGTTTTGGATGGGTATTCACTGGGTTGCTTCCAAGTTACAAGTCATGTACAAGGTTATGGATGAGAATCTCAAGGAAAT
This sequence comes from Viscum album, assembly GCA_963277665.1. Lineage (NCBI taxonomy): Eukaryota > Viridiplantae > Streptophyta > Magnoliopsida > Santalales > Viscaceae > Viscum > Viscum album. Next base: position 488,686,461 of record OY728146.1, read on the forward strand.
TCATAAAAGGATTCAAATGAAAAGGATTGATTAATTAAAGATAATGATTAATTAATTCGAGCGTAATTTATCTTAATAAGAATGATTAAATAATTTAATTCTAGTTTTATTAAATTCGTAATTCATTGCATATATGTGGATGCTCATGAGATAGATCATACCATTCTATGTGATTGGTTCCCTTTTAATTTATTTATTAAATTAAAAATTGTTGTCATGTGTGCCTTCTCCTCATTAAGATGTAGGTCCTGTGTACCCATGGTTTCTTTTATGTAAACCCCATTTTACCCCTCACGTTCTTGTGAGTTAAAAGAATATTTAATGGATGGATATCCCAAGCTAGTGGAGACGGCTCAAGTAAGGAGCTGAGGCAAATCCAATCCAAGGAGATACAAATATGGATAGGTGGAAAGCTGTAAACACGAACCTTAAATGGTTCAAGGTGTTTCTCTCCTAGGTCAGGGTTAGTTTATCAACCTCTAGATAAACTAACCAATATTAAATATCATGATTATACCCTTTATTTTATTTTATTTCATTTGTATGGTTATTCGTTATGGATATTTGATGTGATTACATAATTAATGAACTAACAAGAATACCAGATATAACTAAAATAAAAATGGATTATACATAAATATTATCTATACATGGTTAATCACTTAAGTATATCCCACTAAACATTAACAAGAATGTGAAAAGATAACAAGTATAAATTTATGCATAAAGGATAAAATACCTCAATTCAATATTAAGTCGGTATAGCCTTCCATTACTACAGTTAGAATCGAACCATAGTTCAAAGTGCTTGAACAACCCTAGTTGGGGTGCTTTCAACTATCGGGGAATACTAATTTGAGGTTTTGGGTTGAATTAACTTATATTATATAAATGGTTCACTTCCCTAACATATTTTGGTGTAAATAAGAGTCAAAGGTTAAGGAAATACAAAATTAAGGATTTCAGGATTGGGGATTCCACTCAACAGATCAAGGAGCTATGAGTTTATGTAGTTGGAAGTTGCAATTCCTACCTAAAACTTTGCAAATTTCTTGACCAAACCTAGTTTGGGTAATAAAAAGGTAAATATGGATCTTGGATGCTATAATGTCCAAGAAATAGGATATTATGAAGCCAATGGTGAGGGCTATTGGGTTTCGAAAAAATAATGGGAGACTAATAAATTTATTTATTTGTCTAAATTTATAAAGATAAAGTACTAAAACTCTATTCATATTAATTTATAAAAACATCAATAAAAATGGAATCAAACATATCATTGTGATCCATACTCGAGAAGGAAAACCTTCTCACTAGCACTAATTTCTAGGAGTGGAAAAGGAGTATTTGGGTTATCCTTCACCATGAGAGGAAACGTATGTGCTGGAAGATCCTTTAATAGTTTCACCTAGAAATGAGGTGAGTGGTGAGGAACTCTCTGTGTACAAGAAACATCTAAATGATACTAAATATGTTCAGTTCCTCATTCCATCATCCATAAACAATGATATCTTGAAGCAATATGAGTAAATGGATGATTATAGCATGATGTATCACCTTCAAGATATCTATCAAGAGAAGGTGAGATAGGAGAGGTATGAGATCTCTAAATCCTTGTTCACTACTAATCTTGGAGAGTTTGTGCCAGATGGACCACATGTAGCCAAGATTATTGGCTATATTGAGCATCTGGACATCTTTGGGATTAAATTCCCAGATGAGTTTCATATAGATCTCAAACTATCATCACTTCCTAATACCTTCTCTAGTTTTATTGTGAATTATAATATGAAAAATAATGAGAAGAGTCTATTGGATATTTTCACCCTAATTCGCCAAGTTGATAAGAACATGGGTCATGAAAAACCCACAATCCTTATAGTGAATAGGAAAATGAAGGACAAGGAAAAAGGGCCTAGGATTTATAAACAATCTAAAGCCACTGACCACTGTCTGAACAAGAAGAATAAGATCTAGAGGCAGAGCAAGGAAAAGGAGGTAGTATACTTTGCATGTTGAAATTCAGGCCACTAGAAGAGGAACTACACCCAGAGGCAAGGGGAAGCTGAATGTGTATTCATTATCAAGTGAAATATTTCCATTTCTAAACATTGGGTATTAGATACAGCTTTTGGGGCTCACGTCTATATTCAAATGCAGTAACCAAGTAGATTCTAGAAAATTTATAGAGGAGAGGTGGATCTGTGAGATGCCAATAGTGTGAGGCTGGCTACTCTTTCCATTAGTGACTACCACCTCACATTACTAACGGGAATGATTTTGGTTTTACATGGCTGTTATTATGTACCTAGTGTTACCAAGAACATAATTTATGTATCGAGTTTAGATACAGATGGATTTATTTTCAAGTTTGAAAATAAATTCTGTTACTTTTATAAGTACAACAGATGTCATGGTATGGCGCATTTAAATAATGATTTGTATGTATTAAATTATAAAAACCAATTTTTGGAAATTGATAACGAACCAAGTTTACATGACTCATACAACACCTAGTTGTGTCATCACCACCTTGATCATGTAAATGAGAGGTGCCTAACAAAGCTCTGTCAAGATGGTTACTTAGACTCTTCCGAGCTAAAACCACTTGATAGATGTCATGCTTGTTTACAAGGTAAAATGACCAAACCACCATTTGATGGATAGGGTGAAAGGGGTATAGAGATTATAGGATTGGTATACACTTATGTGTGTGGACTATTTCCAGTAGAATCTAGAGGTGGATATTCATACTTTATTACTTTTATTGATTACTTGAGTAGATATGGATATGTCTACTTAATGAGGTATAAGTCATAGTCCTTGGAGAAATTCAAGGAGTTAAATAATGAAGTAGATAATCAACTTGGTAAGAAGATAAATAATCTTTGATCAGATCAAGGTGGATAATATCTTAACCAAGAGTTCATCGACATTTTACGGGAGTCTGGGATTATATCTCAGCTCACTCCACCTTATACACCATAGTGGAATTGAGTTATTTAAAGGAGAAACCATATCTTATTGGACATGGTAAGGTCGATGATGAGTCATATATATCTTCCATTATCCTTTTGGGTATATTCATTGCAAACTAAGGCATACACATTAAACTAAGTACTAACTAAGGAAGAAAATGGGATTCCCTTTGAGCTATAGATTGGAAAAAAACCCACTTTGTCACATACACATTTATGGGGATGAAATACATTTGTTAAGTATTTCTCAGGAAAAACAACTAGCACCTCAAGTAAAAGAGTGTATCTTTATAGGGTATCCCAAGGAAACAAAGGTATATTACCTATACAACCCCTCAGATAAGAAAGTGATTGCTTCTAGATAGACTGTTTTTATTGAGAGGGAGAACATCCTAAAAAATAATATTGGGAGAAAGATTGACTTCCATAAAATTGATGCTCAAGATACATAGCAGTTTGTACATGAACATCTTCCATAGGTCCCCATGGAAGAGGTAGTTCTTGAAACACAAGCACTGTATAGGAGAAAAAGAGAGGTAATGGAACCAGAGAGATATGGTTTCCTTCTCACTGAGGAAGGTGTCTTGTTATTATTGGAAAATGATGAACATATCTCCTATAAGGAAGTATTAGAGAGCTTAGAAGTTATAAGATGTCTAGAAACTATGAATTCTGAGATAGATTCCATGTATCATAACCAAGTCTAGGTTCTGGTCGATGCCCCAGTTTATGTAAAGACTATTGGGTGTAAATGGGTATTCAAAAAGAAATTAGACATGTAAGGTCAAGTTAGTACCTATAAAGCAAGGCTATTGGCTAAAAGTTTTAAAAATAATCAAGTAATTGAATGTGATGAAACATTTTTACCAATTTCCATGTTTAAATACATAAAAATCATACCTTCCATAGTATTTTTCCATGACTGTGAGATTTGGAAGATGGATGTCAAAACTACATTACTTAATGGGAACCTTCAGGAAGATGTCCATATGACACAACCATAAGGGTTTGTGACACCAGGAGATGCTAAAAGGGTATGCAAGTTGCATAGATCCATTTATGGATTAAATCAAGCATCCATATCATGGAACATTCAATTCAATGAATCCATAATAGAATTTTTTTCATTAATAATGAATGTGAGCCATGTTTTTATAAGCGATTTAATGGGAATTAGGCCATTATCCTAGTATTTTATGTTGATGACATAATGCTTATTAGAAATGACATACCATTCTTCCAGTCAGTCAAGGACTGGTTGAATAAGTTTTTCTCCATAAAGGAATTAGGTGAAGTAGCCTTCATTATAGGGATCAAGATCATTTGTGGTATATCTAAGAGGATTCTTGGACTAAGTCAAAGTACATAAATTGACTAGATAATAAATATATTTAGTATAGAACAATACAAGAGGGGATTGGTTCCAGTTTCACATGGTCAAAATCTTTCCAAGAAAATGTGTCCTCAAACACAACATGAGAAAGATAGGATGAGTAATATTACATATGCTTCAGCGATAAGATTTATCATGTATTCCATGTTATGCACCAGACTTTATATTTTCTATACACTGGTCATGGTAAACAGATATCAAGCAGATCTAAGAGAACAGCATCAGACTACTTTCAAGACTATCCTTAAGTATCTGATAATAACTAAGGATATGTGCCTAGTGTATAGAGAATATGGGGAGCTTTTCATCAGAGGGTATGTTGATGCTGGTTTTTAGATAGATTAGAATGATCTGAAGTCATAATCAGGATATGTTTTTCATATAAAAGGAGGATTTGTGAGTTGGAAGAGCTCAAAGAAGCTATTTGTTGCTAATTATACTATAGAGTCTGAATATATAGCATCTTCTGATGCAGCAAAGGAATCCATCTAGATTCGTAACTTTGTTAGGATCTTGATGTGGTTCCTAGTAGTAAAGATCTCATTATATTGTATTTTGATAATGTTGTAGTGGTGTATCTTGTAGTAGATCCAAGGTCACATCAACGGAAAAAGAACATAATCCAAAAGTATCACCACTTGAGTTATTTCTATCAAAGGGGTGAAGTTACAGTGAGAAAAGTATCCATGGAAGAGAACATGGAAGACCCCTTGAATAAAGGCATATCTCAGTAGAAGCATGAATATCATTTGAAACCTAGTTGACTGAAGGTTGTTAGTAGTTGTCTCTAGTGTAAGTGGGGGTCTTTTGGAGTTTGTGCCCTAGAAATCAACTTCTTTTTAATTTATGATAAACTTTTATTAATTTGATAAATATTTATAAAATCCTTATCACATCATGATTGTTCTTATGAATGACATAGTATGTGATAATTTCCTAAGAGTATTTGTCTCACTAAAAGGTCACAACGGATCTCTGCTATGATGAGAACCCAGAAGTTCCAGGACACTATTCTTGAATATATGTTCTATGGATAGATGATATCATTTTAAGGGACACAAATGATACAGGCTATCAGGGGTTGGGACTCATGAAACTTTGAGCCACCTTCTCATGGTGTGCACCCTTGGTAATATCCAGGAGGATATTAAGAGAACAAGACCCACCAGTAGGAAATCCACATTCATAAGTGTCATTGGATGTTCCTATATAAGAACATGTGTATTGGTCCTTAGAATTTAATATTATTATTAATGGGTATTATGACTCACTCACTTAGATGTATTGAAAAAAACTGTGATGACATATGTTCACGGCGAGGTAGGACATGTTGGGTGTGTCATGAGTAATACTGAATTAATGAATAACGAGAGAAAAAATTTTCACTTCTACAGAAGTAGATATATTATTCCCTTTGATGTAAATTGTATAGCCTAACTAAATCCATGTCCATGGTGTTCTCTAGGAAAGTTCAATTCTAAGAAGTCAAAGAATGATAAATCGAGCACATGGGTTGATGACACTTGCATGCAACCTACTTTATTGGAAATATTGAGACAAAGGGATTATATTACACGGTAATAATTTGTATGAGGCAACATGTCATTGCTACATCAACTTATTTATCTTATGTTTCTTGACCCTTTTTTAGACAGTAATCTTGGACTTAAGGAAATCTTGCCTAATGCCAATGAGAAAAAGGCCTAGAGGGTCATAAACTAAGTGTATCTAGTATCTTAGTTAAATAATTTATTTATTTAACAAGTTGAATAAATATTATTCCTGGTTGAGGTTTAATAATTATTCAAGTATGCCTGATCGCATTTATTTCATCACTAGTGATTTGAGAGAATATATTGTAGATGGAATATTTATTTATCAATTAATAATGCAGTTATATTTATTTAATGAATAAATAGTCATTATTCAAGTCCCAATAAATATTTAAAAGGATTGGAAAACCAAATTATGGGTCCGGTGAGAAATAATATTAAATATTATTTAGTTAAATAATATTTAAATATAACATGAAAGTTAAGAATATGTCATGGAAATAATAGCATTGCTATTATTATTTTACATGGGGTTTCACATGGAATATAAATTATGTAACGACGCATGTGCTAATTATTTATTATTACCTGGTGAATTAAATTCCCTGTTATGTTATTATTCTCTATACAAGTTAAGGGGTCATTAATCTAGCGAACCAATCATTGTGTGCATAACATCCTTGGAGAAAATCTCTCGAGCCTGGAGAACTCTTCCCTCTCCAAGAACGATCTCAAGAATGAGAGAGATCCTAATCCACTAGATCAAAAAGAATTCTTTGGAAGCAATTCTCAAGGTGATCAAAGGCGGAAATCACAAGTGCAAGGATATTATATTCTAGTACCCAAAGACTCCTTTGGCAATATCTAAAGATACGTGGAACATGTGTCGATCACCACTAGGGGATTCTTATCCTTGGATTCTACATCACAATGAAGCCACACCTCGGACCCTGGTCGGATGTATTAATGAAGAAAGAATCACCATGGAGGTAATTCCCTTATTTAATTAAATTAATTATAAAAAAATATGTCAATCCTCTCTTCTTGGTTCTAGGTTCTCTCCTTTTTCTTTTATCTTTGATTCAATTTTGTGGATACTAGCATTCATCGTCATATTGATCCCAGATTAATCATCAATTATGAAAATTTTCAAACTTGGGTACACACCCATCCTGTGCTTCTAATGCACCCAAAACCTAAAAATATATATGAAGAGATAATTTGATATGATTTCAAGGTGGAAATGGAGATTTTAAATACACATAAATCTCAAGGTTTTTATAATAAAAGAAATATGGAGTTTAAGTAAACTCTAAAACCATGGAGAGAGGAATATAATCCTTCCTTTATACTCAAAGAGATGAAGGAAACATAGGGAAAATTTTATTAAAATGATTGGTAAATTTTTTAAGTGTGTAGAGTAAGTAAATTATTAAATCAAAATTTAAATTAATTGGATGAATTTAGCTAATGATTAAAATAGAGATAAAGATCCACAAAATGCACCACCCATACTAAATTGTTTCAAATGTAATGATTTTGGGAATTATGCTAACCATTTCTCAAATTTGAAGGTTAATGATGATGATTATCATAAACAACCTATTAATCCCAGATACAAAGGGTGATATCATACGGTCATTATTTTTTGATGAGGGGTATGATAACGACATAGTTAAAGGTGTACTTACTATCCACTCTAGAAATTATAATGTCATATTTGACTCAATATCTACCCCCTATTATATCTAAATAATTTTATAAGGGTATTTAAATTCTACCCCAATGTTTTGATGTTGAATTAACAGTGAAAATACCTAATGGTATGATGATTTCATCTCAAGTTTATGATTCTTCTCTAATTGATGCTTTTGGGAATTTACTTCTTGAAAATCATGTTATTCTTCCTTTGGTTAATTTTTTTATTATCATAAGTATATATTGTAATTATATACATAAATCCCACATCAATTATTGAGGAAGGTATGTTAAATTTGATATTTCAAACCAACCTATGATTATTTATTAGTGTGATGATAAATGTGAACTTCCAATAAAATCTCATCCATTGTATGTGTTTTGATTCATATAGAAAATGGGTGTTTGTATTAGATAGTTGGGAAGACAATCAACATCAATGGTATTACTATTGTTTGGGAGTTTGTTTATATCTTTCTAGAAGTGTTTCCTAGTCTCCCACCAAATTGTGAAGATGAGTTCTCAATAGAACTCAAACTTGGTGCTACACCTATTTCAAAGAATCCCTATATAATAGCCCTGATTGAGTTGTGGTAATTGAAGAAAAAACTCTAGGAGAATCATGACAAGGGATTCATTTGGACAAGTTTGTCACTTTGGGGCGTACATGTCCTTTTTTTAAGAAAAAATATGAATTGATTCCACTCTAAATTGATTATTGATAATTGAACAATATCACAATAAATAACAAGTATCATCTACCCCATGTTGATGATTTGTTTGATTAACTACACATATATCAATACTTTTCCAAGATTTACCTTCATTCTGGATGTCATCAATTAAGTTTCAAGAAGGAGGATATAATAAAGACAACATTTCATACAAGGTATGGACACTATGAATATATAGTGATTCCATTTGGTTATATTAATTCTCTATTTATCTTCATGTATTTAATTAATTGTTTCATTATAGATTACCTTGATTAGTTTTTTATAGTAATTATAGATGGTATTCTTATATATTCAATGTGAAAAGAAGAGTATGGTGATCATTTTTTAATTGTGCTAAATACCCTGAGAAAAGATAATATTTATTCAAAATTTACAATGTGTAAATTTTTCCTATGAAAAGTTTCATTTTTGGGTCAATAAGGGTATATAAGTAAATCCTTCAAAGATAAAGGTTATTAAAAATTGTCTCAAAACAATCACTATGACTAAGATTAACATTTTTCTTGATTTTTTTGGATATTATCTACAATTTTTGTAGAATTTATCATGATTGTCTAATCCACTTTCCAATTTAACTCAAAAGGGAGATAAGTTCCATTTAATAGATTAATTTGAAGAATATTTCAAGGAACTTGAGAGAAAGTTAGTCAGTGCAGTGATGATTAAATTACCCTGCAATAGAGATGGGTTTGTAATCTATAGAGATGTATCAAAGAAGAGACTAAGATTAATTCTCATGCATTATGATATGGTAATATCTTATACCTCATGTCAATTGAAGGTTCACGAGAAAAATTACTAAACTCATGATTTCAAGTTAGCTATGATGTTTTTTCATTAAATAAATGGAGGTTTTATATTTATAGATAAGTTTTTGATATATATATTAATCATAAAATTTTAAAGTATATTTTCACATAAAAAGGTTTGAATATATGAAAGAGAATATGGCTGGAACTGATTAAAGATTATGACTGCTCAATACATTACTACCTTGGGGAAATGACCAAGGTGGAAGATGTTCTAAGTTTAAATGATCATGCTAAATTATCTATTATGGGGATCACAAAATATAAAATATTTACATATTTTTAAATTATGGATCTTGAAATATTGAAGGAAGGGGAGGAAACTTATCTTTCTCAAATGAGTATTAAATCATATATCCAAGTGAAGATTAAAGAGGCAAAAAAGAAAGATATAGAGCTATAAAATAAGGTTATAAATGATCTAAGGTTTAACCTTTATTATGATGGAATGATAATTTTTAGGAACCATGTAAGTGTTTTTTTTCATACAATATTTTAAGGAGTTGTTATAGGAGGCTCATAGTTCTTTATTCTCTATTCATACTGGAAGAAAGAAAATATATAGAGATATGAAAGAGTATTTTTGGTGGGATGGAATAAAGAGATATATTGTAGAGTTTTTATCTCTATGATTGGTATATCAGTGAGTTATGTATGAGAGACAAAATTCTAATGGGATGTTAAAACCAGTGCCTATACCATAATAGAAATTGGAAAACATCACCATAGATTTTTTCATCATACTCCCCAAAACATTTAAGGTACATAATACCATTTGAGTTGTAGTTGATCACATTATAAAGTTAGAACACTTAATTTATATCATATAAAAATTATCTCTTGGTCATCTTAGAAGAATATAAATTAATGAAGTGGTAAGGTTTCATGGAGTTCCACATTCTATTGTATTTTATTGGGAACCAAGGTTTACCTCGAAGTTCTAGAAAATTCTTCAGTGAGATCTGGATATAGAGTTATGTTTTAGTACCACTTACAATCCCCAGATAGATGCTTATTTTAAGAGAACCATTCAAACCCTAGAGGATATTTTGATATCTTTATCCATGTATTTCAAAGTTTTTTTGGATCAACATTATCCTTTTTTCATGTTTTCTTACAATAATAAGTTTTACTCAAGTATTCAAATTGATCTGTATGCCCTCTATGGAAGGAAGTGCATAACTCTAATATCCTAGGAATAATTTTGAGAAATAAATCTATTTGAACATGATCTATATGAGTAAATGAAGAATAAATTTATATACATTCAATATTACATAAAGGAAACTCAGATTTGATAAAAAAATTATACTGACAATCATCGGCATGATCTGAAATTTGAAGTTGGTGAGAAGTTTTTTTTATAAATTTATCGATAGTAAAGGTTATGATATTTGGAAAGAATGTAAATTTGATACTTGGGTATATTGTACCTTTTTATTTTTTTGATCGAGTAGGTACAGTATCATATCACTTTTCACTTCCACCAAAACTCTCTCAAGTTCAAGATGTGTTGCATATATCTCTCTTAATTATGTACATACCTAATCCATAAAATATACTAATCTCAGAGGTCATACTGATGTATAATAATCTTTATTATAAATAAAAATCATTATAAATATTTGATCATAGATATAAAGATCTAATAAACATGACTACTCATCAGGTGAAACTTCCCTATAGAAATTAGAAATTTGGAGAAGCTACATGGGAACCCAAGGATGTAATGAAATAGATATATCCAAATTATTTATATCAAACTAATTATTTTAGGGGATAAATTCATTTTATATGGGGTAAAATGTAACACCCTGATATTTATGAGTATATTTCTCTTTAAATAATTGTATTTCTTTGATATCTTGCATTACATGTGACACCGAGTTTAAATGAACCACAATATATTATTAAAATATAATTATGTGATAGTTATTTCCTAACCGTTGGATTGGAGAGTATTAATAAGACTAAAAAATTATAAAAAATATATGGTTATATATTTATAAAATTAATTCATTGATTTTCAATTAATTATAAATTAAAATATAAAAAAATTGAAATTGAAGAATCTATTTTTATGAAAAATAATTTTTATGTACACAATGTATGTTTAAATTAATAAATTAAATTAATAACTATTTTTAAATGCTTTTAATTAAATATCTATATTATATATTCAATAAAATGTTTTAACATTCATTTAATATTTTTATAAGTCATGGGATAATAATAAACCAGGTTTTATGCTTAAATTTTTATTTTTCTAAAAAATAGTTTTCATCGCATTTTTCATGCTTATTTTTAAGATTAATTTTTGAAACTTATATAAATTGAATATTGTAAAATTTATTCCATATTTTTAATTAAGAGGACCAAATTTGATAAATATTACCCTTTTATTTTTATACATTATGAGTAGTAACCGTGGTAAAATTTATCACATCAGTAAAGGGTAAATCAAGTGAATTTTGGTTAAAACTAAGTGTTAGGCTCATAGTTTTTTCATATAAATTCCTAATGGATGAAGTTGATTTTACCCTTATCATCATAGTTTCAAACCTTAACTATTTAATTTATACTTTTCCATGAAAATTATAAGGCCCCAACCTTAAACATTACATAATCTTGAATTAAGTTAATAATTCACATTGAGGATCTTTTCAGGTTTAGAGATTTAGAGAATTAGGTCATAACTTATACATAACAACTTGAATATTACATGTAGACACTTCTACTCAGTATCCATTTTTTTCATAAAATAAAAACTCTTAAAAAACATGTCTAGTTCCATGTTTTAGACAACATGACTTTTCCATGATCCCATACTTGACCCTATTCATCTTTAAGTCCTATGGAAAACATCTCAAAAACTAGGGATGAGCATAAAAAGCTCAGTAAGGGATATAAAATATTATACCATGAATACATACAAATCAAAGAAATCATACTTGTTAATATTAAAATATAATATCTTTAACATACCTCACAAAATCATAAGATTTATGAATAACACATAGAAATAATAAATCATAAAGGTAAATTGTGGCATCCATATCATAATTACATTGTATCTTTTACGGCTATGTAGGGAGCTACATTTAGAATACCCATCTTGGTATATTCCCTAAATCTCTTAGGAGAAACATTAATGTTTACCTCTTTCACATTACCCAATGCATTGGAGAGCTATCTCGGGCTCACCCGCCCTAGGTTTATCATGGAACCACCCGTATATGTAAAGAACTCCCAATAACCATAACATAATCATAACACATAACACAAGCATAAATTAAAGATAAAATTTCCACATTGCAATCACAATATATCATTTCAAGATATTGATATAATCAATCCATATAAAACATTTCAAAAATAATAGTTTTTAATAAAAGTGTCCCATAAAAATTTGAAACTTTTGAAAGTAATTTACACATTAAAACACTCATGTACCTATAAATAAATCCTTAAAATCATTTCTAAAACATGGACATAAAGGAGAAGGATTTATAAGATTAAATCTTTAAAACTTTTAAAATGATGTTTCAGTTAAATAATCCCTTACCACTTGTGAAATACTTGAATAAAAATAAATAAAGAATAATATTAAAAAAATTAATATCTTGAGAATATGGAAATTCATGGTATAATATGACAAAGGGTAATATATACACCTTATAGGATAGTAAAGGTGTACAATATCAAGATATGACTCAATGAAAGGATATTGAGATGTAGTCCCTTACAAAGTTCATATAAATGACGTGAGAATTTATCAATGGGGTGATTATGTGTAGCAACAGTATATCCACATAAAAAGAAGTGGAAATTAAAAAATAAATAAACAAATAGTGATTCCACACAAAATCTTGGCATAATATAATCAATGAAGTATGTGTAAAACCCAATGAGTGGAAATTGAGTTTAGAAATTCCCTTACAAAAATTCGGCAGCCTAACGGCGTCACTTAAAAATTCATAAAATGAGTTGATGGGATAGAAAATGGTCTCTCATCACTTGGACATAAAATTTACTGCAATAAGGATATATAAGAACATATCCCAACATAACAAAATGTAATTAAAATATATGACATAAAATATTTCTTTGACTAAAAGATGAGGGTGAAAGGTTCCCTTACAATGATCATTTTGTAAATAAAATAGATTGATTATGTGTATTCACTATAATCACACATAAAGAAAGTATAAATACAATATAATATATCAAAATTAATTTCTCACATAATCATATCACGACAAGAATTAGAAGATCAACCCAAAGAATAGAAATTGGGTTAAGAAGTTCCCTTACAAAAATTCAGTAGCCTAACAGTGTCACTTAAAAATTCAGAAAATGAGTTTATGAGAGAGAAAAGGGTATCTCATCACATGGACATAAAATTTATAGTAATAAGGATATATAATAATATATCCCCAAATTTGAAAATTGAAATTTAAATACATAACATAAAATAATTCTTTGACTAGAAGAGGAGGGTGAAAGGTTCCCTTACAATGATCATTTTGTAAATAAAATAGATCGATTATGTGTATTCACTATAAGTGCACATAAAAAAATTATAAATACCGGATATGATAACAAAATTTATTTCTCACATAATTATAGCATGAAATAATCAAGAAGTAGAATTTTATCCCAAAGAATGGAAATTGGGTTAAGGAGTTCCCTTATGAAAATTCAGACACCTAACGGTGTCACTTAAAATTTTAAAAAATGAGTTGATGGGAAAGAAAAGTGTCTCTAATTACATGGAAATAAAATGTACATAAATAAGTATAAATAATAACATATCCCAACATAAGAAAATGGAAATTAAATAACATAACATAAAATAATTCTAGACTAAAAGAGGAGGGTGAAAGGTTCCCTTACAAAGATCAATTTATAAATAAAATAGATTGATTATGTGTATTCACTCTAAGTAAACATAAATAAAGTATAAATACAATAAAGTTTATCAAAATTTATATCTCACATAATCATATCATAGCAAAATCAAGAAGTAGAAGTTTAACCCAAAGAATGAATATTGGGTTAAGAAGTTCCCTTACCTCGAGTCCAACTTGTCTCATATGTTCCTTGTTCTTCCTGAATAAGAAACTTAAGTTAATTTTTACTTGCCTCAAAACCTTTTTTAATTTTATTATTTCTTTTATATCACTTATTACCTTTCTATAACAATTATTTAATTATTTGATTTCATATTGGACATTTTTTCGATGTTCGGAATTTGAGTCAAAAATAAACTAGTTATAATTACAAATTGTCCATGTGGTCAAAATTCCATTATCTCTAGAATGATATTCATGATTTATATATAATATATATCATATATATCTATTACATATATATTTATAATATTTCATACCATTTGGATATATGAAAATGAAATGCACCATTCATGGAGATGGTAAGCCGTACGTATGCATGAACGCTACTTTCATTTCTTTTTTTCATTTTTAAATGAATGAAAACCAAATTATACATAGGTATATTATAAATAAAGTATAATATATATGTTATATATGTTACATAATTTCATTAATTAAATTCCATTATACATTCCATGTATATCATGAACGAGTCATATCACTTTGAGGGGGCGGTAGTCCGCACTTCCTCAAATAAAATTATCATATTTATACAACATGAAAAGAATAAAGGTATGTTATAAATGATAATTACAGAATCATAGAGATAAAATAAATATCATAAATATCATATATAATTATAGTGTCATCATAATGTACACCATAAGAGTTGGTAGGAGAATATTGAACAATCATCGTTTTGTGAGGCAGTAGTTCGCCATCCATAGAAACAGTATGTTCGTATCCATTAGATGGAGGTGTGTGTAAGTGTATTTCTAATCCTTCTCATAAAAACAACCTAGTATATTGAGGATACTGGTTTTTTTATGTAAACAAATAATAATAATAACATAGTGAGTGTATAAGTAAAATAAAATAAAAGAACTTGAGAGAAGATGTTACCTTTAAATCGGGTAACTCCTTTTGGTTTGAACCAAAAGGCTTACTTGAATTTCCTTATGCCTAGGGAAATTCTACTAGGAGAAATAGAGGTATATTTGGAGATTATTTGAGTAGATTTTTTATGAGTCAAGAGGCTTGATATTTGTGAGTAATGGGTTAGAGGTGATGGCCTTTTATAAGGGGGAGAAGGGGCTTTTTAGGAAAGTTTGAAAGTATTATTTTATTATAAAATTATTTTCGATTTAAAAAGGTCCAAAACTCATTAAATTAAAATATAAGATGAATATAATTCGAAATAAAATCACCCAATAATAATTGGATAGGTTTTATATATTTTTTAATCCTTATCTTTTTTTATTAAACCCTTTTTTACTCTTACCGTTTTATCAAGTATTTAACACTTTGAGAATCAAAATAGTTACCAAAACATGAAAAATATAAAATTAAAGATCCATTAATAAAATTTTAGAATTATTTTATAAATTTGGCCTAATCTTATATTTTTTTGTAATTTTATAACATTTAATAAATTATTTTATATTTTGAAATATGGATTATGTCAATTTTGATACTATTCATATCATGACTTTTTAAAAAATACAAAACAACTTGATTGGTTCAAAAATATTTTCTTAATACAAATATAACATGTAAATATCATCCATAAAATTTTTGGATTATATCAAAATAATTAAATTATATTTATTTTAACATTTATAATATCATTTATTTGAATCCTTTATTAATGAAACAATCTCTCCATCACCATTGTGTCATAATTAAATTTATTTATATAATGTCTAAAAATTATAAATAAAATACCATGATGTAGGAAATCTTTTTATATTTCCAATTAATATTTATAGTTGAAAATATCACTTATATAACCCCGTATAAATAAATTTTACTAAAAGGTATATGTTTATGTTAAATTTCCATAACATTAAATTAATTTTTATAAAATGTCATTTTCACTTACAAGTGGATCCATGGGGTCCCAAAATCAACCTAAGGATACCCATTTTCGTAAATTTATCATCCAATAGGGTTAGGACATATGTTAAGATAATTTAATATTATTATAATATTATTTTTTACCCTTATTTACAATATTTACCCTTTAATCATGATAAATAAAATATTTACTGAAGCTACTATTCATAATGTCTAAAAATATAATTTAACTATTTACACAATTTGGAAATCCTGATTCCAAATATGGAATCCATTTTTCCAAATTCAAAACACAGAATTTGTATAAATTAATTTAAAATTAATTCCCGTTATCAAAACCAAAAAGCGTGTTTTTAAGAAATAATAACTATCAAAATATTGATATGTGTTTATGTCCAATTTTAAAGTTAAATTACTTTAAATGACCAAAATTGGATTAAATTATAAAAATATAATCTAATTACACTTTAAAACCAATTAAAAGGATAGTCTAAATATATAAATAAATTAAATTGAAAGGCATTTTTGAATTAAAATGCAGTATTTTTCACTATTCATCAAAAAAATGAACTTTATTAAAAAAAATACCAAAATTTTACCCGGAGTAAATTTTTATGTCCTACTTATAAATAATAATTTTATTTTATCAAATAGAACATATAAAAGTGACAAAAATATATTTAAAAAGGATTCTCCATCAAAAGGCGGTAAATCAATCTTTTAAAGAATATTAGATTATTTCATGATTAAAATAAGATTCATTCTTATTTTAAGTCTCTAAAATTTATTGGATAAAATTAAAAACATTCAAAAAACATGTGAAATCATATTTCAGTTAGTTTTTTTATTCCTGCCAATACAGTGGTTAGGCATTAACTACCATTTAAAATAATAATATTATATTATTATTTTTTAGTATAACTCAAAGTTGTGTGCAACATAATATTTCAAAGAAACTCATTGGTGTCCTATTTAACATAAAATTAATATCTTATTCATAAATATTAATAGATATTAAAAGGTATTATTCTATAAATCCGTGGGTCATTACATCCTTCCCCCCTTTTGAAAATTGCATCCTCACAATTTTAAAATTGGGTTTAGAATCTTCATTGAAAGTACCACATCAGAAAAAGATTCAATAAAACTATCACTTTAAAATAAATAAAGAGAAGTAAAAAAGGTCACTCAAGATAACCCATACTAGGATTTCATATAGAAAAACATGGATATGGAAGAAAAACTAACTCTCATAGATTAATAGAGAGTGATTGAGAACTTGATCATAGAAAGTTAACCACCACAATACCATAAATTTGTGGTTGGGTAAAATTCTATTGTTAAAAGAAAGTGTATAACATTTTTTATTCAATATCCTTTTTATAAAGTTGAATAATTTTATTACTACTTATTTTAAGATCATAATGAAACATACTTACTTTTCATGTAGACTTTCATCCTTTACTAAATTTCTACCACAAACTCATCTGTTCTCCAAATGATGAGTATTTAAGATGACTTGGTCACATCTGAAGTACTAGAATCAAATTCTAGAGAATCACATAATCTAAAAAATGAACTACATATTTTTCCTATATTTATACATTAACCAAAACCAAAAATGGTTAGTATGAGAGTAGATAATCCCCAAAAAGTATAATACTTTATAAAAAGAAATACTAATATTAATCTCCAAAATTCGAAAAACAATACCCAAAGTTCAACAAAGACCATTCGATAAACAAAGTCCTTAAAATTCTTCAAAGTAATACAAACTAAGATTTAAATCTAAAACTCAAAAGGATTTAATCACATATTCTTCCACAGAAAATCTTAACATTTATCTCCAAATAACATCGATAACTCTTAAAGTCTCATACTAAAGTACAATTAACCTAATCACATATTCTCAATGATAGGTTAATCATTTCTATAAATAACACAAATCACCATATTTCCACAATAAAAACATATATTCTTCCAAAATAAAATTTCAACCATTACTCCACAAATGAGATCCCATAGTATTCTATTTTCTTTAAGCATATAGTGTTCCCAAAAGAGAAAATTTCTTCTAAAACCTTATCAATTAATCAAAAAATCGTTTTCTTATACTAAGGATATCCATTTAATAAAATATAAGATTCCAAATCAACTTATTCTTGATCAATAAAATCATTTAACTAAAAAGAATAAGTCATACTAACTAGGGACTTCGCGTAGGCTAGTGGTAGGTGATGTGCCCTTGTCGCCCTTCGGTTGTGGGTTCGATTCCCATGGACTTTCCGGATACGACAGGTTTTCACCCATCCTGTAGGTTATCCATTTTTTAAAACCATATCATTCTTATAACATTTTCAAAAATAAGATACTTTCCTCAAAAATAACCATAACCTATTTTATCCCCAAAGGTTATCTAATACCTTTAATTTTGTATCCCAAAATGTAATAACCATTTATCATCTCAAAAAAAAGATCATATGAACCCCTAATGTTATTCATTATGTCCACACAAGAAGAGATAATTATTTGTTGAATAACATTTTCACATATCAAACTTCAGGGTTATATAAACTAGAAAAAGGTTTCCAAATTAATCCCATAATAAAAATAGCCTTAATACTTTTAAGTATTTCATCATCCTAAAATCTACCATAACTCTTGAATCCCTTATATGTAGACTTCTTACTCATTCAATTATCTTCATGATCCATTAACCATTCTTTTCCAACTTATTCCGTAATACTTCTTTCTTACAAACAAAATCATGAATCATATCCTAAGATTCAATAATGTCAAAACATCAGCTAAGAAATAATTCATACATTTCATTGGTCATTCTTATTTTTCTCATCCTCAATTAGAATGGAATTAGGAATTGGTAAACATATATCTGTATGATCCTACTAATCCTATTCCCAAACCTTCTTTGTAGGACATCTATTGTTATAATGACCATGCAAACTACATTTAAAACATTCAATTGATCCCTCAAAAATAACTTATTTCCCTTTCCTAGAGTCAACTAGATGCTTCCTTTTTCCATGGATTTCTCATGCTTTATGGACTTCATTACCAAATCTATAGCATCTTCCTATACCTTTGAAACATTTTCCTAGGGGTTTCTTTCCATGTCCTTTACACATAGGTTTTTTAATATACTTACCTTTATGGTTATTACTTAAACTTCTGTAGGGATTTTTTTCTTTCATATATGATGCCTTATAAAAATAACCAAGGATCAGGTGGTCAATCGTGACTCTAGAGAGTTGGTTGAGAATAACCAAAAGAGTTTTCATTGCATCTCCCATTTCATTCATTTTCTCATTCAGAAAACCACCATAGTTTCCTTCACATCCATTGTTATTTGGTGCCTGCTAGCACTACTAAAAATTTTACCTATCCCAACATTTTAAAACCGTTGGGATAGGTTGTTAAACTGTTGGGATAAGTTATCCCAATGGTTTGAGAAACTGTTGCCATGTGCGGCATTTCAATAGCCTTTTACCAACGGTTTTAAAGGAACCATTGGCATATTTCTGTCTACACATACCCTATTCTAAAGGTTCCAATAAAACCGTTAGAATATGTTTTAAGCAACGATTTAGTAAAATTGTTGTAGTAGAGCTACTTTTACATGCCTTTACCAACGGTTTTCCAAAATGTTGGTATATCACAGGCCTTCTTTAACAATCACAGCCTAGCCTGCCCTCTACTGATCACACCTGCATTCCAGAACCAGTATACCGATCACAGCTGCCCTCACTGATTCCAGAACCAGTACTGCCTGATTCCAGAACTAGTACTACCTGATTCCAGCACTAGTACTACCTTTTAAAATAACAAATCACCCAATAAAAAAGCAACAAAAATGTATACTAGTATATTATTCCTAATACATTGATAATATGGAGTAAAAGATTGTTTTGTTTTGGTTTTTTAGGCCTCAAAATGCCCAACGGCTCCGTATCCAATTATTGATGGACCTGCTTTTCAAAGGCAGGAATTCGCCAGATGGTCTGACCAGCGACTCTTAAGAACTCACATTGGTAGAGAGGATGGGAAGTTGGGATCATCACACCCTTTTGGGGGGGGATTATTGCTTGTTCCGGGACTCTCTTATAGATCTAAGACGTATTCATATGTTCGTGAATCTTTGGTTTATACCCAAACATAGTATCCACGGATTTAACTTTGGTGGGAAATGGTCAACTGGATGCAGGGGTTCAGAATCATTTGTGCCTGAGGTTTACCATCCCTTGTTGGATTAATGACCTCGAAGAGTCGGAACTCGCTTGAGGAGGCACTAGGGGCAGCGTGGTAAACCGATGTGAGGACAGTCGGATCAACCGGTTGTCGGGCTTGAACCTCAGGGAGGCTTCCTACGTACCATGCCTAGGGGGGAGATCAAAGTCCACGTAGTTCGAATAGAGAGCGTCGAAGTACCTACGTGAAGGTGGACCCGGTGGTTCGCTGTTGGTCGGGCTTGAACCTCTTGGAGGCTTCCTACGTACCCTGCCTAGGGGGAAAGGATCAAAGTCCACGTAGTTCTCATTATCTTGGGACATACGCTCTGAGGTAGCCCGAAATAATGGATTGGGGATTACACTATGAGGAGTCCCAGGATGTTGGTAAACCGATGTGAAAGGGGGGGTCATAATGACCCGTTATTGGGCTTGAACCTCAGAGAGGCTTCCTACGTACCCCGCCTAGGAGACAGGGATCAAAGACCATGTAGTTCGGATTAATGTGGGGATTACGCTCTGGGGTAGCCCAAGATGTGGATTGGGGCTTACACTCTGAGGAGGCCCAAGATAATGGATTGGGGCTTACACTCTGAGGAGGCCCAAGATTATAGATTGGGGATTATAGTCTGAGGAGGCCCATGATAATGGATTGGGGCTTACACTCTGAGGAGTCCCAAGATGATAGATTGGGGATTACACTCTGAGGAGGCCCAAGATTATAGATTGGGGATTACACTCTAAAGAGGCCCAGGATAATGGATTGGGGCTTACACTCTGATGAGGCCCAAGATAATGGATTGGGTCTTACACTCTGAGGAGGCCCAAGATAATGTATTGGGGCTTACACTCTAAGGAGGCCCAAGATGATAGATCGGGGCTTACACTCTAAGGAGGCCCATGATAATGGATTGGGGCTTACACTCTGAGGAGGCCCAAGATAATGGATTGGGGCTTACACTCTGAGGAGGCCCAAGATGATAGATTGGGGCCTACACTCTAAGGAGGCCCAAGATGATAGATTGGGGCTTACACTCTGAGGAGGCCCTAGATAATGGATCGGGGCTTACACTCTGAGGTGGCCCAAGATAATGGATTGGGGATTACACTCTGAGGAGTCCCAAGATAATGGATTGGGGCTTACACTCTGAGGAGTCCCATAAGAGGATGTCATGGTCGATGATTACTCTAATCCCACGTGAGTCATGCTCGGTGTGAGAAACAAGAGGCAGTAGGGACCAGAGGATCACATCGCAAGAGGTGCGTCTGTGAGAAGTGGAGTGGGGCTTACGCATGAGGGCGGCCCATGAGGTTGGGGATTACTCTGAGATGGACACTCGGGGCAACAAAGCCCAGCGGGAGAGGGAAAGGGGGTGCTTTTATGCCCATCTCTTCTCTTGCAGTGCATAAGGGCCTCCTTCTGATGGCTATTTTACCATCTCCGAGGAACCCTCAACAAGTGGAGGGGTAGAGAGGGGATTCCCGAGCTCAGACTCCACATTATCGTGGGAATGTGAACCCAGGAATTCTTTGGGAATATGCTCAAGGGTTGGGGAAACCCCTTTTCCCCTGTTTACCGTGGGTATGTGAACTCAAAATGGCACGCTGATGCACCTGAAAGTTACACCACGCGGATCCAGTGGCTCTAGTAGAGGCCTCGGCTCGGGGCCGATGAATAGCCCAATGAGGGAGTCGCAGAGGACTTGGCTGGATCAGAAGGATTTTATCTTGCTCGTGAAATGAGAACACCGAAGTATTTGGCGAGCCACCGAAAGGTATGGGTGGTGGCTCCCTTCGTGTGGGGAAGTGTCACGCGGCTGGAGAAGCCATCCACAAACCAGGGTGGTCCGCAGACTAATTGGCGTCCCGCGAACCAGGGTGGTTTGTGGCTTCGGGTTCAATCCGCAAACCAGGGTGGTTCACGGAGGGTTCTAGGCGGGCAGTGGTGGCCAAGGGCAGTGCCGGTCGGAGGCTCGTCGGTCGGGGCTTTGCCCGCGTAGGAGAGTGCTACGTGGTGCGACAGATGGTAAAAGAGGCATAAACTCCATGGTCCATGGGGAATTCATCCACGGAGGGGATATGGTTCGCGATTCTCCTTGTTTTTGTTATTTTAGGTTCATGGTTCACCAAATTATTATGTGTTTTCCAATTCCTTGTTAATTCGTATACCTGCTGTGGTTCACGGGTGGGAATTTCGCTGTTTGTGAAATCCGAAGCCTTCCTTCAACCGATCTCCTTCCGAATCTCTAATCCCTTCAAATCCGATTCCAGTTCTCTGATCTCCCTTTCTTTCTGTAAAGACCCGTAAATTTCAAGGAAATTTTTTTCTTAATTTTCTTTGGAATTTTACAAGAGCGCAGTTTCTGGCGGCACCTGATTCCGAGGCCCGGTGTGCCCGGAATCATTTTTCGAAGATTGGCTCGGGTACGTTCAGTGAACGGACGAGCGGGTTTTTCTAACTTTTGAACCGGTGCCCGGAATCGAATTCTGAGGGCACTGATGAAATCGCAGCGCCGGTATTCTCTTAGAAACGCCTCTTCCGGAGTTGCGTTTGCTCGGGTGTGGTTTTTAATTTTCGGGCTTAAAGTTAAGAAATAAAATAATTTTGCAACAACTTTATTTTATTTCACTTAAGCCACTTGGAAGCCACTTGAAGCCACTTAAAGGCGTCTTAAACTGAGTTGAAGCTGATAGGATGCTATCCAGAAATATCCTACCCCCCTTGGTTGGATATTTGTGAGGTGGGGCCCGCACGAGCCCCACCGTTTCTTTCCACTAAGAAACGCACCCGCGAAAACCCGTCTTAATGAAAGTCAACTAACTCGTTTCTTAAAATCTTAATAGAGCATTTAATTGGGCTGTTTCTTTCATGAATTAATTGGGATGTTTCTTTCGTTGAATTAATTCAACGAATTGGTGGATCGTTTCTTAACCAGTTTTCAAATTCGTTGGCGTAATAATAAAATAAGGCCAATGCTCGACCTCTGGTTACTTGCGCGTTGAGAAGATTTGAGAGGACCCTTGTATCTTCTTCTCCCTTGCGAAGAACGCGAAGAACACGAAGAACGCGAAGAACGCCGAACCCGGAAATCGACGACGCTTCCGTCCGAGACGTTCTTCCCCGCTCCGATCTCCGATCACCGACCGTTTGAGGTGAGTGATTTCGGATTTCCTCTCAAGGTTCTTTTCTTTTGGTTTTAAACACAGATTTAATTATTTATAATTTAAATCTGCTGTTCTTGGTCTGTTGAGCTCGCCGACTCAACGCCGGATTCCACGACGATGTGACGCCTCCCCGCGACGACGCGACGATCCCTCTCTTCTGCGACGAGCTTTCCCGCGAAGAACGCCCGCGCGTGACGATCAGCGAGGTAGGGATTTATTTTGGGATTTACCCCTTTTTAATTATTCCCGTATGTGTTTCTTTAAAAAGTTAAAGAACTGGTTTCAAACGAACAATTTTATTTAATTAAAATTTTCGGTTCATGTGTTGAACAAAATTCTACCGTTGTTTATCTCTAACGCGGAGGGTGCGGGCCAAACGAACACGGCCCGACAACCCTCCGTCATTCTTCATTTTGTGCGGATTTGACGGGAGATGACGGAACGTACCGCAATGGATGTTTGACGATCCCGAAGTGAAGAACGAGTCCCGGGAGGATCAATGGCGCAGACGGGAAGAGAATCGGACCACCGGAGCGATCCCGGTGGCCCGCGGAACTCGCCGGCGGCGCGGGCCGCCAGACAGGCCGCCGCGGCTTCAGCCGCGGCGGCGGCGGCATCCGCGGACCCGCGGCCGCGCGGGTCCGGTGCCCTCGGACGCGGCTAAAGCCGCGTCCACGACACAGCGCGGCCCCACGCGGGGGGTCGCGGCACCACCAGGCCGCGGGGGCGGCGCCCCGCGTGCCTCGGCCGTTCGGCCGTTCGGCCGAACCCGACCAGGCCGGTCCGACCGGCCGGGCCGCGCCCTGGCCGGACCGGACCGGGTCGACCCGGTTTGGCCGACTCCCGGGGGGGTCGGGCCGGGTCGGCCCGGGGGGGTCGGGCCGGGTCGGCCCGGGCCCGTACCCCCCATCTTCGGACAGACTTTGTTCAAATGGCCGTATCTTGAGCTACGGGCCTCCAAACGACCCGCTGTTAGCGGCAAAGCGATCCATGGATCGAGACGGTCGTTTCGGTATATCGCACTCAAGGTTTCGGAATACTTTGAGTTCAGCCGGGTTGGTTCGTACACGAAACCAACCGGGCCTTCGGAGCGGAAACGCTCATATCTTGAGCTACGGACGTCCGATTGACGTGCCGTCAGCTTTGTTGAATTCCTCTTTGTGAGAAGGATCTTTTGGCACACTCCGCCCGAGTTTTGGACGTAGGTGGAGTACGGTCGGGTCGGTTTTGCCTTAAAAACCAACCGGGCCCCTGGGACGAAAAAGCCAATAACTCTCAGACCGGGCGTCCGATTGACGCGCCGTCTGCGACGTTGAGTTCCTGTTGACGATACGGAACTTTTGGATATATCAACTTCAGAATTTGTGTCAGTTGATGTATCATCCTCTCAGCTCGTGGAGCGGACCCTCCCGAACGAGCTTGCTGTGTGCGGGAACCCTAGTGCTGGCTACGACTGCTACTTCGACAGCGACGACCGTGCAGAGATCCTCAGTGGACTGCGGCAACGACTGTGCAGAGATCCTCCGTGGACTTCGACGACGACCGTGCAGAGATCCTCAGTGGACTGCGGCGACGACTGTGCAGAGATCCTCAGTGGACTGTGACGACTACTGCACTCAGCGATCCTACGTGGATCAGTGCTATAGGTCCTGCGTGGGCCCGATCATGTGTGGGTCAGCGCTCAGCGGTTCTGTGTGAGCCAGCGCCTACAGGTCCTGCGTGGGCCCGGTCCTGTGTGGGCCCGATCCTGTGTGGGTCCGATCCTGTGTGGATCATTGCGGGGGTTAGTTACCGATCGATCCTTCGTGGGTCTGACGACTTAGATGGATCAGTGATCATCTTTATCGTCATCCGAAAAAGTATACCTGTGTGAGCTGAATTTTGTGTTTACTCTCCTTTGTGGATTGCGTTGAGCAATCCTGTGTGGATTTACTGTTTACTCTCCTTTGTGGACTGTGTTGTGCTATCCTGTGTGGGTATACGTTTTGCTTTCCTGTGTGGACTGGGTTGTGCTTGGGCTCGGACGTTGGAGCCGAACGGGCAATTGAAGACTTAGGTATATGTATGGGCATATACCTAAGCCGTGTCAGATGTTACTTCATGATTGTATCTTTCCTTTGTGGATTATCCTTTGTGGATTTCGGGAGACCTTCGGGGGTCTCGGGGTCCCTACTGAGTAGCTTATACTCACCCCTGCACGGGCTATGACCACACTACGTTGTGTTGGTTGCAGACGACGGACAGCGCTGACCGTGGTGGAGGCGTGCGGAGCAGGACAGTACCTGGAGGTGGACCACTGGGTGGGACGTACTCGGAGCGGTCAGGTGGAATGAGGAGCTGTGGAGGCTATCTGTACCCACCCTTCAGGTGGGACTTCCAGAGGACGGCTCGATGCTGCAGTTTTCCCTTTTTAGTTGCTGTTTTTCCTTTCAGTTGTACTTTACAGTTGGGCTTGTATTTCCGGCCCCTTTTACTTTCAGCACAGCTTGTACAGTTTTTACTTAGTGTTTACTTTTCCGCTTGCTTACTCTGTGGTGCTTGTTTACTTTTCAAAGGCAATGCCTTCCCTTTTTTTTGGGATTTACGCCTTGGTGCTAGTCGCCAGCCCCTGGCCTATGGAAGGCGGGCTTGGGGTAGTCACGGCACGGGCCCTGAGGATGGGTCGTGACACTTTCCCCCCTTGGTCTCCTTTTATAGAGTGGGGAAAGGGATGTATCTGTGGCCACGCGGCACCTTTTGTGGAGGCCCATAACCAAATACCCAGTTTACAGCAGACTTGGTCAATCCATGATTTTCGGTGGGTATTGAACGCTTCCCCCCCTCTGCGAGGTGAACTCAGGGAGTGCTCCGCGGCTGCGGAGGGTTCCGCCTCTATTCCGCGAATGACAGCGGGTGTAGCTTGAACCGGTCGACGTGGTCCACGGTTGGGGCGATTCGTGATGGTGAATCGGACTGGCGCCCCTCCTTCCTCACGACCGCAGAGGCTCTCCGCCTCCATTTCTTGAACGACAATAGTTCGCAGAGGGGGTTCCTCATGAGTCCTGGACACGTTGTGCTTCCATGGGACCGGTTCACGCACCGGTCCTATTTGTGTCCCTTCTTTGATTATTTGCCCCAATTCTTTGGGGGATTTGGGTAGAATCTCCTTTTTAGATTTTTCAGGACCCTACAAATTCCCCCCATTGGAATGGGGTCTGATCGGAATGAAGAGGAGGTCATTCCGATGCAAAGTGGTCCTGAAACTGAGATGATTTGCGATAGAGAGGTGGACCCGGTAGGGGGCCAGGCCTATAAATACGGAGATCCCTTCATTTTTCCTTTACCGAATTCCTCTCGAAACCATAGATCCTTCGCCTTCGCATGTTTGATCCTTAGCGAAGTGCCTAGTCCTCAAACCGGCAGTGACCTCCGTGAACCATTCCTTCTTCGCGGTCGCCTTCATCCGTGGACCAACTTCTCAACTGCGAACCATTACTCTTAATTAATTAAAAATTAAGTGATGACGGGCTACGGAGGAACTTTATTCGCGGTTTCGATGCTCCACGGACCAAAATCTCTTGAACTTTAGAAGTGTCTGGGTCTCCCGAACATATTCACTTAAACTCGGGATTGAAATTCCGCGAAGCAACTTGGTTCGCGGTTTCCTGGCCAACGCTCTGTAGTCCAGGGCTTCGCGGACTTATTTCGCGAAGGGTCGGTTCGCAGGATGATGTCACCATGAACCATACTCTGAGGCCTCCTTGCGGGCTTTGCTTATGAAGTCTCCTTAACCATATATCCGGTTATTTTTGTCCAGATTTTTATTCTGGAATAACCAATTGTTGGCTCCCACTGTGTAGGGAGAAAATATGGTTCCCCCTCGTTCTGCACTGAGGACTACTGTAGATCCCCTCCCAATTGGCTCATAGAGGCGTTTAGTTATGATTCACAGAGCGGAGGGCATCAAAGAAGACCCTAGTCAGTCCATCATTCCTGATGACGGTGTATTGAAGAACCTGCTCTCTCCTGAGCTTCTGAG
This sequence comes from Viscum album, assembly GCA_963277665.1. Taxonomy (NCBI): domain Eukaryota; kingdom Viridiplantae; phylum Streptophyta; class Magnoliopsida; order Santalales; family Viscaceae; genus Viscum; species Viscum album. Next base: position 488,714,027 of record OY728146.1, read on the forward strand.
TTATCCACTATCAAATTGGCTTCCGCTCTACGGCTTCGGTCTTCAGTATTACGCCCCTATCCCCCCTACTTTCTTTGGTCTCCCTTCTCATTTCTTATAAGCATCGTCAAAATTCATTCAGGAAAGCCTTACCCAATCTGGGGAGATAATCTCTAACTCTGGTCTGAAAAACACATTTATTCTGAGGGGCTCTGTTTGGACCCAAAGCGATCGGTGCACTCAAGACTTTTCTCAAAAAGCTTTCCTTAAGGACTACCCTTCTATTATCAACCTTGCTCGAAGGGATCCTGATGCAGGTTGGTTTCCCAGGTGGGATCTTCGGTCCGATGGGCTCTTCTCAAATGATTGGGCCTGGGATTTTTGGGTCCACCATCATTGTCAGGAGTCTCCTGAATTACTTGAAGCATTCAATCTATACTCCGTAGTGTGGGCTTCCCAATTCGCTGTTTATCCACCATCTCTGATCATGCCCGACCTGTTCAGCTACTGGTGTTCAAGTACTAATACTTTCCACCTTGCCCACAGTGAATTCGGCATTAGTCTGTGGGACATCCACCAGATAGGAGGACTGTCAATTATTGGCGAGATGTATGATGAATTTTTTCCCACTCCCTATGCATGGGACAATGTCAAACAGGTGCCTTTATTGGCGAAGGAGCTATTGGTTATGGCGGAGCAGTCATTGGGTCAAGCATTGTATGCCCACTCTCTCATTCCCTATGGTACCTGGATAGGGTTATTTCTGAACACTGCTGGTCCTGTTCCAAAGATCAAGCGCCCCAGGACACACCCTTCTCAGTAATCACAAACCTCCCCAGGTTCCTACTAGGTGGTTCTAGAGGCGGGCGACTACCTTTCATGGGGTTACAAGGTGTGCCCTGGTGTGTCGCCTACGCTCCAGTTGGCTGGTCTGTTTGCTATGTTTTTTAGCAGCTGGCTATTTCCTTCCCAGGATGTTAACCCAGGTGTCCGGGCCTGCACTTTGATGATGGTGGCTGAGTTAAAATAGGGCCGCCTAGTGAATTTAGTCATGCCCACTTTGGCCTGTATCTATGAGCTACTGAGCCGCATGCAGGTGGGCGGGTCACCCTATCTTATGAGCGGTCCATTTCAATTTTTGTATGGCTGGGTGTCGGATCATTGTCGCTGTTTTGAGTATCATCACAACACGTCCATCCTGCTTCCTACCTTTCGGCCTACCCTACTGGATATAGTCAAAGTTAGCTTGAAGTCCCTCAATTCTAGTGAAGTTATTGAGCTTTTGAGCAACTTCTCCCATTTCATTTTCACTCCCTACCCCACCCCTTCTGGCGTCTTAGTTGACAACCGTCGGGGGAGCCTGGAGGAGCACTCTTACATGATCTCCCTACAGGACGGGTTTCTGTCCACATGAATCGATGGGGTTTCCCTGTGCGAGCCATATGTCCTGTATCACTTTTCTCGCCAGTTCGAGTGCATGCAAGTCCAAGTTTCCCTTCCCCCTTCTCGGGCTCAAGGAATTAACCCATCCATACTTCGTCAGTGGTGGCTGATGCTGACGCGGGAGGGATCTGACGCAAGAATTCCCCTGCCCGATACGAGGGCGGATACCAGCCTTTCCATGGAGTATGCAAAAACATGGGTAAAATAATATCCTGATTGGTTCCTAGGGAAGGCTATCCGGGAGGTTCCCAAATCAAGAGGTATGGTAGCTGCTGCATCCACCACACCTTCCTCATCAGTTTTAAGGGAGTATCGACTAATGGTACGTCGATCAAAGCGACTCAGAGAACTTTCCCCTCCCAACCCTGTGATGGCCGTTGTTCAGACAAATTCATCCCTCTTGTGCGTGGATGAGGATGACCCTGTGGTTTTGGGTCCCAGCGAGACCATCCTAAAGGTTCCACCAGTCAATAACGGGCTTCAAAACTTGGTCCCCAAGCCTGAACCAGGGTTATAGGCTCCATACTTTCCAGCTTCGGAGTCAACTTCTAGTGAGCACACGTCCACGCGGACTGCCATGCCAGACTTTGTTCTCATGTTGTACAGTGAGGATACCAAATATCCTCAGACCATGGCGGACCATCAGGCAGTGCACAGGTGGTCCTAGCCCTGAATCTTTGAAATCATCACTGAAACCCCTTTAGCCGAAATGGCAACTAAAATCAAAGCTCTTCGTCATCTCTTCCTGGGTTTGGGGTTAGGTGGCTTTGACTATCGGCAGTTCCATTCTCTTAATTTCCAAGTTTTCATGACTCGTGAGGAAGCTGTCACTAATGAATGAAAGCTTTATCACTTCGATACCACTCATTGTGGGGCCCGAACCTTGGAGTAAACCACATCAAATCTCTATCAACTGATAGCACGGGAGGCAATCTCTCAAGATTAGGCTACCATCCTATCCTCTGAGTTGCATGAATGAGAAGAATGGTCCACGATTCTTGAGGGATCAGTTATCAGCTATGACTGGTCTTCTTGAAGCTACCAGAAAAGGGTTCAACGACCTCCAAACCATAGTGGAGTGTATCCATCCGGTGGCTGAGGTTGAAACCAGGGAGAAGGCAGTGTTGGAATAGTCCTGCAACTACCTTCGTTGCGCAGTCGCTGATTTGGTGGGGAGAGCGAGTCAGACTCCTTTATAACTATCAGAGCCACTTTTGTATCCCTTTTTTTACTTACCCCTCTCTCCCCCCCCCCCTTCTGTGAAGGAGAGACCCTAGATTGTGGACGTCCTCCATTTTTTTGTTCTAACGAAACACAGTCTCTATCAATCACTTGTTGTTGTGAAATTTGATTGTTAATTAGAACAATTGTCATGTAAATAACGATTCACTGAATCAGAATTAATCATAACCCAGGAAAACAAACTCTAACTTTTTCCTAGACCATGGGGTCTAGCAAGAATAGTTTGACTATTGCTAGGGTTTTGTAGGGAAACCCCACAAACTTTTTGTCTCTTCTTTTAATATCCTAATTTTTTCTGGGCCCATTTAGTGTGGACCTAGCAGGTATAACTTGTATTTTGCTTAGGTCTCCCTTTTTGGGTTTTCGGCCTAACAGGCTTTGTGCCTCTTTCTTTTGTGGGCGGTTAAAATTCCCACTGTCAAGACTATCACTACTAGTGTTTTAGGTCGAACAGCTTTGACCAAATATGGTGGAGCGAGGGTCCCAATGGGGTTCAACTGATTAACAGATGTCTCAATACTCTTCTGACACATGTGGGGGGAAACAAGTTTAAATTTGAGCGGCATGCAGGTCATGTCTCAAGGCATGGGAGCCGTGTCGGTGTACATAGGTAGGAAGAGTGTTTCCTAAGGAAAACTTGCCTTTGGTAGACAGTCCAAGGGAGATCAATATGCAGAGCCGCTGAGGGCATGGTATGCATAGTGGTGCAAAGGTGTCCTTAAGTCAAAGACTATCCATTTTTGATGGCCAGGGGACTTCATGGAAACCACGATGGGTGGTTTGGAGAAAGAAAAAAATGAAAACCACTGGGGGTGGCTCGAAAAGGGTATGTGGTGTCTGAAAGGTTTTGAGAACATCTGTATCAATCAGGAGTGTGGAAGAAAGGTTCCCGTCCTACGCATTTATCTAGCGTAAAGGACGGTTGGGGCTTGGCGCAGTTTAAAGTCATGTAGTTGGGACATCATCTGAAATGGAACGACTTCTCCTAGTTCTCCGTAATCTTGTCAAAGATGTTCCACCGCATTCAGGTAGTATTGTGGAAGAGGTCGGTAAACTGTAGCCCAAAGGATTTTCGAATCCCGGGATAGAAATGGGGGCTCATAGGCCAAGAGGCGTATGGAGAGAATCATTGCCTAAGGAAATCTTGCCTTTGGTAGATGGGCCAGGGGCGATCAAAATGAAGAGATGCTGAGGGCATGGTATGCATATTCGTACAAAGGTGTCCTTAAGTCAATGACTATCCACTTCCGATAGCCGAGAAACTTCAGGGAAGTTGATATTTGGGACCACCAGGGGTGGCTTATAAGAGTTTGGATTTTTTTTTTCTAAGTACAGAGTATGGCTTATGATGATAGGGTGCCTAAATATAGGGGAAATATCTAGACTAAACTTTCTAAGAATGGGTGAAGGAATTCTTTCTCACACTGGTGTGAGGCGGTGGTTCGTACAGGTCTGACCAGTGCACTAAAGGATGGAGAAAAGCCTCTGTTTATCATTGACCCCATAACAAGTATGGCTGTGTAGTTTATCGTCATGTGGTTGGGACATATTCCGTGCAGTTTAGCGTCATGCGGCAAGGACGAGAGGTATTTATGAAGGTTTTTGCACAGTTTACCGTCATGCAGCGAGGACGGGGGGCATTTTTTTTTAACCAGTGAAAACTCTTGTGGTTGGAGGCATTTCCCTGGATAGTTAATGCTTGGACTTTGCAGTTTCATGCCAAGCGGCCAAGATATCCCGTGCAGTTTAACGTCATGCGGCGAGGACGTAGGTGCAAAGGCCGCTCTTCATCAGAATATAACTGGGCTTGAATACCTCAACATGCCCCAAATTTGGGGGGTTGATTGGTGTAAATCATGGTTTCGGGGCTTCTTGGATCAGGAGAGGTGATATGGGGGCTCTAAGGCCAGTAAGCGTATGGAGCTAGGAAGAGCATCACCTATGGAAATCTTGCCTTTGAAGGACGAGCCATGGGCTATCATTATGCAGAACCGCTGAGGGCATGGTATGCATAGTCGTACAAAGGTGTCCACAGGTCGATGACTTTACACTTCTTATAGACATGAATGGTTATGAGGATCCACAATTATTCAGGCCATGAAGTCTGTCATTTTGCATCAGAATGTCTGGACATGTTGGGGATATCAGTCCCTGGTTTCTTGTTGAGTTTCAAAGATCCCCCTGGGCTGATCTTTTCTCTTATTTTTTTTCATGGGGGTGTGCCTTTATTCCATGCAGTTTAACGTCATGCGGTAAGGACGAAGTACTCCTAGTTTATCGGTCATAGAGCTCGGACCATTGGGTGACTATTGTTGCAGTCACTCGAAGGATAACTGAGTCGACATGTTCTGATATACTTAGAACAAGGTGGGGGATGAAGGTTGTAAACTGCCACTTTGAGTTTTCCTGGATCAAGAGGTGTGGTGTGGGGGCTCTGAGGCTGGTAGGCATACGGAGCTAGGAAGAGTACCGCCTGTGGAAATCTTGCCTTTGATGGATGATCCAGGGGCTATCATTATGCAGAGCCGTTGAGGGCATGGTATGCATAGTCATACAAAGGTTTCCCCTGGTCGATAACTTTCCACTTCTGACAGCCATGAATGATTATGAAAATCTGTGATTGCTCACAGTACAGATTTCGACATGTGGGGATAATGGTGTCCGGGTATACAAGAAGCATCTTCACCATAATTGTCCGTTGAGTCAAAGTAGCCTAGTCCTGGCTTGATGTTCATTGATGCAGGTCACTATGTGAACCACTGACAGACACATAAGCTATCCAGATAGGGATACCCTGGAAACACCTGGATGTGAAAAGGGGAATGTACTTATAAACCACTTCGCCATAAACTTCTGGATCATGAGGTATGGTACGGAGGCTCTGAGGTCGGTAAGCGTACGGAGCTAAGAAGAGTTTCACCTGTGGAAATCTTTCCTTTGGTAGACGAGCCAGGGGATATCATTATGCAGATTCACTGAGGGCATGGTATGCATAGTCATGAAAAGGTGTCCATGGGTTTATGACTTTCCACTTCCGATGGCCATGAGTGGTTATGAAGATCCATAATTATCTGGGTCGTAGAGTCTGATATATGGAGAGGATGCATCCAAATGTGTAAGGAGTATCTCCATCTCGTATCGCCATGTGTCTTGTGTGGGTCGCAATGAAGTCCATGCAGTTTAGCGTCATGCGGTGAGGATGAAGTCCGTGCAGTTTATCGTCATGCGGTCAGGACGAAGTCTGTGCAGTTTAACATCATGCAGTGAGGAAAAATTATACACCCCGTGTAGTATAGGGGAAGGGGCATTTTTAACATTATCGTCCGTTTAGTTTAACGTCATGCAGAAAGGACGCAAAAATGCTCCCCGTGCAGGTCTAGCCCATACACGGGGAAAAGGGAGCATTTTTAAATCTTGCTATCCGTGTAGTTTTATGTCATGCAGTAAGGATGAGAAGTACACCCAGTGTCGGTCTGGTTCGTATATGGGGGGGGAAAGGGAATTTTTATCTTTTATTTAGGGGGCTGGGCTAGGATGGGGAACCCTGGCGTCGCTATGTATCTTGCGAGGGCATGAATTAAGCAACACGTAGTTCTTTGAAATAAGTACACCCCATGCAGGTCTGGTCCATACATGGGGGGAAGAAGGTATTTATTAGGGAGTGGTTGGGCCAGGATAGGGGATAACGGGGTCACTACGTATCCTACGAGGGTAGGAATCAAGTCGTACATAGTTCTCTGAAATCCATGCAGTTTAACATCATGCGGTGAGGATGAGGTCCATACAGTTTAACGTCATGTGGTTAGGACGAGGGGTATTATTGGATTCCATGCAGTTTAACATCATGCGGTGAGGACGTGAATACACCCCGTGCAAATCTGGTCCGTACACGGGGGAAGGGGCATTTTTTTGAGATGGCTGGGCCAGGGTATGGAATTCTGGTGTCACTACGTATCCTGTGAGGGAAAGAATCAAGCCTCACGTAGTTCTCTGAAAGATGATACACCCCGTGAAGGTTTTGTCCCTACATAGGGGAAGAGGTCATTTTTAAATCACCATGTTCGTGTAGTTTAACGTCATGCGGTGAGGAGGAAATACTCTTAGTTTAAGGTCATAGAGTTTGGACCATTGGGTGCTTGGCAGTTTAACGTCATGCAGCTCGGACGACGAATACATCTCTTTTTTTTTCTTCGTCCGTGCAGTTTATCATTGTGCGGTAAGGACGATGAATACATCTCATTTCTATGCGAAATACTTCTTCAAGAATTTCGCATTGGTAGGAGCTGTGGTGAATTTCCCATCCATGGAGATCAAGGCATATGCTCTGTTGGAGTAGACCTTGTGTACAACATATGGTCCCTCCCACTTGGGATCCAGCTTTGGAGGCTTCTTGCTAGGTATCATTGGGGTCAAGAGGACCATCACTAATTCCCCTTCCAAGAAAGACCGGAGGCAAACCTTTATTTTGAAGGCTCGTGCGATCCGGTTCTGGTACACTTCCAGGTGGTGCAGAGTGTGTAGCCACTTCTCGTCTAGTTGTTCCACTTCAGCTAGACACTTTTCTGACTTCTCATCATCGGATAATTGATCACAGATGGCAACAAGGAGTGAGGGAAGTTGGAGTTCAATGGGCAGGACCGCCTCTGTTCTGTACACCAATGAGTATGGGGTAGATCGAGTAGCGGTGTGGATTGTGGTTCGATAATCCCATAATGCATGGAGGATTTTATTTGTCCATGACTTCTTGTCTTTGTCCACCATTTTTTGGAGGATGTTGGACAGGGTCTTGTTGAAAGATTATATCTATCTGTTGGCCGCTGCATGGTAGCGGGATGAGTGTTTAGCCTTAATACCATACTCGTGGTATAGCGTTTCCAACTCAGCAGAGTAGAAATTGGTGCCGTTGTCTGTCAGTATAGTATGAGGGACACCAAATCTAGTGATGATATTGATCTTCATGAAGATGATAGTATTTCTTGCCCTGACTTCCTTGAGGGGTATGGATTCTAACCATTTGGAAAATAAGTCGGTTGCTGTGAGGATATACTTCAGCTGTTTGGCTGTGGTGGGAGGATATGGTCCCACGACATCCATCCCCCAGACGGAAAATGGCCAGGAGTACTTAGCTTGATGAAGTAACTCTGGGGGATGGTGTATGAAGTTGTCATGAATCTGGAATGAGTGGAATTTTGCGGTAAAATGCTGGCAGTATCTTGCCACTATGTTCTAGTAGTACCCAAGCCCTCAAACCTGATGGGAAAGCTTGGTCCCTGGTTGATGTGCTCCACACGCTCCTACATGTACTTCAGTCATGACGGCAGCGGTTTCTTCTCCGTCAATGAATCTGAGGAGCACTCCATCGAGGCCTCATTTGTAGAGGACCTCTTGCTGGCCCGCACCACCATATAGGACAAAATTTATTTCCCTTCTCCGTATTTGCTCTCGTTCAGCCCTATCTGGTGGAAGCTCTCCCCGTTGAAGGTAGTTTATGATGGGGATCATCCAGCTGGTGGCAGGAGCATATGGATTGAGGACAGGACTGACTTTGTGGATTTATTTCGTCTTATCTTGAACAAATGGCAATACCATTCAATGGTGAGCAATACTGATGACCGTTTCATCCTGGTCTGGGTCAGCTAGGGTTGTGGCCGCGTTGGCTAATACATCAGCCTGAGCATTCTGGAACCGGGGAATATAAGCCAATGTTGGTTCTGTGGAGAAATCATCCATTAGCCCTCGTACATGGTCAAATAGGGAGATTATCTCCTCCTTTTTAATAGAATAGTCACCATTGACTTGCTTGATGACCAGCTTCAAGTCACCTTTTACCTTAAGGTGTTGTACTTGTGCCTGGAGTGCGAGCTCCAGGCCTACAATGAGGGCTTGATATTCCGCTTCATTGTTTGTACATCCCTCTGATAGGAGGAAGGAATATGGAAAAACTGTCTTTTTTGGGGACACAAATATTATCCCCAGACCCACTTTGTTGAATCTGGGATCCTCTATCCTCTTCCCAGTGGGGCTTTGGGACGCACCGTCAAAGTACATTCCCCATGTTGGGAACTCCTCTTGGACCGAGAAGATATCTTCATCAGGTAGTTCGGCGTCCGGTGCAGTGTTCCCATTTTAAGGGTGATCTGCCATAAAGTCTACTAATGTCTGGCCCTTTATGGCTTTTTGAGGCACGAACCGTATGTCGAACTGTTGCAGGATGACCGCCCATCGGGATAGGCGTCCGGTTAGCATCAGGTGACTGAGGATGTACTTGAGCGGGTTACTCCACGAGATCAAATGGACCCCGTGATACTGCAGATAATGTCGCAGCTTTTGAACTGCGAATACCAAATCCAAACAACTCTTCTCGATATTTAAGTATCAAGTCTCAGCATCAATCATGGTTTGACTGAGGTAGTAGAGACTGTTTTCGCTGCCGACATCATTCTTTTGTGCGAGGAAGGCTTCCAGTGACCGTTCTAGGGACGTCACATATAGAATGAGAGTTATTCCTTCGGCTGGGGTCATGATCACCAGTGGGCTTAAGAGGTACTTCTTCAAGTTGTCAAACGCCTCTTGGCAGTCATCCATCCATTGGTATGTGACCCCTTTCTTCATTAACCTGGTGAAAGGTAAACATTTGCCTGCCAGGTTGGCTATGAACTGCCTAATATAGTCTAGGTGTCCTTGGAATCCCCTCAACTCAGTGAGATTTTGAGGAGGTGGCAGGCTCAGGATAGCCTTCGTCTTCTCAGGGTCGACTTCGATTTCACGATGGCGTACGACGAATCTAAGGAATTTCTCTTAGGTAACCCCAAAGGCGCATTTCAAGGGGTTCATCTTCAAACTATGTTGTTGGAACTTGTTGAAGATGGTCTCAAGGTCCAATAGGTGATCTGAACACTGTCTGGACTTGACCACTAGTTCATCCATGTAACATTCAACAAATTTACCCAAGAATGGCTTAAAGATCCGATGCATGGAACGCTGATATGTGGCGCCAGCATTCTTGAGACCAAATGGCATGACCCTGTAATAGAATACCCCTTGAGGGGCCCTAAAGGCAGTGGCTTCTTCGTCTTCTCGGGCCATCCTGATTTGATTATATTCGGAATAGCCGTCCATGAAGGATAGAGCCTCATACCCGGTTGTTGCATCAATTAACAACTCGGTGATTGGAACCGGGAAGTCATCTTTCAGACAATGCCAATTAAGGTCTCTGAAGTCAATGCAGACATGGATTTGCCCATTTTTTTCTTGATGGGGACGATATTGGCCAACCAAATGGGGTACTGGACCTCTCAAATGAAGCCTGCTTTAATGAGATTATCAACTTCAGCCTCTATCTTGGCAGCATGCGAGGGGTGTTTCCTTCTAGCGGTATGTTTGTAGCCCCGGTGGTCTTCTGGAATACCTAGGTGATGCGTCGCTACCTCGAGATTGAGTCCTGGCATTTCTGTGTAATTCCAGGCGAAGACTTCCTGGTTTTGCCTTAGGAAGGAGGTATATACCTCGTATTCCTCGGGAGACATGGACGTGCTAATGAGATTGGGCGTCGAGTCATCCTCAGTACCCAGGTTTATTTCCCTGTGTTAGTCCACAGTGGTGGAGATACCTTCCTCAAATGTGGGAGGTGCATCCCTGAGATCTTCCCCCTCTTCTTCTTTCAAATCCTCATCTTCTTGGTCTTACGAGGAGAGAGCTCCCGTCATGAGTTCTTGGAATTCCGGAGGCGAGGTGTCGTGGGCATCCTTGATCGAGCTTTCACCCCCCAATTGAGGGTCAGCGGATGTTCCCACATTGTCAAACTTGGTCGTTATGGATGAAGTCATGAGGACATCTGAGTGTGTGTCTGGACTTGAACTCCTACCTTCCACGTGGTTGATGGGAAAGACATAATCTCTGCCAAGCTACCTGAGGGGGTCATCAGGAACCATTTCCAGTACATTTGGAGTGGGGACCCAGTCGACACCATCGACCAAAGGCTTCTTTTTATTTTGCTCATAGAACCCAGCATCAATGTAATGTGACTTGGAGAGCTCGAAAGGGGCCTTGTCAGCGTGCAACGTCCTGCTTTGTCTATTGACGCAGTACTTGATACACTGGTGGTTAGATGAAGGAACAACCATGTGCTTATGGAGCCATGGCCTTCCCAGCAGGGCATTGAATGTTGTACTCTGCCGGACCCCCAGGAATTCCGTGTAGGCTACCAGGTCACCAAAATGGGTCTTTAGCTTAATCTATCCCATTGGTTTCTACTAACTCTTATCATAACCCAACAGAGTTGTGGATGAGGGAATTAGATTGTCCTCACTGTAGCCCAACTTACAGAGTGTCCATAGAGGAAGGAGGTTAACTCCAGAGCCATTGTCTATAAAGACTTTCCATATCTCAATACCATTCAGCATGCCGGACACATATAGCGGTCTGATGTGTCCTTGCATGATGGTGTCTTCAACCTGATCGGTGAAGGAAATCACCGTATTGCATTCAGCTGGGCCAGTCTTCGTCCGGTAAATCTCGGCGGCAGCTACCTCAGCTTGAAACTCTTGGGGGCTGATCAAAGCTTCGATAAGCACCTCCCTAAGGTCGGATGACAAACCCAGGGCATCCAGGATGGACATCTTGGCTGTTACTGATTCCAGCTGGTTAAGGATATCATATTTCTTCTCCAGTGGCCGACGCTTCTCCATTGGCCGGAGAGTCTTGGTGGGTGCTTTGGGAGATGGAGCATTTGACGAGGAAGGACCGTCCACGGGGACGGATGCTGATGGCATTCATGCATTTTGAGGACTTGGCCTGGCTGGTCTGTTTGTGCGTACTAGGAGACCAAACACTTGCTCCTCCTCTGGGGGGTATCACAGAACAACAGGGCCAGAGTGGCTGCTCGTGGAGGTAGAGGGGCATTCCCTCTCCTGCTGAGTCCATTGAAGGGTTCTCCCATGGGTTTCCATGATATTAACGGTTTGGACTGGGGTACAGCCATAGGGTTGGTTTCGGTCGCGGCTGCGCCTCCCCTAGTATCCCCTACCTCTGTGGTTCCTCCTCCTGGTTCTTCGTGCAGGGAACTCGGGTTCGTAGTCATACCCTTCGTCAGGGAATGATTCTATGAGATAGATGACATTGATAGAACCAAAAATGGATCTTCATTTTCTGACAGGTCAACATGGTCGGTTGTCCCTGATAGTGTCGTTTGGTGGGTTGGTGCTCGTGGTGTCAAATTCTAGGGCATAAAGTCTTCTAGGGTTAGGACAAACTTTGGCCCCACCGCGGACTGCTCCTCTTGTGATTGTTTCCTCCTTTGACTCTGCCCGAATGACCAGCTCGTAGAGGATTGTGAGGCCGATGTTGTCATCTTTGCGGCTTCAGGGGCTGTTGGTGGCAACACTGGATGTTGTAGTTAAGCTCGGATCATTCCCTGGGCTCAGTTGATAGTCTTCTGAGTCATCCAGTTGTCAAATTTCTACCCTTGTTTGATGGTGACTTTTTTCCATCCCTCCTCTTTGTTGGAGTCGGTGGTAGAGATACATGCCACATGTGCTGGGGGTGGTCCTAGCTCGACTTGTCCGAAATCTACCATCCTCTACAGGAGTTCTTTAAAGATGAAGCATTCTCAGATACTATGCCCCAACATCCGATGGTAGGGGCAGTAATCTGGCATGTCATTGCAGCCAACTTCTTTAGGCTTCCTTGGCTCCGGGAGGTGGAGCAAGTTGCAATTCATGGCGGCAATGAAGTAGCCACGGACTTGATCATCCCTTAATGAGTATAATTTTTGTCTTCGTTCCTCAAATTGGTTCTATTTTGGTCCTCTTTGATCATCCCACTTAGGTGGGGGTGGCCGCTGATATGCAGGAGGCCCTTGATGATTTGGTGGAGGCCTGAGTGGATGAGCGGGCATAGGGGCCGGATTGAGTGTGACAGCAGACGCTTCAAATCTAGGGGCTCTTTTTGTAGGATCCGGTGAGGCTATTCAGGACTTTGAATTAGTCCGCTGCAGGGAGTCCTCAATTCTCTGGGAAATGGACGAGAGATGGCGGAAGCCAGTGGTGCACTCCACCGGTATGAGCGGTGTTCGCAGCTCATCTCTAAGATTATCGATGTATATGGCTAGCATCTCATCTTGAGGCATTGGCCTGTTCAGAGAATAGGTCAGACCTTTCCATCTGGTGATGAAATCAGATACCCTCTCGTTCTCCCTCTTCTTGCAGTTCATGAGATCGTTGACTGTTGTTTTCGGCAGCGTTGAGCTGAAGTGGAACAGGAACTGCTGCCGGAGGTCCTCACAGCTCTTTATTGACTGGGATGGAAGACTCGTGTACTAGACGAAGGCGGACCCTTGAAAGGTCCGTATGAAGCATCTGAGTTTCACCGCTTATTGTTGTTCTGGAGTTCCCATCATAGGGTCGCAATAGGATGTGTAGTGCATCAAATGCCGCTCTAGATCGCCTGATCCATTGAAGATGGGGAACACAGGGCTCCCAAAATTGGGTGGAGGCGGTGTGTTGGTCACCCAATTTGGGAAGGGTTTCTGCTCTGGCTGTATCGGATCACTTCAACCTTCCTTCGCTTCCAATTGAGCTATTAGTGTCTCGATGGTATTGGTGAGTCCCTGGTTTACATCCTGTTGGGCCTGGTCCTGGGCAGGCGTAGCCCGAGGCATTGCCTGAGGGTCTGGGTTGGCTAGCACCAAGGGTGCGCATGCCGTTTGTGGCACCTTCGTAGGTTTCAGGCATACTCGCTCTGGTTTCCTCCTAAGTGGGGGGAAATCCTGGTATTCATTATCCACGTTTAGGTAGCTAGATGAACCAGGCGCCTCATTGGGCAAGAGCCCTGATCATGCTTCGTTTTCTGGGGAAAGCCTTATCCTTTGAGGTGCACTTGATGGGATTGCATGATGTGGCTATTCTTGGGACGTTCTTTCAATAAGGCGGTTCCTCTGGAGAAGATCGGTGTTAATATGCCTCAATTCTTTCATCTCTTCTTCCTGTCAAGAGAACCTCTCTTTAAGCATGAGTGGCTTGTTTTTATCGAGAGAAGGGGACGGGTTAAGGGTAACCATTCCTTTATTATTATCTTTGTTGGAAGTTCACAGGGTAAGCAAAGGGAGGTTAGCTAAATGGGAGACCATATTTAAGGCGGCCCTCTGGTTCCAGGTGTGCACACCTGGGGGTTCGTTGTGAGTCACAGCCTGACCAGAATCGTCGTCTCCCGATCCGTCCAGATTTTCATTTTCCCCGGTGTCACCCGCGGGGTTAGCCTCTATGGCGTTGATGAATGCATATTGTGGGGTGGAGAGGACGTCATCTTCAAATTGGAATAAGATCTCCCGCATCTTCAGCTAGCCTTCTCTTTTGTGTCCTAGGATTGCCTTCGAACTTCTTGACGCAGGGTGACATGGAGAGTTCTTTGATGCGACCTCACGGTGTGCCTTCCTCTCAGAGGGGATGATGATTTAAATGACAGGATAGAACGGGAACCACCTCTTCCAACTGTCCTCCCCAGACGAGATAATACTGACTCTCGTGGGGGAGGTTGTTGTTGAGGGGGTAATAATTCCCCCAGCTCTGAGGGCTGCGGCTGGCTCCGTTCCCTGGACGTTGAGTCTCTTCCCAGTTCTATTGGTCTTACAGGGGTATTTTTTGTTAAAAATGCCCCCAGGCCTGTAGGTTGGGGTTGACCTTGGATTGCGGCAGTGGCTACGGATATCACGACCTTCCTGATCTCATGTGCTCCCATCCGGGGGTGAACCAGATTTGGTGCTGAATTCACCTGTGGATCAGTCCCTTCTGGGGAGGTAGGCAAAGATCGCTGATTGGCCTCTCTTATGGGAGAGGCCTGTTGTATGATCTTGGTGGCCTGATTCAGGATTTTTTCAATGGCTTGTTCCCGTTGGGCCTGATGCTTCTGGGACTTACTCAAGGACCGACTCTGTTGGGTGTGTTGCCTTTCCTGAATAGGGCGTCCACTCGATTATTGTCTTGTCATGACGATGTTGCATGACGCCATGATGAACGGGTTTTTCTAGGTGGGGAGCAGAGTGAAATGCAGATCTCTATGTTCTCCCCATCCCCTGATATAGAATCACTGATGAGGCGGCGTAGTTGGTGCAGCGTACAGAGGCAGGCTATATCCATGTTTACTTTACGTCTCACGGGGCGATGTCGCCACGCTATAAGAAGGGCCTCCAAGTCGATGTGATGTAGGAGGTCTCCTATCATCTTGACGTGGTCTACATACCCTTCATAGGGCAGGAATATTGATTTCAGTCGATGGAGGGTTGTCCATATATTATGGCGGATGTCGTGCACGCATTCTTCCGACAACTCTCTGGGTATGTCGAACTGAGAGGTGGTCGTGGGCCAAAACATAACTGGTATATCATCCCTGGCCAGTCGTTTCCTCAGGTGCAGCATATCGGCATACTCCTCCGCCAGTGATTCCTCTACCTGGTCAGCCCAACTAAGGCGCTCACTATAGTCGAAGGCAGTGGGACCAGTCGGTAATGAATTGTCCTGTGGGTGATTCCGAGGTGGTTCAGAAGATGAACGTGGCCCTGGAACGGCTCCTGGTCGAAGAAGGGCGTCACTAGCGACAATCTGGGAATCTGACATGCTCGATCCCATCCTTCTGAGTGCCTCGGCATACAAGGGCCTTTCGGTGCTTGCTTCGGTATGGGGAGGTCCTTCCTATCGAAATAATATGTCATCGCTGGGAGGACCTCTGCAATGGCAGCCGTGATGGTGAGGACTACCATTACTGTTTGATGCTTCACTGCATAGAGGACTTTTGCAGTGCACAGCTTGGGGAGGACCTCCAAGGCGTGTCACAACAAGGGGAGGACCTTCTGGCTGCGTAGCATCATTACGGGGAGGACCTTCTCAACGACTACCATCATGGTGAGGATGACCATCATGGCTTGACGTTCGACACGCATCCTGGGGAGGACCTTTAGGACACACCGCAACAAGGGGAGGACCTTCTTGTTTCTTGGGGCCATTGCGGGGAGGACCTTTGCAATGGAGGCCGTGGTGGCGAGGTCTACCATCACAACTACAGAAATGGCGAGGACTACCATTACTACTGCCGTAAGGAGAATATTTTTGGGATACATCCTGGGGAGGGCCTCCAGAATGTACCGCAATGAGGGGAGGTCCTTCTTGTTGCTTGACGTCTCTACGGGGAGGACCTCCATTATCAGGGTGGCGAGGACTACCACCATGATTTGATGACTGGCTACGCGGAGTTCCATTGTAGCGTAACCCCTGGGGAGGACCTTTAGGGTAGGCCATGACAATGGGAGGGCCTCTTGTCATGATGAGACACCACTACAGGGAGGGCCTCTGTAGTTGCGACTATGATAGTGAGGACTACCATCACAATCTGTGGTCCCACTGCATGGAGAGTGATTGCAGTGTATACCCCGGGGAGGACCTTCAGGGTGGACCACAACAAGTGGAGGACCTTCTTGCTGCTCGATCTTCTGGCCACATGGAGGGTTTCCATGACCCGCATCAAAAGAGGATCTCTCATGATCAATCGTTATATGCCCATGGGGGAGACCCCACGAGTGCTCTAGGGAGGACCTTCAGAGCTGTTGGTAGCGACATTGCGGGGAGGACCTTCGCAACTACTACTGATACTCCCATAATATGGTAATGGGAAGGCAGGGTTCCGAGCCTTTGACGTGTGATTGGCAGTGTTGGGAACCCCAGCTTCCTTCAGAGCGGAGTCATGAACCCGCTCTTTATTTTCCGGCTGCCTTCGGCGCATTCAGGGCGCTCTTTTGTGGGCAGTGGGGACCGTCTGCTATTGGCAACGGCCTTCACCTTTGGGTCCCTGTCTAATTGGGTCCCGTGATGCTATCGGGATACGCCGACGAACATCTTGACTTTTAGCAGGGATATATGCCTGCTCTAGAGCATCCACCATGATGGATGGGTGTCCCCCAGTTGGAACAAGCGAAGCTGCTCGATCTGATTGCCCTTGTGTCGCGGAATATGGTCGGCAACCCTCCTGGGAGGAATCAGGGATGCAGATCTGCTCCAAGGAGGCTATCTCGTCTCTTAGATGAGTTGCCTCAATTGGGGTGATGGGCTCACGGGCCCGAGTCCTTTCTATTTCCGCTGATACAATTACATACTGGCAAGTCTCTAAGATATGATCTGGGATCGATACTTTCTCCTCCATCATTGCTATGATATATAGAGAGACATCTTTGGCTGGAACGGGTATGAAGGCCCATTCCAGTATCGAAGCAGGAATATCCTGCTCCAGTCCTCCAATGGTCAGTGGGTACTAACAATTATCCTGTGTCGGGGCAGGTGAACGAATCTTCCCCTGTACCGGGATACTCTAGTTTATCTCTCTGTTTTCCACCACATCGGGGTGGCAGGCTTTACTTGCATCTGCAGGGAGATGGACCTACATATATTGGTTTCCCACCGTATCGAGTCATTGGCCTTTTTTGGCGGGGAGACGTGCCCACCTATGATTTTCCGCCACATCTGGGTGGTTGGATTTGTCGATTGCTTCCATTTCAAGATGGCGGGAGTCAGGATAAACTGCCAGGAGCTGGTCCTACAGGTGCCGGGTCGCCACCATGTCAAGCTGGTGGGCTTCATGACCTGGGCAGGGAGAGGTGCCTACCAAGTAAGTGTCGTCCCGCGTGAGCGATGGTCTTGATGGAGCTCAGTGGGGATGCGCACTGGCTCGTACGATGCCTCTATGTCTGGATGGCAGGCTCGGGAGGAGCGAACAGGTGTAGGTGACTGTACTTGGTATGTCTCCGTGACTGAGCAGCAGAGATCCTCCTCAGGGACTAGGGTGATGATCGGTCCCTGATTGTATGTTTTCCGCCCTCGTCAGGCAGTCCGAGGGGTCGGAGCTCATGGAGTGTGGTCCTGAATCCTCGGGGAGACATCCTCTTTGGCATGAGGATTTTGGGTCATGGCGTGACTGTGATGATGTCTGTCAGCGGGGGCCTTGGAGCGGAACCCCCGTTCGGTGGTGATGGAGTCCTCAACGTCGACTTCATCCACCTCCCTAAGATAAGGGAGGTATGCATTGTCCCGTTCTAGGGATAGACTCCCGAAACAGTTTGAGACAGCAACAGGGGCTATCTGGATCCGCCTTTGCAGTCACTGCTGGGCAGGCGACCGGCGAATCTTGACGGATTGGAGGGTGTGCATGGTCGCCTCCACCGTTGGGAGAGTACCATTCACATGGTACTCTCAGATCAGCATGTCTGAAACCCAGCATTGAAGACGTTGGGTGGGTGACGGGGTCCTCTGTTTTTGAGGAAGTCATGTCCATGCGTTGTTGTAAATGCGCACTTGTGAGTTCCTTTGCAATTCCATTGGATCGAAGGGAGTTCTGAAGGTAGTACCTGCAAATCATTTTAGCAAATACAAGCAGCAAACCCATCAAAGCAGCATCTCATAATCCCATGCATAATTAATGACCTTTCTTAGCCCTCCTTTAGATCATGAGGGGGCACAGGGTGGGATTAAGTTAAATCCATCATTTTTGGTTAAATATTCAGGTCAAGTTCACCATTTTTTGTTTCGTTTTGGTTTTTCAGGCCTCGAAACGCCCAACAGCTCCATATCCAATGATTGGTGGACCTACTTTCCAAAGGCAGGCATTCGCCGGATGGTCTGACCAGCGACTCTTAAGAACTCACATTGGTCAAGAGAATGGGAAGTCGGGATCATCACACCCTTTTTGGGGGGGAATTATTGCATGTTTTGGGACTCTCTTATAGATTTAAGACGTATTCATATGTTCGAGAATATTTGGTTTATACCCAAACATAGTATCCACGGATTTAACTTTGGTGGGAAATGGTAAACTGGACGTAGGGGTTTGGAATCATTTATGCCCGAGGTTTACCATCCCTCATTGGATTAATGACCCCAAAGAGTCAGAAGTCGCTTGAGGCGGCACTAGGGGCGGCATGGTGAACCGATGTGAGGACAGTCGGATCAACCGGTTGTCGGGCTTGAGCCTCAGGGAGGCTTCCTACGTACACTGCCTAGGGGGCAGGGATCAAATTCCACATAGTTCGAATGGAGAGAGTCAGAGAACCAACATGAAGGTGGACCCGGGGGTCCGCTGGTGGTCGGGCTTGAACCTCTTGGAGGCTTCCTACGTACCCTGCCTAGGGGGCAGGGATCAAAGTCCACATAGTTCGCATTGTCTTGGGACTTACACTCTAAGGCAGCCTGGAATAATGGATTGGGGCTTACAATATGAGGAGGCCCATGATGTTGGTAAACCGACATGAAAGGGGGGGTCAGAATGACCCGTTATTAGGCTTGAACCTTAAAGAGGCTTCCTACGTACCCCACCTAGGAGACAGGGATCAAAGTCCACGTAGTTCGGATTAATGCAGGGCTTATGCTCTGGGGAAGCTCAAGATGTGGATTGGGGCTTACACTCTGAGGAGGCCCAAGATAATAGATTGGGTATTACACTCTAAGGAGGCCCAAGATGATAGATTGGGGCTTACACTCTGAGGAGACCCATGATAATGGATTGGGGATTACACTCTGAGGAGGCCCAAGATGATAGATTGGGGATTACACTCTGAGGAGGCCCAAGATGATTGATTGGGGATTACACTCTGAGGAGGCCCAAGATAATGGATTGGGGCTTACACTCTGAGGAGGCCCAAGATAATGTATTGGGGCTTACAATTTGAGGAGGCCCAAGATAATGGATTGGGGATTACACTTTGAGGAGGCCCAAGATGATAGATTGGAGCTTACACTCTGAGGAGGCCCATGATAATGGATTGGGGATTACACTCTGTAGAGGCCCAAGATAATGGATTGGGGCTTACACTCTGAGGAGGCCCAAGATGATAGATTGTGGCCTACACTCTGAGGATGCCCAAGATGATATATTTGGGCTTACACTCTGAGGAGGCCCAAGATAATGGATTGGGGCTTACACTTTGAGGAGGACCAAGATAATGGATTGGGGATTACACTCTGAGGAGGCCCAAGATAATGGATTGGGGCCTACACTCTGGGGAGGCCCATAAGAGGATGTCATGGTCGATGCTTACTCTAAGCCCACGTGAGTCATGCTCAGTGTGAGAAACAAGAGGTAGAAGGGACCAGAGGATCATGTCGCAAGAGGTGCGTCCATGAGAAGTAGAGTGGGGATTACGCATGAGGGAGGCCCATGAGGTCGAGGCTTACTCTGAGATGGACGCCCGGGGTGACAAAGCCCAGCAGGAGAGGGAAAGGGCGTGCTCCTATGCCCATCTCTTCTCTTGTAGTGCATGAGGGACTCCTTCTGATGGCTATTTTACCATATCCGAGGAACCCTCAATATGTGGAGGGGAAGATAGGGGATTCCCGAGCTCAGACTTCACATTACCATGGGAATGTGAACCCAGGAATGCTTCGGGAATCTGCTCAAGGTTTGGGGCAACCCATTTGCCCCTGTTTACCATGGGTATGTGAACTCAAAATGGCGCGCTGATGCACTTGAAAGTTACACCACGCGGATCTGGTGGCTTTGGTGGAGGCCTCATCTTGGGTTTGATGAATAGGCCAATGAGGGAGTCACAGAGGACTTGGATGGATTAGAAGGATTTTATCTTGCTCGGGAAATGAGAACACTGAAGTATTTGGCGAGCCACTGAAAGGTATGGGTGGTGGCGCCCTTCGTGTGGGGAAGTGTCACGCGGCTGGAGAAGCCGTCCGCGAACCAGGGTGGTCCGCGGACTAATTGGTGTCCCGTGAACTAGGGTGGTTCATGGAGGGTTCCAGGTGGGCAGCGGTGGCCAAGGGCAGCAACGGTCGGAGGCTCATCGGTTGGGGATTCACCCGCATAGGAGAGTGCTATGCGGTGTGATGAATGGGAAAAGAGGCATAAACTCCCTGGTCCGTGGGGAAGTCATCCGTGGAGGGGATATGGTTCACGATTCTCCTTGTTTTTGTTATTTTAGGTTTGCGATTCACCAAATTATTATGCGTTTTCCAATTCCTTGTTAATTTGTATACCTGCTATGGTTCGCGAGTGGGAATTTCGCTGTTTGCGAAATCTGAATCCTTCCTTCAACCAATCTTCTTCCGAATCTCCAATCCCTCCAAATCCGATTCCAGTTCTCTGATCTCCCTTTCTTTCCCCCCTTGGTCTCCTTTTATAGAGTGGGGAAAGGGATTTATTTGTGTCCACGTGGCACCTTTTGTAGAGGCCCATAACCAAATACCCGATTTACAGATGACTTGGTCAATCCAAGATTTGCGGTGGGTATTTAATGCTTCCCCCCCTCAACGAGGTGAACTCAGGGAGTGCTCTACGGCTGCAGAGGGTTCCGCCTCTATTCCGTGAATGACAGCGGGTATGGATTGAATTGGTCGATGCGATCTGTGGTTGGGGTGGTTCGTGATGGTGAACCAGAATGGTGCCCCTCCTGCCTCGTGACCGCGGAGGCTCTCTGCCTCCATTTCGTGAACGACAATGGTTCACGGAGGGGGTGCCTCACGGGTCCTGGCCACGTTGTGCTTCCATGGGACCAGTTCATGGACCGGTCCTGTTTGTGTCCCTTATTTGATTATTTTCCCCAATTCTTTAGGGGATTTGGGTAGAATCTACTTTTCAGATTTTTCAAGACCCTACAAAGATCTTACCTTTTCCCATTTTAGTAGCAGTCTTTATAATTATAAGAGACACATTATCAATGTCAAGAATTCAATAAATTACCTCAACCTTATAAAAATAGGAGTCATTCCTGCTCCTTGACCTATACTAATCATAGTTTGGATCAAAAACTACATCCCCCATGACCGAACAAGTTGGAACCTCTGTAATTACCTACAATGTAGCCTTCCCTCTGCAATGCAGCCTTCAACAGCCTGCAATGCAGCCTCCAACAGCCTGTAATGTAGCCTCCAACAGCCTCCAACAGCCTCCAACAGCTTTCCCTCTATACAATACAATGTACATAATTCAAACCTGATATTGAAATTACATTGTAGACAATAAAATGTATAGAATTAAAAGCTACAATTTCAATGTGACCCCTTTACATTTCAATTAGGTTCAATTTACATTTATTAGTTTCATAAGAATATTTTAATTCACATAACAATTGTGACAATTCAGATTCACATACCTAATAAGCCTAATTACCATTTCACATTTCATTATATCATTTTATTCCATCATTCCATTATTCCAACTTCATGATAGAGAACATCCTAAAGGAAATATCACCATGGTCAAAACACAACCCAAGACCAGGATCGTATCCCTAGTCTAATAAATGTTAATGTTATCAAGAAAATTCAATAGCTCTTGATAGTGGCCAAGAATATATCAACTCGTCATTATAAAGTGAAATAAGTTTCGGTTATAGAGTTCCTCCCCATACCAATATAAAGATCGATCATGGGAGATCTTCTCATGATACATGCTATAAAAAATCCTTATACCTTTAGATCAAATTTAACTTGAGTATATCATTTGAAGAATGTATAATTCAAAATTATTCATCTTTTAGACACTACTTAATAAATCATAAGTACAATTAATTTCCTACTTAATGAAATGAAAACATACCTAATTCTCCAAAGTATCCATCACATATCTCGTACACATGCAGAATTCAGAAATTACCTGCAAGTATAACACATAATTTAGAAGTTAATTAAATACATACAGAATTAAATTCAGAATTCAATTCAGAATTCAGAAGTCAATTACCCTACACAAAAATATCTCATAGAAAATGGTATAAAACAATTTGATGAGTGAACTCCTTACATTGTATAATAACTTGTAACCACACCCCTAATGATGTATCAATTTTCATAACCGCATCTAAGGTTTACATATCCTAACCAATGAAATTAGATAATTTTTAAAAAGAAAATGAATAAAACCAACAGTATTAATCAAATTACAGAAATGACAGATGACATAATAATTATACATATGAAATTAGACAGGTCAACATATTGATTGGTATGACTATACTCCAAAATATGGATATTACATTACCCTCTTCCCTGGTCTCTATATTGACTCCCTTATAGTTCTCCATTATAGTGATACCACTACTCCTATATTGGGGTTCCATGTCCCCTACCCCAAATCAAGTGACTGATAGAATTCCATCAAACTATTTACTTATGGGTAGGAGAGAATCTCCCAGGTTCCTACCATGATCCACTTCCAATGATCAGCTGCTAAGTGCTCCTATAGAACTTCTATATAGCACCCATCTTATCAAATGATTGGTACTCCACTATGGAAAAAGGACACTGAAATATCTTATGTTCAACCTTGCAATTCTTAATAAAATTAATCAGAATGATGTCCAAATATTGTGTTCTACATCACAAGTTGATCTAACCACTACATCCTTGGTGGAAATCCTAATATCAACTTATTGACACCTAATGTGGAACTCCTGGATCATCCTACTGAAACATATTTCCCTTGACTCAAGGCCTATAATGGGTTATCTTTAGTGATGAGATTATGATTCATCAAATAAAAAAAATCTAACAAAAAGGGAATTAACCTGTGAAATGATATCATACTGAATCCCATGCTGAAAAAATGTCTCCCTAGCTATATTATCTCCTTCCTATGAAGGGGGGAAATATTTCAGGTCTGTGAAGTAACCCTCATGATCCATTAAAGACATC
Organism: Viscum album; assembly: GCA_963277665.1. Classification (NCBI taxonomy): domain Eukaryota; kingdom Viridiplantae; phylum Streptophyta; class Magnoliopsida; order Santalales; family Viscaceae; genus Viscum; species Viscum album. The sequence goes on from OY728146.1 coordinate 488,737,360, forward strand.
ATCCTCTATATAAATTTTATGATGTCCCAAGTCATTCCATTATTCAAAATATCTAGATAAAAGTGACTCATATATTTCTCCTGGAATCCTTTATTTTCTATCTCTTCTTTGATTCTAATGGGAATCCTAAATAGGTTGAAGTAAAACATAGTATGACACCACCAATGCTGTCTAAAAAATCAAGTCTGAATTTATATTTCATGTAATAGTATGATATTTATTTTCATTAATTCATTAATTTAATATTGAACATAAAATTATCCTTCCAACACTCAAGCTCTAGGTTGACACCTGGGGTATGCCAAAATTTCTATAGTTGTATTTATGTATGACCAACAAAATAATGTCAAAAAACCTTAATTTTAAAAATAAACCAAGGATAAATTAACTCATGATCATATTGACGTCTTCAATATATATCAAAATTATTCTATAATGATAAATCATAAAAAAAACTCAACAAAACCACAACCTAAAATGATGTATGGCTTGAGAAGAACTCTCAAGGCTTATGAGCCAATAACTCATGATAGTCGCACATCATCTTTTCCCTATCACCCTAATGTATCAAGACCATATTACATATATTTAAGATTATTATCATGGTGTCTATTGGTTCTCATTATATCCTAGGAACTTCTATAGTCTTTTTATATGACATGTAATCGTAGGATGTCACTATATAAATATAGTCGATGTAGAAGTACAAAGACTATTTTTGGTAAGATATAAACATGTATATATCAAACTGTATGCATGTAATGGTATTCAATATACATACATGAGTTGGGTCTAGGGTACCCACTCACAACACCACACTCATTTATAGAACCCACACTTAATGGCACCCTGAAACACCCTTCTTACTCTTTAAATATGAAGTGATTTCATGTAATTAACCTCAAAGAACAAGGGTTGTAAAGAAACAAAATCTTGAACTATGGAAACATATCATGGGATACAAGGGTTTCTACTGGTTTAACAAATGTTCAAATATATGGTGGGCCTCAAGGTCAAATGAGAACAATTAAAATCAATCTATGGTGTCATTCATTTTAATATGGCATAAAATCATCATGCATTAATAAGACATAAAATAATGTTATAATATTTTTTCATACACTTAGTTATTTCAAGAAATAGTGAACGAGAAATAATTTTCAAAATAGTCTAAGAACCATCTCACGAATAGGAAAAATGAAATTGGTCAATTGGATAATTTAATGAATATCAATAATCACTTTACTTGATGCAAGTATCCATGAATCAATATCAAGAATAAGAAATCATATCGATAATAATTTTTAGGAAACTTCAAATAGATGTAAGAATGTGAATTTTAAAAATTTAAACCTATTTATCTAATTTAAAAAAACTATTTCCTAGAAATCAATTAAAAATTCAGTTTTCCTACTGGATGTTATTTCATTAAGGTTATTAAGCTAGAACATTTACCTTTGTGTCACATAATTGGAGAATGAAGCAAATTTAACTGGCTCGGTATTGATGCTGATTTTAAATTCTACTAGATTGGGATTCATGGCCTCTTTCTTCTTCTTTCCATATCTATGACATTGATTTGTGGTGACTTCTAGTTTTTTGGATTTATTTAATGTTGGAAACAAGAATTCAAAGTCTGGCCATATTTTTTTGAAGGATTTTTCCACCACCTCTTCCTATTTCTCATGGACTTCAAATGTTGTGATAGAACTATGAATTCTAATACAATAACTTCATCTTTTAGTGTTATAGGTCCTTCTTTAAAAATTCCAGCATTCCCCATAAATTTCTCCTCCTCCCCTACTTTTTATTCCTTCTCCTTACGTTTAAATTTGGTACTGACTTCTTGAATTGCATCATCCATTTTCTCCACTTTTTAAAAACTTGTAAAATTTATTTTCATGATGGAATCGGCTATTTTTAGTGATTTATCATCCATTTCTTCATCCCCCTTCTCGCTTTTTAGTGTTTTGATGGTTTATTATATTTCAGAAACTATTTCTTCTTCAATTGTTGGACAATAGTCTTCCTTGAAGAATTCATTTAGTCCACTGGTGTCCAACTCCCTATCCACTTATTCATCTTTTTGAACCTATTTAAATACACATATATCTTCATCGTTGTAATTTTCTCCATTCTCAACCACCATTTCATTAATTAATTTTGTCATGTTCCATTCTTATTGTTCATGTTAGATCTTGAGAGATTCCATTTATTTTTCTTTGGATGAGTATTGAAGGGAGGGTTCATTTTATTCTTTGGGATTCAAAGGTTCATATTTTCCAGAAATATCACTAAATTTGCAACAATTTTCATCCTCATCAATCTTATTTTCACCAAGAACCTTCACTTCATAAACCTCCTTCGTTTTATCCTCTTTTTCAATCCATAAATAAGAATGTAACCAAAAATTACTCACAAGGGAAGCTAAATTCATAATAGATTGGGATAGGTTATTGGTAAAATCTTCTTTCTCTTTAAGACCTTCCTCATGTTTTTCCATCCTCATGTCCAAAATTTAATTAGTCTTAATGATCAATTACAAAATTATTTCATTTGAATCTATTTCATGAGATACATGAAAGGCGGGTCAATCTTGATGGTACTGCTCATCTCAAGATCATTTGGTTTTGAGGGTCATTGTATCCATACAAATATAAATTGTCCTGGCCTACTTTGTATTATGACCATCATTTAGAATTTTGTTTTACTGATAAGGTAGCCTCTTTTTGGTATCCTACTTACTCTAATGATGGTTTAACATAGTAAACATACCCCATCCCCTACACTAAAATGACCGCCCATGACCACTACCTTAAACCTCATCCCTTGGCCCTATCTGGCCCCTTTACCACTAACCCCCCAGTCCCAGCCTAAACCTACCCCCAGACCTAAACCCCAACCTAAACCTACCCCCACCCTGACCTAAACCTAACCTAACCCTAAACCCCTAAACATAACCCTAGCCATATCCCCCATAAACCCAACACCAACCCCTTATCTCGAACCCCTACCAGTCTCCTTGGCCCTAACCACCCCCCAGTCTATCCTAAACCCCCCCATCCCTAGCCCTTTCCCTTACCTCTAATCCTAACCCTCCCATGGCAAAGCCCCTGCCTCTAGTCCTAACCCTCCCCTTGTATTTATGTCTGACCAACGAAATAATGTCAATATACCTTAAATTTAATATAAACCAAGGATAAAATAAATCATTATCATATTGAAGTCTTCAATATCAATTAAAATTATTCTATAAAGATAAATCAAAACAAAACTGCAACCTAAAATGATATATGTCTTGTTATGGGATCCTAATACAGAGTGGGTAAAATAAAGAATATTGTAGAAAAATAGAATGAAAAAAGGTAAAATAAATGGAGGAAGAAGAGATAATTCAATTAAAACATACCAATTTGAATTGGAAGAACAAAAATTACTTGAATCAATTGTCGGCTGGGAAGTAGAGTTCACAGTTCGGAGAAATCTCGTTTAGGGAAAAATCTTAGAGATGGGTTCTGGAGGAAGTGCGCTCAGGAATTAGGGTTGGCATCCTAGAGAGTTGCATTCTGGAGAAAGTGATCTCGCGACAGAGGAAGTGATCTCTCCAAGTAAGGTTCGTGCTCAGGAAGTATGGTTGGAGGAGAGATCTCATTGGAGGAGTAGATCTCATAGAGTAGAGAGATCTGTTCGAGGAGGAGAGATTCTATTCGACGGAGGAAGTGGGCTCACGGGTTTGTGCTCGGGTATCAGGGTTAGATGGAGGAGAGATTATATTGGACGGAGGAGAGATCTTTTCATGGGTTAGTATAGACTATTCGATGATGGGTTCAATGGAGGAGAGATTATGTTTGTGGGCAGAAGAGTATTTGGTGTTTTTTTCCCAACGGTTCTTAAAAACCGTAGGGAAATATTATAAAACCATATATTACCAACGGTTTTGTTAAACCATTGGTACAATTACCCCTAATATCCAATGGGTTTTGCGAACCGTTAGTAAAAAATCACCATTTTTTTCCTTCACCAATGGTTTCATTGAACCATTGCTATAGGTTACTTAATCCAATGGGTTTTCAAACTGTTGGTATGGAGTTGTTGGTATAGGTGGAGATTCTACTAGTATAGATCCATCCATTTACTAAAACCAAAAAGGATAGTGATATAATACCAATAAAATCATCATATAATATCTTATGAGGAGGGTAAATACTAAGATATACTTATTCATGTTATCTTAAACTCATTCAATTTATCTAAAATAACTATGATTCTTTATAATTTTCTAACCATTGTGGTTATATAAAACATGTCACTTATGCTTAAATAACACCCTAACCTCTAAATTTATCTAAACTGGCCTCTGATACCAACTATAAGGCCCCATCCTTAAACATTACATAATCATTAATTAAGTTAATAATTCACATTGAGGATCTTTTCAAGTTTAGAGCATTATAGAATTAGGTCATAACTTATACATAACAACTAAAATATTACATGTAGACACTTATACTCAGTATCCATTATTTTCATAAAATAAAAACTCTTAAAAAGCATGTCTAGTTAGAAGTTTTAGATAGCATGACTTTTCCTTGATCTCATCCTTGACCCTATTAATCTTTAAGTCCTATGGAAAACATTTCAAAAACTTGGGATGATCATAAAAAACTTAGTAAGGGATATAAAATAAGGAAATAAAGCATTATAACATGATTATATACAAATCAAAGAAATCATACTTTTCAATCTTAAAACATAATCTATTTAACATACTTCATAAAATCATAATGTTTATTAATAACACATAGAAATTATAAATCATAAAGGTAACTTGTGGAATCCATATCATACTTACATTTTAACTTTCACAGCTATGTAGGGAGTAAAATTTTGAATATTTATCATGGTATATTCCCTAAATCTCTTAGGATAAACATTAATGTTTACCTTTTTCATGTTACCCAAGGCATTGAATATATATCTCAGACTCACCTGCCAAAGTTTTATCACAAAACCACCCGTATACGTAAACAATGCCCAAGAACCATAACATAATAATAACACATAACACAAGCATAAAGTAAAGATAAAATTTCTATGTTTCAATCACAATATATCATTTCAAGATATTGATATATTCAATTCATATAAAACATTTCAAAAAGAAGAGTTTTGAATCAAAGTGTCTCATACCAATTTGAAACTTTTGAAAGGAATTTACACATTAAAACACGCATGTACATATAAATAAATCCTTAAAATAATTTCTAAACCATGTATATGAAAGAGAAGGATTTAGAAGATTAAATCTTTAAAACATTTAAAATGATGTTTTAGTTAAATAATCCCTTACCACTTGCGAAATACTTAAATAAAAATAATTAAATAATAACATTAAATGAAACCTATAATATCTTGAGAATATGTAGATTCATGATATAATATGTCAAAGGGTAATATATACACCTTATAGGATAATAAAGGTTTACAATATCAAGATATGCCTTAATGAAAGGAGATTAAGATGTAGTCCCTTACAAAGTTTATATAAATGACATAAGAATTTATCACTAGAGTGATTATGTGTAGCAATAGTATATCCACAAAAAAAGAAGTGTAAATTAAAAAATAAATAAACAAACAGTGATTCCATATATAATTTTGTCATGATATAATCAATGAGGTATGTGTAAAACCCAATGAGTAGAAATTGAGTTTAGAAATTCCCTTACAAAAATTCAGCAGCCAAACGGCATCACTTAAAAATTCAGAAAATGATTTAATGGGAGATAAAAGTTTCTCTTATCACTTGAACATAAAATGTACATAAATAAGTATATAAAATAACATATCCCAACATAAGAAAATGGAAATTAAAACACATGACATAAAAGAAGTCTTTGACTAAAAGATGAGGGTGAAAGGTTCCCTTGCAAAGAACCTTTTGTAAATAAAATAGATTGATTATGTGTATTTTCTATAAGAACATATAAATAAAGTATAAATACAAGATAAGATATTAAAATTTATTTATAATATAATCATAGAATGAAAATAAGTAGAAGATCAACCCAAATAATGGAAATTGGGTTAAGAAGTTCCCTTATGAAAATTCAGCAGCCTAATGACATCACTTAAAAATTCAAAAAATGAATTGATGATAGAGAAAAGGGTCTCTAATCACATGGAAATAAAATTTAAAGTAATAAGAATATAGAATAATATATCCTAACATTTGAAAATTGAAATTTAAAGACATAACATAAAAGAAGTCTTTGACTAGAAGAGGAGGGTGAAAGGTTCCCTTACAAAGATCAATTTGTAAATAAAATATATCGATTATGTGTATTCACTATAAGTATATGTAAAGAAATTATAAATACAAGATATGATAACAAAATTTATTTATCACACAATCATATCATTACATAATCAATAAGTATAATTTTAACCCAAGGAATGGAAATTTAGTTAAGGAGTTCCCTTATGAAAATTCAGCAGCCTAACAACGTCACTTAAAATTTCAGAAAATGAGTTGATGGGAGAGAAAAGGGTATATCATCACTTGGAAATAAAATGTACATAAATAAGGATATATAATAACATATTCCAACATAATAAAATGGAAATTAAATTACATAACATAAAATAATTAGTTGACTAAAAGAGGAGGGTGAAAGGTTCCCTTATAAAGATCATTTTATAAATAAAATAGATTGATTATGTGTATTCACTCTAAGTACACATAAATCAAGTATAAATATAATAAATTTTATCAAAATTTATATCTCACATAATCATAGCACAGCAAAATCAATAAGTAGAAGTTTAACCCAAGGAATGAAAATTGGGTTAAGAAATTCCCTTACCTCGAGTCTAACTTGCCTCGTATGTTCCTTGTTCTTCCTGAATAATAAAATTAAGGTAATTTACACTTTCTTCATAACATTTTTCAATTTTATTATTCATTTTATATAACTTATTAACTTTATATAACAATTAGTTAATTATTGGAGTTCATATCAGACATTTTGTCGATGTTCGGAACTTGAGTCAAAAATAAACTTATTATAATTACAAATTGTCCATGTGGTCAAAAGTCCATTATCTCCATAATTATATTCATGATTTATATATCATATATATAATATATATCCATTATATATGTATTTATAATAGTCCATATCATTTCGATATATGAAAATTAAATGCATCGTTAATGGAGACGGTAAGTCGTACGTACGCATGAACGCTACTTTCATTTCTTTTTTTATTTTTAAAAGAATGAAAACCAAATGATAAATAGGTATATTATAAATCCAGTATAATATATATTTTATATATTTTACATAATTTCATTAATTTCATTTATTTATATATTTCATGTATATCATGAACAAGTCATATCACTTTGAGGGGGCGGTAGTCCGCCTTCCTCAAATGAAATTATCATATTTATTCAACATGAAAAGCATAAAGTTATGTTCTAAATGATATTTAAATAATAATAGATATAAAATAAATATCATATATATCATATATAATTACATTTCCATCATAATTTCCACCATAAGAGGTGTTAGGAGAATATTGAACAATCATTGTTTCGTGAGGCAGTAGTTTGTCGTCCATAGAAACAGTATGTTCATATCCATTAGATGGAGGTGTGTGGAAGTGTAGTTAGAATAATTATCATAAAAAAACCTATTATATTGAGGATACTGGTGTTTTTATTTAAAAAAATAATAATAACATCATTGATAGTGGAGAATAAAAATAAAAGAAAATAACTTGAGAGAAGAAGTTACCTTTAAATCGGGTAACTCCTATTGGTTTGAACCAAAAGGATTTCTTGAATTTCCTTCTGCCTAGGGGAAGGATTCTAAGAGGAATATAGAGATTTTGGGAGATTATTTTATCATATTTTAGATGGGCCAAGAGGCTTGAGAGTTGTGAGTAATGGGTTAGAGGTAATGGCCTTTTATAAGGGGGGGCTCTTTAGGAAAGTTTGCAAGTATTATTTTATTATAAAATGATTTTCAGTTTCAAAAGGTCTAAAACTCATTAAAATAGAATATAATATGAATATAAGTCTAAATAAAATCATCCAATAATAATTGGACCGGTTTTGGATATTTTTTAATCCTTATCTTTTTTTATTTAACCTTTTTTTACTCTTACCATTTTATCAAGCATTTAACACTTTGAAAATCAAAATAGTTACCAAAACATGAAAAATATCCAATTAAAAAGTCATTAATAAAATTTTAGACTTATTATATACATTTGTAAGAATCTTAGATTTTTTTTGAATTTTATAATTTTTAATAAAATATTTTATATTTTAAAATATGAATTATGTCAATTTTGACACTATTCATATCATGACTTTTTTGAAAATCCAAAACACCTTGATTGATTTGAAAAAACTTAATTAATAAAAATATAACATGTAACTATCATCCATAAAAATTTTTTATTATATCAAAATAACCAAATTACATTTATTTTAACATTTATAATATCATTTATTTGAATCCTTTATTAATGAAGCAATCACTACATCACCATTGTGTCATAATTAAATTTATTTATTTAATGCCTAAAAATTATAAATAAAATACCATGATGTAGGAAATATTTTTATATTTCTAATTAATATTTATAGTCTAAAATATCACTTATATAACCCCATATAAAAATTGTTTTACTAAAATATATATGTTTATGTTACATTTTTCTTAACTTTAAATTAATTTTTATAAAATGTCATTTCCACTTAAAAGTGGATCCATGGGGTCCCAAAATCTACCCAAGGATTCCCATGGTCAGACATGTACCACAAAATAGGGTTAGGACATGTGTTAGGGTAATTTAATATTATTATAGTATTATTTTTTACCCTTATTTTCCAAATTTACCCTTTAACCATGGTAAATAAAATATTTTCTGAAGTTACTATTCCTAAGGTATAAAAATAAAAGTTACCTATTTACACAATTTAGTCCTCCTGATTCCAAATATATAATCCATTTTTCCAAATTAAAAACATAAAAGTTTTAGAAATTAATTTAAAATTAATTCCCGTTATCAAAACCAAAAATCTTGTTTTTAAGAAATAATAACTATCAAAAGATTAACATGTGTTTATGTCCAATTTTAAATATAAATTACTTTCAATGGAAAATATTGGATTAAATGATAAAAATATAATATAATTAAACTTTAAAAACAATTAAAATTGCACTCTAATCATATAAATAAATTAGATTAAAAGGCATTTTTGAATTAAAATGTTGTATTTTTCACTATTCGTCAAAAAATGAACTTTATCATAAAAATGCCAAAATTTTACCCAAAGTAAATTATGATGTCCTGATTTTAAATAAGAAGTTTATTTTGTCAAATGGAACATATAAAACTGAAAAAAAAACTATATTTAAAAAGGGTTCTCTATCAAAAGGCAGTAAATCGACCTTTTAAAGAATATTAGAATATTTCATGATTAAAATCAAATTCATTCTTATTTTAAGCCTCTAAAATTTATTTGATAAAGGTAAAAACATTTAAAAAACATGTAAAATCATATTTTAGTTAGTTTTGTTCATTCCTGCCAATACAATGGCTAGGTGTTAACTACCATTTATAATAATAATATTATTATATTATTTTTCAGTATAACTCAAAGTTCTGTGCAACATAAGATTATAAAGAAACTCAGTGTTGTATGTTGAGTACTCTATCAAAAAAAGTGTCATATTTAAAATAAAATTAATATCTTATTCATAAATATTAATAGATATGAAAAATTATTATTCTATAAATACCTAGGTCGCTACAAAAATGACCAATATAATATTTCAAATAATTAAAAATACAAAATGTCACTTTCTTTGAAATGTATATTATGTATCCACATTGGAAAAAAAGTAATTTATGGAGAAATATAAATGTATATTTAGATAATAATGAAATTATTTTAATTATGTAGATTTATTTATAATTTTTATTAATCATATAATTACCTTAAATTCTTAGGAAATGTTGATGTAGTACTTCTTCAATTAATATAATAATAAAATAAATAATTTAAAAAATATAAAAACTATAATAATTTGGGTGATTTATATTGTTCCATGAATTTTTTAGATAAATAAAATGTATTATTAATGTGTAGAAATATTATATTATAGTTTCATTTCTATCTTGGTGTCTTTAAGTTCAAATTAAGTGAATAGTTCTAAAATTAATATTAATGATATTTTATAATAAATAATATTTTATTAAATGATTTAAAATTCATAAAATTATTATATTCATTAATGTTAATTTAATATGGTTGAAAACATGATCTATATTCCATTTATGAGTCACTTTTACATTTATGGTAACATTCTTAACCCTATAAGGTTTAAATAGTTGATACTACAGTTAAAGTGAAATAAAATTAAAAATGGTTTGATAAAAAATATAAGGTTTAAAACGAAACCAAAACTATATTAATTTCATTTTATAATGTTATTTAAACCATAGAAACTTTTTATTCTAATTCATTCCCTTTTCTAATCATTTGTCTTGATAATGACTTTATTATATTTTAATCTTTTATGAAATTCGAAGTATGTCCTCTCCCACCCTTATAAAAGGGAACCCCTCCATCCTCTTCCTTACAACACAGTGATCCATCTATCCTGACCATCACCTAAAAAAATAACTCCTAAACTTACTTAAACACATTATATTGGTTCTATTATTCCAAAAATACTAACCCTAGTATCTATAATAGGAGATCTAATGAAGTTTTTTCAAAGAAGAGGGAATCACCTTAACCGATCACTTTCTTTTTACTTTTTCTTTACCTTATATAAATATATGGTATTTATCAAAAAATAATATATTCTATATTATTAATATACTAAAATTTTATTATTATTATCATTATTAAATAACCACTATCCGCCCTATTTCTCATCAAATGGGATGTGAAAGTATCATTTATGTGTATATACGACTTACCATCTCCACATAGCAATACACTTAATTTTCCACCACCATATTTAATGGAAGTTTTTTATAATGTTTTTAATGTTTATATATGATAAATATGAAATAAGTATACTTATAGAATCATAATTTCACATCTACCTTCTTTCCTTTCTATCCATTGGAAAATGATAATGTCACTCGTGCGTACCTATGGACTACCACCTCCACGAAGCGATGTGATTAATTTTTCACTTCCATTTTACTTGGATGGTAATAAGGATAAATTTAATGATTTAATATGATATATATGATATAATAATTATTCTATAAATGTGATTTATTATTTACCTTTCGTTCATTCCATATTTCAAAAATTGAAAATATTGTTCATGTGTACGTATGGCCTACCATCTCCATGAACGGTGTAAACCATTTTTATATTGCTAAATTTTATAGATGGATCATAAAATATATATAATTAATATATATCATATATAAAATAATTACTAAAATTATGTATATTATGGAATCATAATCAATTTACAATGATCGGAACTATTGAACTAAAATACTCATGATAAACAAAATAGTTAACACCTAAAAATAATGATTTTATTAAGGAATTATTAATAAATGGGTGTTAAAATGTTATAAATTGATTATATATGATATTATAAGTATTTAAATTATTATTATATAGAATTAAAATAAATTTAATATTATTATACAGAAGTTTAGAGTGATTTTGAAGCAAGTGGAACTCGAGGTAGGGGATTTTCGTCTCACTTTTACTTCTATGAGACACATTCCATATTCACCACTTGTTTATTTTATGTGATGTATATACTACCCATGAATTTATATTTTGATACTTCTCATGAAAATTATAGGATATACATTTAGATCTATTATTCTTTCTATTATGGGACTTATGATTCAAAAGTTACCCAAGTGGTAAAGGTTTTATATTACAATCTCATTGTTTAATCGAGATTATTTACGATTAAGTTATATTAATGAAATATTATAATATATATCTCAATAATCCAATGTTTTTTATTCTAAACTTATTATTTATAAAGAATAAATTTTTCAATTTCATTTTCCTCTCTTTAATAACTCAAGAGACCAAAATAATGTTTTTAAAAAAAACCAACTTTATTTCTCTCTTTTGTCAAAAATCAATTCTCTTCCATGTCCATGTTTTCTAAAAATGTTTTCAATAATATTTTTAGTATTCTAAAAGTATTGTTTAAAGTAGTTTTTACCCATTTTTTACTTCTTAAAAAAATTAAAAGGAATCTTCATGTCATTTTCTGATTGAGGTTTTTTTATAAAAGTGTGAAAGGAAAGTTTTCTTTTAACTTTTCAAACATGAACAGAATTTCCTGCCATCATGTCTAATCAATGTTATAAATATTCCTTTATATTTTTCCAAGTATATTTTGAAATAAAATTACTTTAATAATATTTTATGAATTTTATAATTTTTGAAAAGTGATTTTCAATGTGAAAAGTGTATATTAATCAAGAAATGTTCCAAGTGATCTTTTAAAATACTTCTTCATCTACGATGACATCCTTTAATGTTACCCAATCCTTAATGGGGATATGATCTAATGATACCATTATTATTATTTCTCTATATGGTTTATTATTATATTTAAAATATTTTTTATGAAACTCGTTCCTTTTCCATGGGTTATGCTATGATTAATTGATGAAATGATTATGAAACATGTTTCTTTTCTATGGGTTTTCCCCTAAATAAATGTTTATAAAACCCATTTATTTTCATGGGTTATGATATTATGAATGTTTTATGATCATATGGAACACATTTATATGATTTACATTATGTTATGGGTGGTCTTGTAAGTATATATCCCTCTAATGAATTGGGTAAATATTGATATGTCATGAGATAAATAAGAATATAATAGGGTGTGAACACAGTTTAGTAAGGGAATATATCCAATTTGATAGTATTGTGGTGAAACTTCATTACTAAAATGGTTTTAGGATTGAAACCAATCCAATATTATAGTATTTTTAGTGAACCTTTAATACTATGAAAATTATTTTCTATGCTTATGTGTATGGCAAATATCTAAGTCTTATGACAATGTTATGCTCTCATTGTTGGTGATCTTTTATTACTTCATGATTCATGTATTATTAACTGCCATTATTTATTTATTGACTCAAGGTTATGATCTATATTATATATATTATGGTTTTCAAATTGTATGCTCATGTTATTATACCCTTATTCTCATGTTATATTTAAGTGTTCATCAATATCTCCCTTGTTTTCTCTTACTAAACATCTGAGTTCACCATTTCTTATGTTTTCTTTTATTAGGTTATTTATAAAGTTATTAATTATTGTATGTCAAATATGGGTTCTAGTTATGAGGAACCTAGTGGGAGATTATTTAGTACATTTATGAACTAGTTATTTGTATATCCAAGTTTCCAAAGACACTAACCCTTTATAGTTCTCCTATGTTTTTATGTGTAATGCAACTAAAATTCATCTATTAAAATGTAATATATATGTATGAATATTCTAGGTCATTGTACCATGAGGATTCAATATATTAGTCCTGTGGATTTAATGGTATCCAAGATACCAAAATTATACCTATTTTTTATGTTATAGTAAGAAACTATATATAATAGACACACGATATTTAATGAAAAAGCTATAAACCACAATGAGAAATAGTCCCTTTACTTTTTCAAAGGAAATGTAAAGAAGTAAAAATCCCTTAATTTGAAGGTGGTGAAAACCAATATTAGAAGAAATAATAATATAAGAGTATTTCTAGGAAGAAATCACTTTATGTTTAGCCTCAAATATCTCAATGAATATGATGAACACTTAGATAGAATGATAATAAAATAAGAGATTGATTTAGTTATTACAATTTAGTTTACGCTCTATAATAAGAAAGTTGGTTTATAAATTAAATCACTTTGACAACAATTGATCATGTTGGTGATTGTATGATCATGTTTTCATTGGAAAAACATATGTAGATTTCCAAGGCCTATATTTATAGGCTCTAAATCCTTTGTTAATATTATAGATTCCATCGGGAGTCTTAAAGTAGAATATTTATAGGTTTAGTTTATTTTGAAAATTATTTTTTCAATCCTACTTGATCCCTTTAACATAGAATTAACTCAATAAATCCAAGAAAATTATTAGGAAATTCAAATTAAAAATATTAATAATAATAATTCAGAATTATTGAGGGGAGGATTACATATTATTGATAATACTACATTTGAAATTAAAAATATTTAAACAATTTAAACTAATTTAAAAAACTCAATTAAAGATTTAAAAATAATCCAATAATAATATGTCAAAGATAACAGAAAAAATATCACATAGAGTTTCATTCTATAATCTTAAAATTTTAAAATTAAAATGTAATTCCATATTTAAACATGATATAATATCAAACTATAATGATATTGTATTAAAAACTTGGAAATAAGTATGAATGAGTTTTTTAGACTACAACATGATTTTAGAAATAATTAAAACAAATAAATCAACTCAAAAATAATAAATTTGAAATATTTTAGTTTCATATTGAAAATTAATGAGTAAAGGAATTAAAATATTAATATCCATATAAATGTGTTTAAAAAATGTAAAAAAAATTCATTGGTTCTACATCAATAATAAGAATTAAAAAAATCATTAAAATAGTTTAAACATTTGTTATACTCATGCAAAAAAATCAATATATCATTAAAATCATAAAATAGATAAAAATAAAAATTATAGGTTTTTAAATCCGTATAAGGGTAATTTTCCATGTATGTGTTTTATTAGAATTGAAAAACTAAACAATACATAAAGGTAACTTGTATATTTCACATATGGTGTAAGGTTGAGTTAAAAAAAATATATAAGTTATGTCAAGGTAAGATTAATAGTTATATAAAGGTAAAACTCAATTTATACATGTTATGTAAAGGTATTTTTCATTCATTGTAAGGGTAATTCTCATTTTCATAGGTTGTGTAAGGGAAAGCTAAGAGTTCATGTGTTGTCTAAGGGTAGATATGAAGCTGCATAAGGGTAAAAATAAAGTTTTTCATGTTTTTTAAGCATAAATATAAAGGCACATAAGGGTAATAATATAATTTCATATGTTACTTAAGGGTATATATAAAGTTGTGTAAGGGTGCTTCAAAGATTACAAAGCATGTGTAAGGGTAAAAAAGAGCTCATGTAATGATACTTCAATGATAACAAAGTCTGCATCAAGGTAAAATATAGTTATTGAAATATCACATAAGTGTGAGGAGAAATTTATAAGACTTATATGGGGAGAAAAAATAACATTAGAAATTAAATTTTTAATAATAATTAATTAAAAATAATTATATAAAATAAAAAAAAATATGAATAACTAAAAAATTAAAGAAATTTTATTTTAAATTAAAATTCAATAAAATAATAAAATTATTATTATCTAAAAATGAAATTATGTAATATGGTATATTGTAATTATCAAAACATAAAAT
The DNA here is from genome assembly GCA_963277665.1 of Viscum album. Classification (NCBI taxonomy): domain Eukaryota; kingdom Viridiplantae; phylum Streptophyta; class Magnoliopsida; order Santalales; family Viscaceae; genus Viscum; species Viscum album. The sequence continues at coordinate 488,752,897 of OY728146.1, forward strand.
AATAAAATTGGAAAAGAGATACTCCACCAATCTCCTCTTTTTGATAATTAAAAAACAAAATATCAATTAAAAATTCCCCCCCCCCTTTGGAATTGATGAAAAATCTGAAAAGAATATTTGAAAAAAGTTTCTCCCCCTTTTTAAAAAAATAAGGATTTTCAAGAAGTTAGCGCCCCCTAAATTAATTTTTTTCAAGAAAATATAAATAGATCCAAGAAAACAAATAATGTGATATTCAAGGGATCATAAACATTAATACTAAAATAAATAAATATAAGACTTATAAAAATAGATATTTTGAAAAAAAACATTACTAAAGTTTAGAAAATATTTTTCAAATAAACCATATAAAATTACCCAAGAGTGTCAAACTAGGTGTTTAGTAAGGCCCACTCACCATGCCCATGATATAGAGTGGGTTAAAAACCCAACTAACGCTTTTTAGTAAAAATCACTAGGAGAATCTACATAATAACCACATCCACTTGATTATATCCAAGAACAACTATTTTTCTTGGAGTATCATACAATTCATTTTCAAAATTTAGAAAATTTTTGAAAATTTTTTGTTATAAAATAATTTTAATTCTATTTTGGGAAAAAAATTGAAAAAAAAATATACAAATGAAAAACCACTAATTATTTTCAGTAAATTATAAGAATTTAAAAATAATTAAATTAAATTAAACTTTATAAATATATGAAACAAAAATTTAAAAACACCATTTAATTTATATAGCTCCCCATATAATAAAATATTTATATAGTGGGAGTGGAAAGTTAAAATAACAAAGAAAATAAAAGGAAAAAAACAATGTTTGAAAAGACAAAATCTAAAAAGATATCATCTCATCTTTTTAAAAGGAAATAAAAGTTAAGAGAATAGATTTTTAAAATATATTCAAGAGAGAACTTAAAATAAAAATAATTAAGAATAATATTCCAATGAATATTAAGGTTTATGTCCTAATCTTCTCCTATAAGGAAAGAGCTAGGATCCCCCTCACTTGGAGAATAAACATTAAACTTAAGGTGGGAAAGATTTGATCAATTACTTTAACAAGTGAACACAAAAATTATTTAGAATACACCATAGGATAGGTCTATGAGGTTTGGATAAAAATACCTTTAAGAAATCATTTAAAGAGTACCTTTTGGAAACCATTATTTAGGTCCAACAGTGTGATATAGTAAGAGTTGATATGAAGAAACTTTTTTTGTCCACTAATATTGGATAACAAGGATTTTAGAACCAAAATTATTATAGAATATGGATTTTTTTTATAAAAATTAATGAGAAATTTGAATGGTTTTTGTTAAAAATTATATATAATTTTTACAATTTCATTTGCAATCTAGATAACCAACTTTATTAAAATAATTAAAAAATATATTTTTAGAGATTTCTATTAAAAAGTAGTGGTTTTTGAAAAAGTTTCATTAAGTTTTGAAAATCCAAAACCTTATTTATTTATTTCAATGCATTGATAACCAAGAATCATATTGTGATATTATTCACCATGGGTGAATTTTTAAATATATCTTTTGAGATCCATGATTTTATCTTTAAAAATATCATCATCAAGTTGATTTTATAATTTCAAAATTAAACCATCCATTTCTTTTAAAATTTGATCTTTTTCATTAGAAATATTATTTTTCTCATTAAAAATTTATATTTATTTGAAATATTTTAATATTTTGAAGTAATTTCTTGAAAAAAATCAATTTCATTATCATAAGAAGAGAAGCACAAAGAAGAATATGATTAATAGGAGGAAGATGGATGTGAAGTATAATGGGAACTAAACTCTCCACCTACCTCAAGTTGATCCATGAGGAATTTAGGAGTTGTGTTTCTAGTTTTGTAAATTGATAGTGAATCTTGACTATCACTCCATACTAATAATTTTATATCCTTCTTAACTTGCTTCTTGTATTTAGACTGGTTATTTAAGGGACAATACAGATTTATATGGCCCTTCATTTGGAAACCAAAGTAATTAACTTTAGGAATATCAATTGTTATTTTACTTTACTTAGTATCCTTATCCTACTTTTCATATTTTTACTTCATAGTCATATCATTTTTCATGGTGTAATTTATAACTTCCTTGACTGACATGTTCTAACATCTCTATCTTCTTGGATTATGGTGACTTTTAGAGCATAACTTCTTGGTAAAACCCAAAGGATTTTCTTAACCAATGTTTCTATATAAATAGATTCACTGATAGCCTTTCATACATTATAAATGTCAGTAAATATAGTAAATATAGTAGTAATAGACTCATTGGGATGCATAGAGAAACTTTAAAAATCAATCATATTCCTTTTAATCTATGTATCCTTAACTTTATTTATAATTTCATGTGTAAAATATATAAGATAACTCCTCTTTAGGGGCAGGATATCTATGGAATAGGGCTGGGGGATTTTATGGATATGTTAGGGATGGTCGCTTCCCAGGAAGAGTTCTTTCAGCACTGGTTCCATGGGGCCTCCACCAAGCATGAGGAATATGGCAAGGCGATCCTCCTTAATGCAGGTGTTTGGTGTCTCTGGAAAGTGTGAAAACAGGAATGCCACCTTGGGTCCCACCGCTCCCTCCACAGTTTTCTTATCCAGACCAGATTTCTCATCGATGAATTGGCCGCCCTTCATAACCACAATGAAGCTTTTCCTTCCCTCTATCTCAATATTAACAGCGCGTGTCTTCCATCCTCTTCAGCTCCTCTGAAGCTGGTCTCCTGGGTGAGATGGCACCCCCCCTTCTTATGGGCTCAAACTTAACATTGATGGGGCCTTTTTCCAGGGGGAATGAAGGGAGCTGGGGCTGTTCGGGACCCCTCAGGATCAGTCATTCTGGAATTCAATGCTTTCTACAAAGAGGGAGACTCCCTGGTGTCGGAAGCCAAGGCGTTTTACAATGGCCTTGAAATTTGTTTTTCAAAAGATCTTCCCTTGAATTTAGTAGAAACAGACTCTAGAATCATTTAGGATTCCCTCAAGGGAGATAAACCCCCTTGTTTCAGATCACCTAAATCATCAACAAATGCAGAGCGCTGCTTTCTATTGACACTGAATTCCTTTGCACGTGGCAGGAGGGTAACTATTTGGCTGATGCTTTGGCTGCTATGGTATCCCACGACCACCCTATTTTGGTGTTCAATTCCCTTGGGTCTCTTCCCCTGGATGGTGTGGACATCGCTATTAAGGATTCTCTTGTGATTCACTTCTTCATGCCCCCTTAACCTTTTTGTTTGACTCAAATGGATCTGTTGGATTTTTTGCTTATAGGGTCATTGGGGTTTGTCTCCTCCCTTTTCCTTGTCTCTGTTTTTGAAATAAATAAATGATTATTTAATTTAAAATAAGAAATATCATTAGGGGTCCATTTTTTCTTTATCATAAGAAATATAATATCCTTTAACAACAATTTTATAAACTGGATAACCAATAAATCCAAGAAAAGTAAACATTCTATTTTTCCAATAAGCATAATAAGTGCCATAAAAAATATTGAATAAATAAATGACTATCCTTTAGGAACCCCATGGGTATTTCAAAAAAAAATTTAAAAAATACTTTATTTGACAAATTTATTAATGATTTTGAAAATAAAAACTTTTAATGAATTTGAAAATAATTTAATTATGAAAAAAAATAAACTCATTTGATATCAAATGTGGTTTGGATAATGTTAAAATTAAATAGTAGGTGAATTGACCTTTAAAATTTAAAATAAAATAGTGAAAATTTTAAAACTACTTTATAAAATCATTTATAAATAATTAAATAAATAAAATTTTAAAGTGGTAAATATAATAAAAAATTTAAAGAATAAAATAAAGAGTGATTTGATAATTAATCAATTAATAATTTTATTTTATGGATTAAAAATTAAGAAATGAATGAATGAAAGTGATAAATAAATAAAAATGAGGAATGTAAATGAAATGAGATATTTTTTAAGGAATTTCGGTAATAGTACCCAAAGGTACCCCTACATCTACCAACTCAGTACCATTAGTATTTAATGTATTAGGCCTTTATATTTAAATATATCCAAGATACCAAAACTATCACTTTCTTTTTTAGGTTATAAAAAGATACCATATAAAATAAACACTAGAACTTTAAAGAAAAATATAGAAACCATAATGAGAAATATCCCCATTAATTTTTTAAAGTAAGTGGAAAGAAAACCAAGATCCCCCACTTTAAAGGTCATGAGCATCAATATTAAAATAAAGATAAAAATATGGGATTTCTAGGAATCAATTACTTTTAATATGGATCTCAAATATCTCAACATAAGAGAATAAGAATAAAATAAGATAGTTATTTAGATATTAAAATTTAGTTAACAATCTAAAATGAGAAATGATATTTATAAATGAATTCACTTTGATAGAAATTAAACATGTTGGTTATTAAATAAGAAATTTATTGTTAAAAAATTTATATGAATTTCCAAGTCCTCTAAAGGACTTTGTTTATAGGCTCAAAATACTTCATTGATGTTTGGGAATCTATAAAGAGTCTTATAGACGAAGATGACCATGATCAGTGTATTTTGGCCATTATTTTTTCAAGTATACTTGATCCATTTAATATTGAATTAACTCAACACAACCAAGGAAATTATTCGGAAATTAAAATTCAAAATAATAATAATAATATTCAAAAATTATCGAGGAGATAGTAACAGATTATCGATAATAATATCATTTGAAAATAAATATATTTTAATAATTCAAAATAATTTAAAATACTATTTTAAAGAGTTAAAAAAATTCCATAATAATATATCAAATATAACACACAAATATCATAGATTTTTATTCTATAATATTCAAAAATTTAAATTCAAATTTCATTCAATATTTAAACATGTGATAATATCAAACTATAAATATATTTCAATAAAAATTTTAAAATAATTTTGAACAATTTTTTTTGACTAGAACAATATCTTAGAAACAATAAAAAAAGAAATCAACTCAAAATAGTAAATTTTAAATATTTGAGTTTCATATTGAAAATTAATGCGTAAATTAAGAACACTATTAATATCCATATAAATGTTTTAAATAAATTTAAAAACACTTAAAATTAGTTCTATATTAATAATATGAATTTATAAAATCATTAAAAAAAATTAAAATTTTGTTTTACACGTGTAGAAAATCAATATATAATCAAAATCAAGAAACAGAGAAAACTAGAGATTTCATATTTTCAAATCTATATAAGGGTAATTGTCCATGCATATTTAAAGGAAGAATTGAAAGCCTAAATAATGCTTAAAGGAAACTTGTATATCTCACATGTAGAATATGGTTAACCTATAAAATATATAAGTAGAATAAAGGTAATCTGGATAGCAGTGTAAAGGTAAAACTCAATTTATACATGTTACATAAGGGTAGATTTGCACTCTACTTAAGAGTAAGTCTCATTTTCAATAGGATTCATAAGGGTAAGCTAGGTTTTCATGCACTAGGTAAGGGTATATATGAATCTATATAAGGGTAACAAAAAAATTACATATATTTTGTAAGGTTAGATATAAATCTATATAAGGGTAATAAAAAATTGAATACAATGCATAAGGGTAGATATGAATTTGTGTAAGGGAACTTTACAGATTATAAAGCATGCATAAGTGTAAAAATAACACACATAAGAGTACTTCAAATATAACAAATCTTGTGTAAAGGTAAAATAAAGTTTTAAAAATCTCCTATGAGGGTAAGTATAATTTTATAAAACTTATATAAAGGTAAAAAATAACTTTATAAAATTAATTTTTCACAAGAAATAAAGAAAATATATATATATAATAATAAGAAAAAAGGAAATAAAATATCTAAAAAAATTCAAAAAATAAATTAAAATTCTAAAAAATAATAAAATTATAATTATCTAAAAATGAAATTATGAAATATAGTATATTATAATTATTAAAACATAAAATAATCAAAGTGGCAAGGAACCACTCGAATTGTGTAGTAGTACACAGCAAAACACCATGTTTAACCTAGTTGTACGGTAGTACACGGCCAAACTATAGGTGTACCTAGGCGGTGTGGAAGTACATGTACAGGGTGGATATTTGGGAGTATATGTAATATAATCAGAGTACATGCCATTTACTATACCCTTGCTTCCCATTTGAGGATTTTAGGTGATTTTTCTCCCTAGATTCAAAATTAGACAAAATCTATTTTGCACATTTTTTTCAATGTATCATGTGATGGTGGAGACCTTGGGGTGTTTTGAGGGCTTCAGAAAGGGGGTTTGGGGATGAGAGATATATAATGGAGAGGTTATTCCTCCAGTAATTGAATTTAGTAGTCTTTAGAGAGTGATACATGGGATGAGATATAGATAATGTTCATGGGAAAGGTTGGTGTACTTGGCTTGGGATCACTAATTTCCAATTTTGGTGACATTCATGGGATAGTCCCTAGTTAGTGAGACTAGATTAAGACCCAAGTATATAGAGATGTTGGGTGTTCAGGCTATCCTAGAGTGGGGCCTTGAAATAAATTTGGTTCATGAGACATCTCCCTAAACCAACACTTATGTGTATTTTCCATTAAGGTCATATACCTTTTGAGGTTTTCCCTTTTAGGTTTGGGTGGCTGTGAGATATTAGAAATAAGGTTGTGATATGTGTGGCCTGTGAGGGATGATCCTTGGCCCAAGGGACAAGTTTGGATCAGAGGATCCCAAGAGGGATGCTTCCATTTTTTTGGACCTAGAGAATCCCAAGAGGGATTCTTCTATTTCTATTCTAACCTAGAGGGTTCCAAGAGGGATACCTCTACCTAGGTACCATTTCTAAGGGTCCCATGAGGGATGCCTCTACTTTTGTGCCAACTTATAGGATCCTAATAAGGATACCTCTACTTATATATGGACCTTGAGCATCCCATATAGGATTCATTCCCTATGTATTATCCTATAGGACCCATATGGGTTCCTCGGTGGTTGACCAACCTTGAGCGAGTGCATTGGGAACATAGGTAGAAATGGTAGCGGGTGTCACCTTAAAACCCATACCAAACATGTGAGCCTGAGGGGATATATAATAGGTGGTGATTTTAGGTTCTCATCTAACCATTCTATTCTATATATTATTTCAATTAGTTAATGTTGATATAGATATGGATTATCATATGTGATTCCTATAACTCATCATATGGGCCTTATGTCATGTGATGGCATAGTGAGGATGTTGATAGGTACTCCCGAGGATTTAACTTATGAGCCTTATATAAATTGATTCTACCCTTATAATAATTCCTACTATCTATAGGATTCCTCCCCATAGAGCCATGGATGCCTAGTGATCTCAGGATCCAATATTTGTTTCCACCATTATCACAATTCATATTCTCTTATATTCTTACTTAAATCCAAGAAATAGAGGAGGTTTTTGAGAGAATCTTTGAAACCCCCTTAGTGTGTCATCCAAGATACCTTGCATGCATGAATCTAGGTGATTCTATAGGTTTCTGGGTGGATTAATTTCCCCTAATAAATAGATGCTTGTGACATCCCTATGGATTGATGATTATCTACTCAATTTATTCCTAGGATACTCCCTGGGATTGGGTGGACACACTATGATTTCATTTCCCAGAGCTATCTGGGAAAAGGCTGTTGAGGATGTGATTCAAGAATATTGATTTATCATATCAGATTGGGATAGTATTCCTTATATATTTCCAAAGATTAATCCCCTAAATAATTCATTCTAGTTTTATGAGTCTTTATTGCCTACGTACTGATACCTAGTAATACGATATTGGATTTTAATAGGGAATACATAGAAGTTATCTCAGTTCCACGAGTAACTCATGGATTGAGTAGTATACCTAGGATCTTACTAGATTCCTCACTTAAATGATGTCTAATTGGTACCTAGAATTTTACTTTATATTTATTGGAGGTTGGTATGAGTGATCCCAAGGCTAGGAAACATATCCCCCTATGGTGGAGTATCTTACTTAGAGACATTTATGAACCTGGATGAAATAGGTATGGTCGATCAATATTAAAAACCCAGGGATCAATGGTGGTTTATTTTATTTATTTTTATTATAGTTGTTCCTCATATCGGTTGTGCATATTGCATGATAATTTACTTATATAGTTTTTTATAGGTTCATCGTTGGGGGTAACCTAATAAGATTTATTTATCACCCCCTGTATATTCACTTCAGTGTATGTTTGTGTGTGAAGACCTTATATCTTATTTTCAGGATGAGAATGTATTCATGATAGATAGGGAGGAAACCCAGTGTTTCATGAATGGTCATAGGTGCTCATATTGAGTTTTACAATCAATATGTGAGAGCTCTATGGATTTATGGAGACAGGGTATATGGTATGGCTCAGAGTTAGTAGTAGAGATTTCTATATTAATTTTTAGTTTCTTATAGTATATATATATTATCATCCCGGTGGGAAATTAGTTTTTGTATGTATGATGTGATTTTTTAGGACTCTACGATATTTCATTCATTATTATAGTGTTTTTTATATTTATTCATTCCACACTCTTATTATTTACTTTTATGGATGATGTTTGGTTATTTCTATTATTTTTATTACTCATATACAAGGTCATAATCTCCCCACGGACACACCCTAGGCCCCCACTGATATATTGTAGTCTATGAAGTATGGGGATGCATACTTTAGGCCTTTTGTTGAACCATAATGGTTACTATTCATAGATTTAGTCAGGTCAAGTTGTGACAATGTGGTATAAGAGGACTTACTTTCCTATTGTCTTGCTTTTTTAGACATGGTAGATAGGAGTATTGGTAATGTGTTGGATACTATGATGGATATTGAATAGGTTCATTAATAACACTTGTTTTAATAATAAGTCAAGGTTACCAGGGATATGGGATTAATGTTCTTGGTTTACAATGTTACTATTAGGTATGATTTTTTTCTACACATGATGCACTTTCGGTTTGGATTTTATGATTTATTTTGGGTTTTTGTCTCTTGTTATATTAGTAAAGATACAATAACTTGATTTTATATCATTCCTTGTAGAAGCAAGAGGCATCACATGAAACGTATTTAGAATGTAGGGTCCATAAGGTATAGGCCTACTTATGTGTGATTTATATTACTGATGATGGGGGTAATAGTTTAAAGCGTCAAAAACAACCTAAATGGTGTTTCCCTATATAGATTCATGGTGTTATTATACTTAATTTTACTTACTAGTATACATTATTCTATGATTTCCCATGTTGAGTATGCCATGATGTGACTTAGATATGGTGATGCTGATATAGTACCTTTCTCACAAGAGGTGCAGCAACCCATAGTAGGTTGGAATAAGGGCTTATTACCTCATTAGAAACTTTGGTAGGTTACTATGGGCATGTGATTCCTTTGAGAGGTTTTATTATGATAACCAAGTTGACATTGAAAGTTGATGGTTTTTTATTAAACCCCTTGGAAGTGTATCCATTTAGGTGCGGTTAACTAAAAAGTTGGGACAACCTACATGGAGTTTTCCCATATTGCTTGTTATGATATTTTACATGGCTAAACCTTTTAATGGTTATCTAGTTTTATCATCCAGTGTGATACCAATAGGTACCTAAATTTTTTGTGGTGAACTTGGACTTTGAGGGGGTATTACTACATACAGATCCCCACTAAGGTCTAGTTCATCATCTTTTCAACATTCATATCATGACCCACCAAGGAGTAGTCCCTTATGAAGATTCTTAGAGAGGATCAGGGCCAAGTAGGATGATTCTTGGAAGGTGATGTCTTAAATGATTTTGGAATTAGATTCCTTCCTTAAATTAATAGTTTATAAATGGGTTTCACTTAAATTAGTTTCCAATTACAACTTATTGGTTGTTTTCCTCGATAACTTAGAATCGAAAACATGTATAATTCAACACATGTTGATAGGTTTTAACCCTCATAGGTTGATTATATCTTTACCATACTTTGAAATTTCCTCTTTTAGAGTGGGTGGTAAGGGATTTTAGTTTTCATGTAATAGTTGAGTTAGGAACAAGGATGATTACCATGTGTTACAATTTAAATAGGATATTTATTGAGTGTGGATTAACTGGTTATGGGAAGTTTTCAAAGTGTGAAACATCATGTGTAAGATCCCTTGAGTGGGTGTTTGGGCTTGTTGATGTTGTGTGTTGAGATGGGGGGATTGGATTACATCCCATGAAACATGACCCTAATGTGAGACCTGATTGGTTGCATGAGGTGAGAGACCTAGAGGACCATATTTTTCACTCATAACATAGAGATTCAACAATTTTTATAATCATGGGAAACCCTCTAGATGGTTTGGCCTTGATTTGGGGGTGCCTTTAGAGGCATTGATCATGGTGGTACGGTTGTGGTGAGATCAGTACACATGATTTGTTACCACATATGTGTTCAAACATGATGATTCCATTAGTTTATGAGGAAACATTTAGGGTGGTTGGGTAATGAGACTATATTTGACTAGAAGGACTATTTTTTCATGATCCTATTGATCAATGGATGCATTTTAGCATCTTATCAGGGTGCTGGTGGATGCTCACAACTAGATCGGTGCTAGGTGGTAGTTATACATATGGATTAGGTTGAAATTCCTTGGTTTAAGGATGGGTGATTGTTTCTTTGTAATGATTCTATAAGTAAGTGGTCATGGAATAAAATGTGGCATAAGTGAGGTTCTTGATTTTGAAGAGGAGTTACCATGGAGCTCAAGGATTGTTGAGACTAACATTCCATAGAGTACAACCAGCAAATCCTTAATAACTTGAAACTCTTTAGAGTTTGATTTGGTTAATAATTCGTGTGGTATGAGATTGTATACCCACTTTGTAGGATGAGTTTGGATCGTATTGGTTGTGTGTTGTGCCATTAAGATGTGGAATTAGTGAGAAACCTTATGAGAGATAAGAATTTATAATTTCAAATAAATGATGTAGGTACAGTTTTTTGGGAGTTGGGAAGAAATGATAAATTTACCTTTGAGGCAGAGGAGATATTGAGAATGGATTAGGTGTAGTGGCCCAACCGATCTGGCTCAATCCTGGTTAGGTATTGACAATATAAGGAGTGTGGATCAGGAGGAGCAACATGTGTGTAGTGGTGGACCCTGTTTAGGTTATGCTCGAGGATCAGTATAAGGTAATCCATATAGTAGGGAGATCACCATTTTTTGTTTCATAGTGGTGACCCTCATTATTATTTTAAATTCAGTGATCTCCAAGGAAACCATTCTCAAAAATAACTAATGGGAGATGTTATGGATTGGCACTTGGGGATGAGTGGTTTTGACTATGCCAGTCATTGTGCTTGGTGATGGACAGAGCATGGTCCATGGATTTGGTGTTTAGTTTCTAGGAAATAATAAGGATACTCCTATAGTGGGGAGTACCATATCTGGTATTTTTGAATGTCTCTCATGTTGGGATAGTGTTGTTAGTGAAATGAGATCAATCATAGATAATCAAGATAGCGCCATTTTGATATATTATTGGATGGAATAATTACTGTTGGTTGACCACTATGGATTTTTAGGGATAATGAGGCTTATGGTGGGTAAGTTGTAAATACCTTTGTTTTTTTAGGTTATGAAAATGACTGGATATTTAAATTTTAGGTTTTAGATGCACGTCAGGGTAAAATAGACATTTTTCCTGGGTAGTTGTTCATAGATAATTTTTATTACCACTTTGTTGGTATTAGAATGGGGTGTTTACCTAGTACGGAAGTTTGGTTGATTTCTCAACTGTTTGAATTTTCATGAAATAACTACTATTTAATATTTAATTATTTCAATATTAATTTATTCATGCATTTTCATTTGGTGATATCTTTTGAATAGAGTGTCGAATTGGGATTTTGACTCTATAGTTTAGTCTGGAATGGTTTCCATTGCCTAGACAAGGCATAATCTCGAGTCATGAGCTAAGTCGGGCCTAGGCCCCATTTAATTTTTCTTTTCTTTAACTTATTTTTTAATTTTCTTTTATTTTTCATTTTTCCATTATTCTTCTTCCCTTTTGATTTCCATTCATGCCCTAGAGGATTTATTTCTTCATTTTCTAGAGATATATATATAAATAAAGAGGTATATTGAGAGGTAAGGAGCTATAGGTTCCACCGTGGGGCTCAAAAGGATCCATATTGTCATGTGGCAGCAACAGAGTGTGGATACGAGCGAAGCTTTGGTTGATTCCACCCAAAGGTCGAACCATTTTTAAGTTTTATATGTAAATACCCATAGATTTATAGTTTTGAATTTTTAAATACCTATAATGCCTGGGGATTACACCATAGGGGTTGAACTATGCTTAATTAAGGGGAAATGAGGATTTCGTGATGTTCATAGGGGTTTCCCAATAGAAGATCTTGATTACATGGAATGTGGTTTCAAGAACACATATCGTGTGTTATTTATATTTAGGAAAGATGATTTTTTGAAATTTCACCTCTTGGACTTAGAGTATAGCTCGTGAAGTGGAACATGGCCATATATATTAATACTCGAGAAGATAGAGTTTTTAGTACTACATGTCATATACTCAAAGTACATGGCATGTAGTCTTATATGGCCATGTGGCTGAGCACTTGGGTAGACACGTATGGATTGGTCATGTAGTAGTATAAGGCCAAACCCTGGGTTCATCTAGACTATGTGGAAGTACATATCCAGGGTTGATATTTGGGAGTACATGTTGTGTACTCATAGTACATGCCGTGAAATGCACCCTTGATTCCCATTTGAGGGTTTTATGTGATTTTTCACCCTAGAGTCAGAATTAGACATAAGAGGAGTAAATTTTGAACATTTTCCTATATATATAATGTAATAGTGGATACCTTGGGGAATTTTTAGGACCTATAAGATATTTTTTGGGGTGAGTAACTTATAATAGAGAGGTTCTACATCCACTAATTGAATATAGTTATCTTCTAAGAGTGAGGCATGAGATTCAACCTAGATGATGGTTATGGGAATGGTTAGTGGACTTGGAATGGGATCTCTAATTTACTATTTTGGTGACCTTATTGGGATAGTCCCTAGTTATTGAGACTATATTGTGACCCAAGTAGATATATATGTTGGGTGATCGATCCAACCTCAAGTGAGACCTCAAAATTAGGTTGGTACATGAGTTATCTCTCTATATCAATGCTTAGGTGGATTTTTCCTTGAGGATATAACCCTTGTGAGGTTTTTCATTTTAGGATTGGGATTCCTTGGTATGTTAGAGAAGGTCTTTTGGGATATTTTTTCACCCAAGATACAGGAATTGGCCTGGGGGGATACTTTGAGTCAGAGGATTCCAAGAGGGTTACTTCCATTTGTGTTCAAACCTAGAGAATCCTGGGAGGGATGCTTCCATTTTTTTCTAAACCAAAGGGTCCCAATAAGAATTAAACTTCCTACATAACATTTTTGAGGATCCCAAGAGGGGTGAATCTTCTTTTGTAAGAACAAAGAGGATCCCAATAGGGACACCTTTAATTTTGTGTGGAACTCAAGGATCCTGCATGGGTTGACTTTCCTATGTATTTACCTAGGGTACCCATTAGGTTCCCAGATGGTTTTCCAACCCTGAATGATTTAATTGTGGAAATAGGTATATATAGAAGAGGTTTTCACCAAATAACTCATACATAACATGTCATCCCGAGGGGATGTTGATGTCATGGTGGGTTTAGGAGTCTGGACAACCCTAACCTTTTATTTATGCTTTCACTTAGTCACAGTTGATGTAGTTATGAATTCCCATACATGCTTCCAATAACTAGACCTATGGGCCTGACATGATGTGATGTAATGATGGGGATTCCAAGAGGTACTCCATGGGATTCATCTTATTATCCTTATCTGAATTGAATCTATCATTACAGAAATTAATACTATCTCTGGGATTCCTCCCCATAGGGAATTGGATTCATGATGATCTTAGGACCCAATATATGATGCCATAATTATCAGAATTAATAGTGTATTTGGTATTCCTCTTTACATTGGGGAAACACAGGAGTTTATCGATTGTATCTCGGAATCCCCTAATAGTTAGTGTGTCACCTAAGATTCATAGCATTCTAGAATCCAGGTGATGCGAGAGGTTTTTGGGTGGAAGCATTTCCCCTAAGCACTAGATGATTATAAAATTCTTGAGGATTGATGATGATCTCCTATATTTATGCATATGATACTCCCTATAATTGGGTGGTCACACCATAATTTCATTTCTCAGAGTTTCCTAGGAAAAAAAATTGAGTCAGTGATTGGAGGATGCCTAGTTATCATCTCATATTAGGATATTATTAATTATATACTGCCTAAGAGTCATCCCCATAGGAATTCATTCCAATTTCTAGAGTCTCAATTGCTTATGGACCATGATCTAGGAATCTAACATAGGATTAGAATAAGGAATGATGAGACATTTTATAGGTTCCACTGGTTTGTCATGGATTGAGTAGTATGCCTAGGATGACTAAGATCCTACTAGTTGTATTACTTAATTAATTTAGAGTTGATACATGGAATTATACTTTATATTTAGTAGAGGAAGGTATAGGTGAGCCCAATGCTAGGACATGTATCCCCTTGTGGTGATGTAGCTTGCACAGAGAAATTTCTGGTGCTTGTTGAAGTAGGTATAGTCAATTAGGATCATGGAACCAAGGATCAATGGTTTTTAATTTTATTTATTTTTATTCCAGTTATGTCTTGGATAAGATGGTGATATTGAATGAGTATGCACTTATGACAGTGGGTTATAGATTCACCATTGGGTGTGGCCTACTAAGACTTATTTCTCACCCCTTGTAGGTGCACCTCGATGGGATTACATACCTTATTTCTACTTTAAATTTTAACACAGATTAATTATAGATAGGTTGAAGGCATAGGGTTTTAGGATTGAGAGAAGTTGCTCATGAAGAGTTTTCTATTCGGGCTAAAGGAGCTTGATAAATTTTTAGAGACTGGGTATGTGGTATTCCTTAGAGTTAGTAATAAATCCTTGTGTATCTATTTTTAGTTACTTATAATTTATATGTTATCAGCCTAATGGGGATATTTTTTGTATTTATAACATGTGTATTAGAGCCTCTATTTCATTTTATTCATTATTATGACCTTGTTTATATTTATTGCTTACACGCTCTGATTATTTACTATTATGGGTGGTGCTTGGTCATTTTCTCTATTTTTTCTTACTTTGATATGAAGGCATAGTCCTATCACATAAACACCCTAGGTCCTTACTTCTAGTCGACGGCCTCTAGCATGTGGGGATGTACTCTTGAGACCTTATGGAAAACCGGTCAAGTTATTATTCATGGAGTGAGTGGGGATGGGTCATAATATATTCCTTAATATATTTATACATAATTTTGATACCAAGATGAATATATAAGGATGAGTTGTGTGCATCATCAAAAATATCATTCATTAGTTTTAGAATGGACGGGACATATATACGGGTTTCAAATCTTATTACTCCATATCCATCAAGGTTGAAATCTAGGATATTTTATATATTCTTCTATAGCTCCACATAATTTTTTGGGGATTCATTAATCAATATATAGATGGATGGTTGAGAAATATTTTGGGAAAGGTAGGAATTTATCACATCCTTTATGATATCCATACCCATCCTTTAAATATATATAATGATTATGTCTCTTCCAATCCTCATCAAGGATAAATTAGCATGATGATTTCTATATATAGCATATTCTACCTTATATGCCTTCCCAGGGTGATAATTAATTGATAAATAATAATCATTTATTCAATAAAAATATCTCCTTTAGAGTATGTTAAGATCATTCTTTATGAATATATACTTACTCTTGTGATCAATGTAGATATCACACTTCTTGCTAAAGAGATAATTCAGCTAAATTTGTAATGCAATGATTACTAATGTTAACTCCATATCATGCATTGGGTAATTTTTCTCATGGTTTTTTAATTGAAATGAATCTTAAGTTATTACCTTATCATTTTGTAAATGGATGCATCCTAAACCCATTAATGAATAATCACTATATATTACAAACCCTTCTCCGCTGCAGGGTAATTTAAGTATAGGTATGGTGATCAATGTCTTTTTATGCTTATTGAATCTTTCCTCACATTATTCTATCCATAGTAACTTCACTCACATATATGAAAACATATTTATACAATTGGATAATTGTGATAAATTTCTCACAAATAATTAATAGTATCAAACTTATTCAAGAAAACTATGGATTTTTATCATAGTGGTTGGTCTCGACCATTCTTTAATCACCTCAATCTTTAATGAATCTAAAGATATGGCCTCACTTATGATAACATGACCCAAGAAGGATACTTTTTGAAACCAAAATTTACACTTTCTAATATTGGATTATAATTTCTCCTTTTATTGGGTATTTATCAAAATCCTTAAATACTCTTCATATTTTTCCTCTATCTTCAAATGTATCATAATATAATAAATAAACACTACCATAAATTTATCATGATAATATATAATTATTTTATTCACCCAATCCATAAATATATCAGGTCTATTTGTATATCTAAATTGCATCACTATAAATTCATCCAAATCAAAGATCCATATTTAAGAAATAGTTAGCCCCTCTAGGGTGGTCAAATAAATCATCTATTCAGGGTAAAAGATACCTTTTCTTGATTGTGGTATTTTTTAAATAATAATAATTTATGAAAAGACGCATTGATACATCCTTCATTTTGAAAAATTGGACTAGATCACCCCATAGATAATCACATGGCAATATAAATCCCTTGTCTATATTTTCCTAAATATGGTTTATTAATTCTTCCAATTTGTTGGTGGTAATTTTTTAAGGACTCTTCCACATAACCATAAAACTAGGTATGAGTTCAATCAAAAACAAAACCACGTGTTTTGAGGGATTTTTAGGTAATTTATCTAGAAATATATCAGTATAATCCTATTCAATTATCTTGTATTCAATGTTGAGTTATTCCCCCGATTATTTACCCCAAGTATCCCTCGTTACTTGGTATCGAAACCCAAATTATAGTGTTTTCTTTGCAAGGGGGTTCATAATCATCCCTACACTAATACTTGATAATGGGGTGATTTGGGATATTAAATAGGATTTCCTTTCTCCAATAACTGATATGAGCTCTATGGAGTGAAATATAATTCATGCCTTGTATCACAAATAATTCTACCAAGGGAAGGTGAAATAGATCTGTTGAACATTTCTTAATAGAAACCTCAATCAGAGAAGATTTATATACCACAGATGAAATCATCACACCACTAGGTGTTTTCACTGATAATTCAATATCCAATGTTTGGGTTGGTGAATCAAAATTATTATCAAACTTTAATTATATAAAATAATGTATTAAACCATAATCAGATAAGACATTTTCATATCTATAGTGGAGAATATTTTTACCTTTCACTATGTCACTGTCATGATCTACTACATCTATAGTTATTTCATAGGCTCTTAATTGTTACCTTGGATTTAAATGTTTTCAATGTATATTATCCCCATTATAGCCTATATTATGGCATTGATTTTTATAATGACCAAAATACTTGCACTTGAATAATTGATGTGTGAGTGGTTCATTAGTTGGGACATTCTTCAGTCCTATTTCATTGACCAAACTCATTATCTCTTTGTGATAATTATAATCTTGGTGAAAATTTCTCCCACACTTAAAGTGATTTATATTTTCATTTAAGTAATTTACCATGTGATTTCTCACACATTTTTTGCATATTGATGGTTGGGATTTCTTTCCTCCATGATATTCTTCATTTTAGCTTCCATAAAACTTCATTTCCACCCTATGTACACATAGAAAAATTTATTTATAATTATAAAAATCTCTTATAACTAATATTTTCTTAAGACTTTGTTTTAGGACTCTAAAACATGAGGTATACCATGAAAGTACCATGAATTTTTCTTAATAGGTACCAATGTATTCATCCTCATTTTTTCCAATTCTAGTAATTATCTATCTATTTTTATGATAAAGGTTCAGGAAAAGTATTCAATGTTGAATATTTTTTTAAAGTCATCTCATTACATTGAATCAACTTCTTCCTTTTTTATATTCCTAATGATATTACACCATTGGTTAGCCTCATCTTCCAAATGATAAATGGTTAAAATTTCCTTTTCATGGTTTGAGAATTAGAGGAAGGAAAATTTCTTCTCTACTACATTGATTCATTTCACAACAATTAGTGGGTTGGATGATGCACTAAAAGAGGGTGGGTGTTTTTGCATGAAGAACTTGATAGGAAGTTTCTCCTTAGTTAATTTAAGAGATAAACATGGTTTTTGTTATTATTAATATATTTTAAATGATGAGTGAGCATTGTCACAATATTTCTTATGCCAACCCTTATTTTGTTTGGTTTCCTATTGAGGCAATCTCTGCATTTTCCATTTCACCCTTTATTAACTTGGTTTCTCCTTTTGGTTTGAACCATTACTTGAATAAAAAAATTTTAAGGATGAGAATACATAATTAATAACCATATAAATAGAAAAATAGAAAATTAGAAGAAAACAACTCATAAATTATTTATATACCCTAAATAATAATATCTAGGTTTCAATCAAGGTTATTTAAGGTCTTTTCCTTATTAGGTTCTATAAATGAAATATATAAAAATCCCCCATTATGGTTTGTAAATATAAATTGAATCACCTAAAACATTTCCCTCAGTATTTTCAAACCAGGTATTAAGTTAGGACCACTTTTTGTGCACCATGTAAATATCAAGTTAATACCCAACTAACCTTTTTTAGGGATATTACCCCTAACTGAATTTGTTCCAGAGTCTAAAACCACTTGTTTTATCCAAGTAGATATTTCATTTCAATAAATTCACACGGTCATTACTTTACCAATATTTTAGGATATTATCCTATTTTTAGACTAATCCCTAGTGTTTTTACTGATGTTCACTAAAAAAATCCATAAAAATATCTAAAATATTATTTTACACCAATTGAGATTCCCCCAGACCCACACTCCTAGATTTACTACTGAAAAAACATTATTTAAACACTATATTCTGTACATAATAAGATTTATGAATAACATATACATAATTTTATATATATCATATAAGTATTTAAACATTACATCTCATAAGAAAACTCATAATTCACATAACTTAAAGGTTAAGTTTCTATAGATGTTGACTTCATAAAAATATTATTTCACATAATTGTGAACATTTCTCTATATTCATAGAATATTATCCTCCTTCTATATATCTCATATGGAATACTCATATTCATGACATAGGTAATTGGAAATATAATAAAGAGGGAGATAAAATATCCAGTAAGGGAATAATATATTAGCATGTCATCAATAGTAAGATTATAATCATAATAATACATGAGCATGTGGGAAATAACTGATTAAAACAACATGTATCAACAAGATTTTTCCATATAACTGAAGGACATGTAATCTCTAATGATAAAACATAAAACATGGAATAGAGTGTGTAATCAAAATATAATTATCACGATCCATAAAGAATAACATACACATGTAACATGGAAGTGTTTCATAAGTGTATGGGCAAGGTTTATTGAACCCATACCTTTATGTTTTCCTAAGGATTTGTGGTGTCGTGAGGGAGTTTGTAAGAATTCCATAGGTGAGATTTGGATTTTGGTATTCTTTAGGCACACCAATTTGTAGTTTTTGGCATGGTGGTGGACATTTTAAATTTATATGGTGAAGTGCATGGTCATTTTGATGGATACCACCATAGAGGCCAACATTTTTGGGGTTGGGTTGCACCATAAGGTTAAAATCATATAGGGTTTCCATTTTCAAAAGTTTTATTCCTCAAGTGTTTCCCATATTGGAACAAAGTAATATCACCATGCTATAGTGGATGGTTTGTTCCATTACAGGTTTCAAGGGTTTCTTTATTAGAAATGGGCACCCCTAAAATGATTATGTTGTTAGGCATGGTGATCAATGAGTCTCCTTGTAAAAAATGGGGAGACCACCATGTCATGGTCTTCAAAGTGGTATGTCAAAATAGTGAGGGAATATTTTCTATGTCATAGTAGGAGGTCATGGTAGCCCGATGAGTGTCTGAAATTCAAAGTGACATGTCATGGTTCAAGGAGTGGTACCGATCAAAGAAGATTTATGTAGTTTTTAAAACACATAGTCATCAGGGGGTTTTAATGCATGAATTTTAAATAAACCTTTAACTGAATGCACAACAAGCATAGTGGGATTCATTACATGGTGATGGAAGTCCTTTGGGTTTCCTCTATAGATATAGGGTTGGGACTTCCTTTGTTATATTTTCATTATCCTCTTTTAAACCCTAGCCAAACCCTACCCCTCTCACCACCCTCCTGACACTTCCATAAAGATTTTACCCACCATGGATCATTGTATTGATGTCTTGTGGATCAAGGAACTATTTTTATTCCTTATTATTTATCATTATAGGTGTTATTTTTTGTGTATTTTATCTATTTTGGGATGTGTTTTGTGTGTGGTGTAATTGTGGATTGTTTTTTATTAGTTTCAAAGTGGTTTCCATCATTTTTGGTGGTGGTTTATTCTTATTCATTCATTTTTGTTTAGGGAACATTGAACTTATAATTGAGGTATGGTATTTATTACTTATACTTTTGTTATGTGTTGATATATAAGTAGCATAATTTGGAGTTTTTGGGTAAATGGTGGAAGTTACCTAATGAAGATAATAAATAGAATCAAGAATGAATTAGAAGGGACATTGTGATCGCATGTGATAATATTTTATTGAAGATGAATTTTTTATTTTCTATATAGTGTGTTATCTAAGAACTATGATTGTTTTTGTTATGTAGATTTTTTTGTGTTCTTGAAATGGGATAAATAATGTAAATATGGTGATGATGAAATAAATAATGTCGGAGGCATGATAATTTAATTCTTATTCCTCCTTTAAATCTATTAAATATGAAATAATTTATAGAAGTATATTTCTTGTTGGATCACAAATTTTGAAAGTTTTTGATAATAGGATTCTTATTTTTGAAACCTATGCATGATTATTATGTTAAATTAAATATGGAAGTAAAAAGGTCATTTACTAGAGATAAATGTTTGTAGTTGAGCATGATAATTCTTGTTTTCTAAAGGCATGTATTCATTAGAGTTATGGTCAAGGTTTCCCCTTGAATTTTTGTGCTAGAAATACTTTATTTCCTTTTATGTTCTCTAAGATGGTATAGACCTTGTTTTATTTTGTTGTGAATATGGTATGGTTGGGATTTTTTGGGAGGAATGGAATAGATTTCCCAGGTTATGTAAGTTTTTTAATGCTAGTGAATATGGGAAAGAATATATAATGTGGATTGGTGTTAGGGATGACATGAGGATGGTTAAAATGACTTGATAGATAGGATTTCTTATTGGTTATAATTTGTTGTTTTTTTCGACTGTTGATTGTTGTTATATTATTTTATCAGTTGTTATTGGTTCTAAGGAATATGAGTGAAACTTCTTATAGTAGATTAGGATGATTCCTACAGTTCCTAAATTATGAAATTATAAATGAAATTATAAAATATCTTAGGGGATAAGTGATGTTGTTGGTAATTAATTAATAATGAATCATGGTATAGTTTAAAGGAATGTTCCAAGGATCGTGATATGGGAATCTGGAAACTGTAATATGAGTTATGAAAGCATGTTATCTTGTGATGAATTGGAATGGTTAAATTGGAAATTAATGATGGGATAATAAATGATTACTAAAATAATTAATTGTTGAATGAATGGATGGTAATCATAAATTACTAAATAGAATATATTAATGATGTTTCCTCTTGATAATTTTATCTTTTTTATAATATCAACATCCTGGACCTTAGTAGTGAAAGACAGGTTTCATATGAGATGATAGTTGTAGTTGAGTAAAAGGATAGGTAGTTTCTTTTAGTGTGGTTTTGTCATATAATATTGTTATTTTTTCTAATTTCATACACTCCATCACCCTTGTAAGAAGGTAAATTGATACCCAAATGTTATGGGGGGTCTTTTCACTAGCATACAGGTTGTTGAGGGAATGAATGGATGAATTATCCCTCTTCCACTCTCTCCCATCAGTATATCATGATATATAGGAGTATATGGACTATATAGGCTTAAGGTATATGGTACATGTCTACATAGGTTTGTGATGGATCTCAGTTTACTATACTCATATGTGTGGGTTGTAGTAGCATGAGGTTTTAGCACATATTTTTATTTCAACTATAGTTATTATGGTTTCCTATGGGTGTACTTTCATGAGCTATGATGGCTTGAGGTATAATGCATGATGCATGGGATGTATTGGATTTTGGACTCTCTACATGGTTATAGGTGAGGTGGTGATGATGAGATTTTTATGATCTATGATGGATATAGGATAAGATGATGTTCAAGTTGTGATATATATACATAGGGTGCAGGATGACTTATGGAGGGGATTATATCATAATATGTTTGATGTTGGGGTGTGAGAGTGAAAATCCAGTGGGGAAGTAGATATTGGGTACCTTTCTTACATATATGTTTTTATATGGATAATATTACTTTTATACATTACTTGGTGAGAAATCATTGATGAAGATTAGATATAGTTTTACCTTTCTAAGTGATTAATTGGTTTCATTTGTTTATTTACTAGGGTTTAGTATGCTTCTATCACATGTTCACAAGCAGTTCTAGGGAGGATCCTATAGAGTATCCTCTTATACTCACCCCACATAAATATAAATTATTTTTTAGTCCTTTAAAAGTTGGTCATTAATTTAGATGGTCCTTACTAGATTAGAGTGGTTGTTTAGGAACTATCAGAGTTCATGGTTGTTGACTAGGATTTTTTTGGGTATTTATGATTTTTTTTATTTATGAAATTATATAGATGTATTGGGATTTATTACTTACATATGCATGATGTTTATTGGTGGATATAATCTTATATATTTTTCTTTAAATTTATATATTGAGGGTGATGCCTACCATTTTTTTACTATATACCCTCGATGCTAGTCTCCAACTTGTGGCCTATTAGAGGTGGTCTTTAGGGGCCATCTCCCTCTCTCCATTTTTAGCCTAGAAGGGGTAATAGTGGATGTAAGTTCATGACCAAGTGGTGTCAAAGGTTGGGAGATATTATAGAGTTTGTAGATAGGAACTTGTAAAGATTTCATGGGTTGATAGGGAAATAGTACTAGTTGGACATCGTACATGATGTAAAGAAAGGAGACTAGCTAGGACATTGGTATTTTGGGGCCCCTATGATCTGACTAAAGGATCTTGATGTTTACTAAACATGATAAGTAAAGTGATGTTAGTTTCAAAGTAGAGACATAGGTATGTATCATTTGTAATGGTTTTATAAATTTTTTTGGTAGAAAATGATAATTATATTGAAATTGAAATTATTAATTAACCTTAAATATTCCATATTAAAAGTATAGGAGTACCAAACAATTTTTATTTTTTAGGAATGGATCTAGATCAAAATCCCTATTATGTTCATGTTGATGATGTCCCATAGGATGTTCCAGAATATCATCACAGAGTTAAGGATGGAATTGAAACTTGGTGGAAGATTATCTAAGATTGTTAGTTCTATGTTTTGTATAAGTATGAGGGTTATCTTTTAGATCAAGAGATCAAGGCTTGGTTGGAAGTGGTGTAAATTTCCTTCTATTTGATCCATGCTTAGAAGGATCTCTAGGTTTCATTGGCTATGATGATTCTATGTGGGTTAGTTTAAAATTGACGGTTCTTGTTCCTTTAATATCATGAGGCATAAATCATTATGTTGGATAAGTTGTGTGATTTGTTTCAAAATAAGTTTATTTCTTTGACCATGAAGGTGACTTGTCAGTAAGAGAATCATACTCTCTTCTAGAGGACTTCTAGAATGCATGAGTTCAATATCTAGTATAATAACCTGTTTCATTATTCTTTTAAATATTTATAAGATAAGGAGGAAATGGTGAGTCATTTTGAGGATTCTTTTCATTCAATGATCCATTATTCAGTCACCCCATTTCTATTACTAACATATCATGAGGTGTTAGAAAGGGTTGAGTTTGTTGAGAGGGTTCCATCTAAGACCAGATCATCTTAGGAGTGGATTCATCAATATTTTCTACAAATTATATCTATAGATATAATTTTGAAGTTTTATGGTAATAATAAGTTTTAAAAAACAGGGAGTCGGTTCCATCCTTCTTTATCCAAATTTACTAGAGTTTTTAGTTCTCAGATTTCTTTTAGTGGGTTAAGCATTACTCATAATTATTATGGAGGTAATGTCCATTATAAGTGCAAGTGTATGACCTTACTTGGTGGTCATAATAGAACTAGATTCCCTCTTTATGATTAATCATTGTAGTAATATCCTTTGAGGCAGCCACAACATCAATAAGGAGATTTAGCCTTTGATTAGTGAAGAGGGGAAAGAATGGGTAGAAGATATCCCAATGATTCAACTCATCCCTATGAAAAATGATAAGAGTGTATACATAGAGGTGTTTATCATTAAGGTCATAGAGTTCATGGTTTTATGCATACCCTGGTGTTGGTAGCACCAGGTGAGTCAATTATCGTTTTATATGTTATCTAATTTTTTTTAAAGAAGTCATGTTCTGGTCAATGACCAAAACACTAAATTTTTATTGAAAAGAAAAGGAATTACACAAGTCTGAAATAGGTCATTTTTCTAACATCCCTAACATAGAGCGGGATTAACTCAGGAGGGATAACATCACTCCAATGTATCTCGTGAGTAACAACTATGTTGGCAAGACCATCGGCAATCTTGTTAGCTTCACGATACATATGGGTGGCGATGGCATTGATCTCTGAAAGAAAGTCAAGGCAATAAATCCACCATGAGGTGAACGTCCAAGCCAAGTGAATGGAACCATTCCAAATTGCCTGAATAATAGTAGTAGAGTCACTCTCTATCCAGATATTTCTCTAATTATGAAGCCTGGCAAAGGAAGTCGCGTGAATAACACTCATCATCTCAGCATCCAGTGATGAAGCAGTACCACAAGAGCCATAGAAGCATCCAATCATCTGGTCGAGGTTATTTCTGAAGATGGCCCCACAACCTGCTGGTCTAGGGTTGCCTTTGGAGGCACCATCCACATTGACTTTAATCCATCCTGGAGGTGCGGGTTTCCAAAATACTTCCAGGGTATGCTTTGGATGGGGGTATTTCCCATCTACCCCAATGCGTCTGAGAATCCCAAAGTCACGAATAGAGTTGTTGCAATGATCTTTTTGAATTGAAGTGGCCTCACGAATGTCCATGAGGATTCTGGTTTTCCCTGCATTAATCTTGAATGAGCTATTACAAAAAATACAAGCATTTCTACAATACCAGATTACATTTAGAAGTTTTGTAAACGCTATGGTGAAGAGATTTTTTATTTTCTGTGAATCATAAACTTTCAAACAAAATTGAATCTACAAGATGATGTAACTACAAAGAAACCATCTACACTCAAAGATGTCAAAGATATAATTCCAAAGTGTGGTTGTCGTGTCACAAGAAAGAAAGAGGTGGTTCACATCCTCTCTATGTTGATTACACATGTAGAATTTGGAGAAAATATTAATCCCAAATAATTGAAGGTAGGTATCCGTAGGGATTCTATTATGAGAAATCCGTCAAACTACCGTAAATATCGAGGGTTTTAACCAGGATTTATTGAAGCTTTTTAACCAAGAAAAATTATTCTCTGCATTTTTGAACAAGTTATTATAAAAACTTTTAGAATTTAGGATTCCATTATACACTGGTTCCCAAATAATATAATCATTCATGTTAGTGAAAGGATAGTTGTCAACAATCTGGTTGATGTTCTCAAGAAGACAGGAATTCTGCATTTGGAAAAAAAATTAATAGTATCATTAATGTGTGTAGGGGGCTAGTTATTGTCAACCAAAGAGATCAAGGGTGAACCCGTCCAGTTATCAAACAAAAAATTAAGATATGAGTTCCTATTGACCATCCATCTAGAGTTGTTCATAATTGACGTGAAAGTGTTTTTAACGGAAGGCCATATAGAGTATGTAAAAAAAGTGTGCATGATTATTTTTAAGCTTATGAAGAAAGCGGACTTTGAGAAACTCCGTAGAGGGAGAGTTGTTATGAATGAGGTTCCTTGTGAGTTTATCTTGAAGTGCTTCATTAAAATAGGAAATATTTGTAATGCCAATATCACCTTTGTTAATAGGTTTACAAAAATTATCCCAAGGAATTGTAACCAATTTTCTCTCCAAGGTACTCCTCGTCCAAACAAAGTTCTTAATAGCCACATTGATACGCTTGATAAGACTCTTCGTCCATTTATAAATCATCATAGAGTAAACGAGTTTGGAGACAATGGTGGATTTAACAAGGCAAATTCTCCCATCCATCGAAAGGTTTTTACCTTTCCAAGAGGAAAGAATATGAAGAGCTTGGTCCGTGATGGGGGAGAAGTAAGTAGTCTTTGGTCTACCCCAAAAAATGGGGACACCAAGGTAAGAAAAAGGAAGAGTGCCCTCCTTAACCCCTAAAATATTGGTGGTGTTAGTTTTCCTCCCCAGAGAAAAGTTTTTACCAAAGTAGATGTAAGATTTACTCCAGTTTATGTGTTGACCAGACACTTCTTGATAATGGAGAAGAATGGATTTTAGTTTTTGAATTCTCCTTTTCTCCCCTTGTATAAAGAGAATTATGTCATCAGCATAAAGAAGATATGAGGGGGCATTTAAATTTCTGGAAGCAGAGATGGGTTTGATGGTACCTTACTCAATAGCCTGAGTGATCAGCCTACTAAGATAATCTTCAGCAATTGGGAAAAGGATTGCCAAGAGAGGGTCACCTTGTCTCACTCCCTTAGAGCAGCTGAAGTAACCTCTAGGTGAACCATTAATGAGGATAGAAATATATGCCGAGTTGAAAAGAGTTTTTATCTGATTTATGAAAGTGTCATTGAAGCCAAACTGAGCAAGGAATTTATACATAAAATTCCAATCAATCGTATCAAAGGCTTTAGCAATGTCAAGTTTTATAGCTACATTCCCACCTCTATTCTTCCTGTTTAAGAGATTAGTGGTTTCAAAGGCAAAACAGATGCATTCTTGAATAGATCTACCTTTTATGAAGCCAAACTGGTTCCAAGAAATAATTCTATTACTAATAGAGGCCATTCGGTTGGAAATTAATTTGGTAATAATCTTGAAGAGGGGATTTATAAGAGCAATTGGTCTGAAGAGATTTATTTCATTAGCATTCTCAGTTTTAGGGATGATGACTAAGAATTGAGAATTGATCCCATGAGGGATGATGCCTCTAGCAAAGAAAGCTTTAACCAACCAACAAACGTCATCTTGTAGAACATCCTAGTGTTTTTTATATAAGCCATTATTAAAACCATCCAGACTAGGGGCACCATCCGGGTTAAGGCTGTAGATAGTATCTTTGATTTCTTGATCTAAAGGGATGCTATTAAGCAAGGTGTTATCCTCAAGAGTAACAAGATTTGGAATGATTTCGGGTAAAAGATCTTTATTAATACTAGTACCATTTAAGATATTGTGAAAGTAAGAGACAATGTGATTAGTGATACTTTCTTACGAATCAAGAATTTGTTCCCCTACTCGAAGATAGTCCAAAGGCCTATAAGCCTTTCTAACTCTATGAAGAGCATTGTAGAACTTATTATTCCTATCCCCATCATTAAGACATTTGGATTTGAAATTTTTCTTTCTAAGGTCATCCTTAAAGTTGAGCAAGTTGATAAGTTTAGAGGCAATGTTAATTTCATGTTTAGAGTCTTGAGAAAAATTAGAAGAAGAGTTATTATTTTGAAAATTATTAAGCTCTTTTTCCAAGAGGGTGATATTATTGTAAATTTCATTAGATTTGGATTTACACCAGCATTTGAGAATATGCTTAAGCATTTTTAGTTTCATCGGGCAGGAAAACGGATCCTTTTAACCATGCATATTATCCCAAGAGTTTTTAATGATGTTCCTGCAATTAGGATCAGCAGACCAAACGTTATTAAATTTAAAGGGAACTATGTTTCTATAAGGTTTGTGGGAAAAATAAACCAAAATGGGGTGATGATTGGAGGCAATCCTCGTTAAAGTAATACTAGCAATGTTGTCCCATTTATCCAAGGCATGGATGTTAGAGAACGCTCTATCAAGCTTACTGGCCACAATTCTATTATAATGTTGTCTAAACCAGGTGAATTTTTCACCCATTAGATTTATCTCTGTCAAGTTGTTCATTTCAATGCAGCCTTTAAATTCCCTAGAGGAAATAGAGTCATGTGCAGGACCTATTTTTTCTCTATGGTCTAGGATAGAATTAAAGTCTCCAACAATGAACCAAAGTTGTTGGATAGAGTTACCTAGTTATGTGAGGTCATTCCAAAGTTCTCTCCTGTCTTGGTATCTATTACAAGCATAAACAAAAGTAGTAAAGACTGTAACATTGTCAAAAATATAATCACAAGTGATGGATTGTTTTGAGCAGTTGTAAAGTCTAACATTCTGTAAGGAGGGGTGAGCAAAAATCCACAAGGATTCAATAGAAGTCCCATTAGTGCACTCCCCTTGGAAAGTGTATCCAAGCAAAATCTGAAAGAATCTGGAAAAAAAGTTAACTTTGGGTTCCACAATTGCAAAGAGTTTAGGGGAGTGAGAAAAGATAAATCTTTTTAAAATATTAAAGGTGTCTAGGTTAGAAATACCTTGACAATTCTAGTACAATATATTCATTTATACCTCTTTCTGGTGGGGTTTTCCCCTTTTTTCTACGAGCCTGATGTCCTTGACCTGGTTGCCATTCCAGGGGTAGACTCCATTGGAACTGTACCCTGTTTGGCCTGTGCTGACAAATGGTGAACCACCAGGTTAGTAGTACCTGTACAACTCAGTATAATTGAATGAGGATCACCTTGGAGATCTGAGGCAGCCTATTTGGAGTCTGGAGAAGAGGTGTCACTGAGCTGGGTGGAGGCAGCCCGCAGTACAGCCGCTTGGGGGGCCAATGCAGCAGGGCCGTTATGAGGCAGTGCCATGGAGCCTTTACTTCCAGACAGTTCAGGGGAGGACCGAGAGGATCCTTGAATCCTGTCATGACTGCTCGGCGAGGACAGGAGTGTAGCCCTATAAGAGGTTTCCACCTGTTTCATTCAGTCTCCGCATCTAGATTGTGATTTTTAAATAGCGGAATTATTTTGTGAATCCAGGATGTGGCATTCCGGAGTGGAACTATTTATATCAGATTTTTCATTCATCTTCTGATTGTCAATGATGAATTGCTCCTGCAATACATCACCTATAGCAACTGAAGCAATGTTAACATCCTGAAAAATTGAAACCGCTAAGTTAGGGCTTGTTGGCTCAGGGTCAGCACAAGGATGTGAGATGATGTCAAGTACATCATCTTCAATCTGTTTTTTGAAATCTTGTTCAGTCATTTCCCAATCTTGCTCTTCCGAGATGTCTGCCCATTTTTTTCCCTTTTCAGAGTCCAATAGCCCAAAGTAGTTGGACTTGTAAACCCATACTTCCTCTTTTTTTTTGAAGATTCTAGTTTTTCTACCACCTTTTTTTTCTCCCTCATGTTACTTTTAACTTCATTCCATCCATTATATCATGTTTGTGCAGGCTGTTTGTGCACCTTCCAACAATTGTGAATTGAGTGACCAACCAGTTTGTAAAGTTCACAATAATATGGAAGACTTTCATATTCTAAATTCACCATTGTTTTGTAGTCATTAGCGGTAAAAGTAAAGGATTACAATGGTTTAGTTTCCAGATTCATTTCAATGAGCACTCTAGCATATAATCCTAGGTCCCTATTCAAGGTTCTTTGATCCACTTTAAGGGGTGTACCAATGCAACTAGCAATGTCATTAAGAATCTTGGGATGCCAGAAAAACCAGTTGAGATTAAACATTCGAACCCACACCTACGCAGTGTTGTTCCTATGTAAATTCGGATTGAATGCAAAATCCCACTCAGAGAGTATAAGAAGGCCTGGTTTCAGATTTAAATTACTGATAGACTAGACTCTATCTAGTTTTATTTGTGAAGTGAAGATCATGAGGAAAAAAACTTTCCCAAGCGGCACCAGTTTCCAGTTCACAAAACCCCAGCAAGCAGAAATTTTCACTTTTAAATCAGTGTAAGACTAGGGGGAATCACCTTTTAGGTAAGAAATGCGACCCATGATCGAGTACTTACAAAGCTGAGAGCGTTGTTGAACTGCTGCTGGATCATCTTCCATGCAGAACCCGCCATCATCCGTTCTCTTTATCCTTGTTGACTTCGATGGAGGTTGTTTTGCTTTCTCAGAACCCGTTAAGGCTTCGAGGAAGGATATCCCCTTTACCCTCGGATTTGAGGTGTGAGTCAGCTCCTCCCTTTTTGGATTCCCCATTTCCTTTGAATGGAGTTCCCCGATCAGATCATCTAACACCTCAGATTTGAGGTGTGAGTCGGCTCCTCCCTTTTTTTGATTCATGATCTATGAACTCATTAATTTTACCCACCTTAGTACATGCTTTGGGAAATGTGGTGGAAGTATTTCTAGTTCCCTTGGAATTTACTACATTTTTTGGTGGTTAAGATAGATTGTATGATGTGTATAGATATTGTGATATAATTTTAAGGAAACATTGATCTTTGGGATATTTCCAATGTCTAAGGATATATCCATAATACATTATCCTCATAATGGAATGGTTATATTTGATGCAGATTATTATAGATTTATATAATAGTAATGTTATATTCTATGATGATGTTAGAGAGTGTGCTATGTTTATTGGTGAGTGAGACCCTGGGATGGGTTCGATTCATGTTGAGTCCTTGTCTTACTTGATGGTCGGGATGATGTTGAGTTCAATAAAGGACCTTCTAGTGGTGTTTCCTAGGTTTTTATAAGAGTACCCTGATGTGTTAACTAAATCCATTATGACACTACCCCCTTGATGTGAAATCAAGTTTGGGATAGAGTTACAACTGAGTTTCACTATGATATTGTTGTACCTATATCAGATAATTCATTCTAAGTTGTGAGAACCAACGATTCAGGTTTATGGTGTTCTATAGAGATTATTTATTCAACCTAGTGTATTATCTAAGGGTGCTCCTATTATATTTGTAAAGAAGGTATATTGATTTCTTCCTTTGTGTATTGATTATTTTCTATTTAATGAGTTGAATATGAAGTGACATTATCCACTTCCAATTATTGATAATTTATTTGATCAGATAAAGGGAGATAGTTGGTTCTAAAAGATCAATTTGCAGTTGAGATATTATAAAATTCAATTGAAGGAATAAGATATCCTGATGATTGGATTCAGATATCATTATGGAAATTATTAGTTCTTTGTAATGTTCTTCGGTGTCATGAACACTCTAGTTATGTTCGTGGGGTAAATGAACTATAGGTTTTATGAATTTTTTTATCGGTTCATGATGGTGTTTATTGATGATGTCCTTGTGGTCTTAGTATTTAAGGAGGAGAATGAATATTATCTATGATCTTTTTTGGGGGTTCTTTATCATCAGCTACTATTCAGGCAGATATCTAAGTGTGAGTTTTAGACCGAAGAGATCCATTTCATGGGACATTTTGTACCTCATTATGGAGTAGTGGTGAATCCTTTTAAGATCAAGGTGGTGGATTCTTGTGGAGCCCCCAAGAACATTGAATAGGTGTGAAGTATCCTTTCTCTTATTGGTTATTCCAAGATGTTCATGCCCTAATTCTCTCAGGTTGTGACTCCTATAACTTATTTGAATAGAAAGGATGAATCTTTTGTGTAGACTGATCTATTTTTAGTTTTTTTCAATTATTTAAAGGAGAATCTAGTCAATGGTCATGATCTTCATTTTTTAGACGAGGGTGTTTA
Organism: Viscum album; assembly: GCA_963277665.1. NCBI lineage: Eukaryota > Viridiplantae > Streptophyta > Magnoliopsida > Santalales > Viscaceae > Viscum > Viscum album. The sequence continues at coordinate 488,784,955 of OY728146.1, forward strand.
TTTTGAGGATCATTTCAATACTTCGTGTCTTTTTATGGGTTGTGTCTTGTTGCAGTGAGTACTGATTATCTCTTACTAATCTTGATAGTTTCATCCCAATGAATATAACTATGTCACCCATAATATTGATCTTGTTTCAATTGATTTTTCTCTAATGTTGTGGTGACATTACCACATTGGAAAGTGCTTTTTGTTCTTCACGGATCCCAAGATCATAAGTTTTATTTTCTACCAAAATGGTTTAAATTTTCTATAGAAATTGTGGGTGGGATTATTTTAGGATTAAAACTTTTAGATTTCCTATATATCAGGTAATGGAAATTTTTTTGTTAATTCCTTGATATGTAATTCATGTAGTGATATTTTTTGTGAGTCTGGTCATGTTTGGAGGGTGATGGTGGAGGTTTATCTAGTGTACCTTGCTATAGGATATGTTAATGGAAGAGGGTTCATTTATTAGATAACAGTATAATCATATTTGGTACAATGGGTGGAGGAATACTATCAGGTGGATTCTAAGGTGGTGGTCTAAAGAGATTGAGTTATTTTGGGATATGACCCTAAGTGGTGGTCTATGGATTATATTAATCCACTATTATTTTAGGAGAGTCACTTTATTCCATCAGTATGATTTCTATAGTTTACCTTTGGCAATACATCTTGGTGTTAGAAAGATGTATCATTCCTTTCAAGTTAAGTTTTGGTGGTCGAGCATACAATGATCAATTGTAGAGTCTATCTCTCATTTAACGGTATTCTAGAGGGTGAAGGATGAGCATTGTATTCTAGGTGGGTTTCTTCAGCCAATTGTTGTTCCCTAATGGAAGTTGGAATAAATATTGATGGACTTCATTATTGGTTTTCCTCTATATTAGAGATGTTTTGATTCTTTATGTTTTATCATGGACCACTTAATGAATTCAACTCACTTCTATATGATTAAAGAATCAAGATCAGTAGAGGTTTTTTCCACAAAGTACCTAGAGGAGTTGGTGAGGCTTCATGGGGTTCTAAAAATGATCATCTCAAATTATGACCATTGTTTAACATTCAGGGTGTGGATAGGTCTCTAACATGATTTTTTCTCTCGGTTATGTCTTAACACCATTTTTTATCTATAGTTGTATGGTCAAACAGATCATATTTTCTAAACTATAGTGGTCATGTTGTTCACCAGCATTCAGGATTTTAGTGGTTCATGAGTGAGGCACATAACCTTGGTGGATTTTTCTTACAAATAAAATTTATCACTATATTATTGGTATAGATTTTTTCAAATCATTTTATTCCCTAAATTGATAATATCCATTTTATTGGACCAATTTTAGAGAGTCAGTTATTCATGTTCTATAATTAGTGTAGAGAGCAATATATGATTTATGGGTGATCCAAAAAATTTAGGATCATTTGATGTCCTATGTTGACCATAGGAGGAGGAATCTTTATATCAACATTGGAGATCATATGTTCATAAAAGTGACTCTCCATCATGGGAAACAAAGGTTCGGTCATGGGAATATGCTCTCTCTCTAATATTTTTGACCTTTTGAGGTGTTATCACATACTGGAGAAGTTGTGTGTCAGATAGCACTACCCCTGTAGATGAATCATATTCATGATGTCTTTCATGTTTCATATCTTCATCGGTATCTTCATGATGACTCTCAAATCATGGACCATGGAAAGTTTGGTGTTAATTATGATGTGACATTCAAGGATATGTTTGTTGATATACATGATCATTAGAAAAATATGTAGTGTGGGCATGTTATTCCTTTGGTTCATGTAATTTGACATCACCATGGTTTAGAGTAGTTTACTTTGGAGTAGGAGTCACAAATACACCCTTAATATTCTATATTTCTTGATATTTAACCTTTTTTGAGATTCTTTGTAAATATATTAACTATTTTTTGAGATGGATATTATTGTGTGTTTATGAGATCTTGCTTTATTTTGTGTTGGTGGCATTTTTTTTTAATGATATACTTGGGAGGTATTTCATAGGGTGGTTGTTTCAGTTCATCTTACCTTTCCTTCTTGGTTTTTGTATTAATTATTCTATACCAGAATTGTTTGTGAGGTATTATATGTGATAGAACAATTTTACAAACCCATCCCTTTGTGTCTTCTAGAGGCATGGAGGTGTATTTAGGGAGTTTAGAGGCATTCATGATGTAAGAGTTAGGTTCTATCCATCATTTGGAACACTAGGTCATAGTTGTGGGTAATAGCTAATTACTGAATGGAAATGATTAATAATTTTATATAATGGTTATTATATGTTTTTTTAGATATAGTTCCTAAAACCTAATGGTGGTATCCGAGTGTCATGTGGGATGATAACTATAATTTATTATAATGTTGGATTGTTGTACTTAGTGTGGTTGTGTGATATACAATTCTTATATTTTCTAATTTCATAAACTCCATTACCCATGTTTTCAAGAAAACTGATACCCAGATATTTTGGGGGGTCTTTACCCCAACATCAAAGTTGGTGAGGGAATAGATGTATAACTTCTCCCTCTTCCTCACTCTCCCTTTAATGTATCATGATGTGAAAGTGTATGTGGGTTGTGATGGACTAAGGTATAGGGTGCATGTCCACATAGGTTATGATGGATCTTCATTTACTATACTTGTTTGTGTGGTTAGTGTCTTGAGATTATAAAAAGTACATGTATTTTGGCTATAGTGACAGTAGTTTCATATAGGTATACTTGCATGGGATGTGATGGATTAGTTATAATGTGTGATACATGGGTTATAGTGGATTTTGGACTCTTTACTTGGTTACAAATGAGGTGATGATGATGAGGTTGTGATGAGCTGCATGAGATGCATGATGATATGGTGTTCTATTTATGGTCTGTATGAACAGGGTATGGGATGACTTGTGGAGGGGGTAATAGCACTGGACGTATGATGTTGTGGCGTGAGAGTGACAACCCAGTGTGGAAATGGATACATTGCACCATTATAAGATATATGTATTGATATGGATAATATTACTTGTATCAGTTACTTGGTGAGAGATCCATGGTGAGGATGGGATATAGTTTTACCTATTTAGGTAATGAGTTGGTTTCATTTGTTTATTCATTATTATTTAATATGATTCTTTTACATTTTCACAAGATGTTTTAGGGAGGATCCTATTGGGTACAATTTTATTCTCTCATTGAGTATATGTAAACAGATTTCTAGTTCTATGGGAGTAGGTTGGTAATAAAGATAGGTGTTACTAGCTCAGAATAGTTTTACAATATTTTTCAAAGTTTATAGTTTCTACCTAGGATTTATTTTGGTATTTCTATTTATTTCTGTTATATATTACATTATATTCGTGTATTTATATTTATTCCTTATTTATACATGGTGTTGATTGGTGGATCTCGTCTTATCTATTAGTCCTCAAATTTATACATTGAGGGTAATTTTTCCCATTTATATTCATTTTATACATGTGTTGCTAGTCTTCAAGCCCTCAAATAATAAAGGTGAGCTTTAGGGGTCATGTCTCTCCCTTCATTATTATCCAAAGAGGGGTACCAATGGAGGGGGTTGGAAAATAAGTATATGCATTGGAGATCATAAGATTATTGAAAAAGATAACATTAAAATAAAATTGTGAAGATAATGATAATTTCCATGCATCATATTGTGAATATAATAATAATGTTCATGCATCATTTTGTAAACCTAAAAATAATTTTCACACATCATGTTGTGAACATAACAATATTGTCAATGAATCATATTTTAATCATAAAAATAATTTCAATTCATCACCCATGTATCATTAGATAAAAATATTATCTAATGCATGTTTTTTCATGTGATTTCATGTATTATATGTTTTTTTATTACAAGAAATATTTATATTTTTGTATATTACAAAACCCTCTTATCATTGTATGTTAAAGTCACTTTTTACTAGTTCGTTATGTTTTAATTATATCTTGATTTATAGAAAACATATTTTTATAAATCCAATTTTATATGAAATATAATGAGTTTATATAACTTTAATTAAACTATGAAGAAGCCTAATTATATCTCTATGATGTTCACATTTTTTTATGAATTTCACGACCCGACCCGTACCGAGGCTCGAGCCGCAACTACCCCAAGCCCGCCTCTATAGGCCAGGGGCTGGCGACTAGCGCCGAAGGCACAATAAACTAGGGGAGGCATTTGCCTAAGAAACTGTATAAACACACGCCGCTAAATCAATGCAAAAGTGCAGAGAAAAGAAATCAAGATACAACACTGCTACAAAAAAAGGAAACCAACATACACGCATCGACCTCTAACCAGTACAAGTAAAGTAAACAGTAAAAGGGGAAAAACACGCACCCATCCAGAAAGGGGCCACAAACCTGTAATAGGTAAAACAAAGGTAAACCACTGGTGAGTCTCACACCTAGGAAGTCCTGTTACGGCCACTGAATGCAGCCCAAGATCATGTGTCCTCTACACTCCTCTGTAGTCTTGACCGACCTGTCTGTCATCTCCAAGGGCACACCAAGTGCGGGAAAAGCCCAAGCAGGGGTGAGTATAAAAAAAATACTCAGTAGGATGCCCCGAAAGCTCGAGGGAGCAACAAGGGAGGTACTAAAATGGTGAGCAGTAGACAGAGAAAAGAACAATGTAAGAGTGAAAAAGAGAGAGAGTGTAGCTCAATCCAATAAGAGAAAGGAAGCAGACTCGTCCAGATGCAAGGAGCTAGAGACGGTGAGAAGATGAAGTTCTCGTCGAGTCTTCACTGCCCATAGAAGGAGAGTAGACTTTTCCAACCAAGAAGAGTTAGACACAGAAAGCACGTGGCATACTCCACGCGTCTTCACCCCTCCAAGAAGGAGAGTAACCAAACCCAAGGAGTGGGAACAACAATAGGGTGTATATATATGCTCAATGAGAAACCCGGATGAGCGTGTATGGGTATCTCTATCTCCAAGCTCAGCCCAAGAAGAGTCTCCAACAGTTCAAAGGGTATCCAAAACTGAACCCAAATGCCCCGTACGTCAACCTAGGAGGTAAAAGTCAAAGGGGCTCAATAACCACACCTCAATACTATCCGATTTGGGTGGCACTGACTCGCCCGCATGGATTTTAGGTCGTGATGCAAGGACGCGTCTCGGTGGGAAAAATGCCCCTCGTTCTCGTATGTCCTAAGGTCATGTCAAATATGTCACATCACTGATCCGTACAACCAAGGATACCGCTCTGGTGGTCACAGAGAAAAAGTCACCAACTAGCCTCATAAGAAGGCCTAAGTCTGAAATGCCAATAGGTGACCCACTGCCCAGCCATGCTGGAGGGTAAACCCTAATACTTCATCAGGTGACCCACTGCCCAGCCCTGCTGGAGGGTAAACCCAGAACAAGTTGACAGGCGACCCAGTGCCCAGTCTCTGCTGGAGGGTAGACCCGGAACACGTCGACAGGCGACCCACTTCCCAGTCTCTACTGGAGGGTAGACCTGAAAGAAGTCGACAGGCGACCCACTGCCCATCCCTACTGGAGGGTAAACCCTAAGAATTCAACAGGCGACCCACTGCCCAGTCTCTGCTGGAGGGTAGACCTGGAACACGTCAACAGGAGACCCACTGCCTAGTCTCTACTAGAGGGTAGACCTGAAAGAAGTCGACAGGCGACCCACTGCCCAACCCTACTGGAGGGCAGACCCCAAACACGTTGATAGGCGACCCACTTCCCAGTCTCTACTAGAGGGTTTATCTGAAAGAAGTCGACAGGAGACCCACTGCCCAGCCCTGCTAGAGGGTAGACCTAGAAATGGTTCTGATAACTCATCACTACAACTAACATCACCGGGTGTTACCAACATCACTACTGTGTGTTGGTTCGGAGTGCGTCAAAGGGACCTCCATCCAACACCCCTTTCATGTTTCCACATTTACTAAGATCTCAAACGAGGCTCCACATGCCCAAACAAATCACATCATTGCAATCCTCGCGGAAAAACACGTGAGATAGACCATTTACTCGCCCGAAATGGTCAACCGGTGAAAAAGGTACTATTCACCGTAGCCAGCCCAGGTGGGACTCGCACCACGATCCTGAAAAGGGTTGGGAGAACTGTTCCATCCCGATGCTCTCAGAACACCAAGTCAAATCGACTATTCATACGCACAAAGCGGACTCCTGATGAACAAGTTGTAGTACACTGCACACAGCTCAAAAGTAGGCATGTGGGGCCCACGCCTCGACTCCGGCTTCATCGCCTGAGACCACCCTGTTCAACCTCGTCTTGATGTTAGGGTCACAACGCCGCTGACGGCGCCTAAAACAGAATCTGGATGTAGAAGCTGCAACTTCCTGCGTTATATGCAAACGGGGCCCTATGGGGCCCACACCTTGCGTCCAAATTTAGGTGGGTGGATTGTGCTGTTGCAATACCATCAGAAAAACACTCAAAATGAGTACTCAAACACCCTAAACAGATGTCGGGTGAAAAAGTGACGTTTCACCATAAAACGTGTGAACTAGGCCATGTGGGGACCGCACCTTGTCTCCAACCCGAACACTTCAGAAAGAGTCTCAAAAGGTATGTACGATGACTGGGGTCACGCTGCCGCTGACGGCGCTCCAATCGGACATCCCAAGCAGGAGTTAGGTCTGACCCATCAATTAATTAATTAATTAATTAATTACTCACATTGTGTTTCATGCTGCCGAGCAACGAAACCAACCTACAAAGGTTCTGAACCAACCTTAGAAGGATCGTCTCAGCTTCGGGGCCTTCACGCCTCTGATGGCGCATCAAACAGACGTCCGGCTCGCGAGCCACGTCCGTCGCAACTTTAATAATAATTTATTATTATTAAATTAAAACTCCTCGGGTCACCCACCTTTGGGCGCAGAACCCCAAAAACTCCAAAACTCACTTTAAAAGGGCCGCCTCACCGATACGGTCCCACAGCCGCAGACGGCGCGTCAAACAGACGCGTCGTTTAAGAGATATGGCCCCCCAAATGCAAGGGGTCCTAAACGGGCTGGTCCACCCCGGTCGGCCCGGTTCGAGCCGACGGCCCGCGGCCCAGCCACGGGTCCGGCCCGTCATGTCGCGGCCCACTAGTCGCAGCCCATCCCAAACCACCGGACCCGAGCTGGTCTGGTTTTTCCCAACCGACCGGCCATGTGGCCGGTCTTCTTCGACGCCGCAGCAGGACCCGCGTTTTGCGGGTCCTCGCCTCCCAGCCGACCCGCCAGTTGGTCGGTCCTCGTTGACACCCTAGCAGGACCCGCGCGGCGCGGGTCTTGGTTCGCTGCTCTGCCCTCAAGGTCAGCGCCTCGAGGCTACCTCCTCCAACTACGACTGGCGCCCTCGACGCCTCCGCCTCCCGTAGCTGACGCCACCTCGTCATCCTGTGCTGCTTGGCCTCCTCCGCACCATGACGGCCCGGCCACACCTCTGAGCTCCGTCGTCCTATCCGAAGCCCGGCCTCGCCCCTACTGCCCCGCGCCGAAGCTCCCCGCTCGGCCTCCACCGCTGGCCATCCCGGCTCCCGGCTGCTGCTCATCCGCGTCGGTCGCACCCGACACCGCTGACCCAAACCCCCGAGCTCCGCCGCGTTCCAAGACGCAGTTGCCCCGGTCCGCTGCTGGTTTGGTCTCCGGCCATCACCCCTCGCCGGGGCCGAGCCTTCAACCGGTCCCCCTGACCACTTCGGTGATCAGAAAAATTATCTGATACCAGTTTCGAGATCCCTGGGACCGGATCTTCACAACGCCTTCCCCTGCTCATCGATCCGTTGAGGTTCGCACGCGCCCGAAAATTTGAGATGAAGAACATTCAAGAACGGGGAATTGAATAGGGCTCAGGCGTTGGCCGTGTTCATTCGGCCAACGCCCCAAATTCTAAAAACTATAAAAAAATTCAAATACGAAAATGATGAAGAAATTGAGAAAATCGACGAGGGCGCAAAATTCAATAAGAATCATACCTCGTTGGATCCGTTCGTTGTTGGCGACGCATCCGCTCGATCCTGCTTCGATCCGCTGGAGTCCGCTCCTCAATCCGGCAAAGAATAGTGAAGAACGCCGAAGAACGGAGAAGAACGCTAGAGAGGGAGAGAGGGGGGAGAGAGAGAGAGAGAGGGAGGAAGAAAATGAGTCTTCCCTCAACACTTAGTGAATTTATAAAAATTTACTTAAAACTCTCCCAACGGGCGCGGATTCTGAAATCGCCGCGCCCGCCTATTTTATCTCACACCTAGAAAAAAACGCCCCATTTTGAACTCAATGGAAGTCTCATATTTCAATTCTGAGACTTCATTCAAAAGTTATTCAAAAAATAATGTCAGAGATAAAAATCACTAAGTGAACATTCTGAAATGACCATTTTGCCCCTGGTTGACATTTCTCACAGAAGGCCTGCGCCTGTAAATTTTACACCCCTCCTAGGGTAAATGGAATGCTCCGGACTCAACGGTGCCCTCGGTTTTTCCATTAGAGAAAACGTTTAGGAGGTACTCAGGTTTGATCTATTAAATGAATAATTTAATTTAATTTATCCATTTAACACACTGCTAACGATCGAGGGGTCTGAACGTCTCATGCCGACTCATTTTATGTCGCGCCTAAGGTAAACACCACGTTCCGAACCCAACCGTGGTCTCGGATTTTAGATCTGATAAACCGTCTAAGAGATATCACATTTTCTTTAGTTAACCATGCGTGCAAAATATAAAAACACTGAACATTTTTATATAATTAATTCCGGGAACACCGGGCCTCGGAATTACACTCCGTCTGAATTCCCTACTCTGGAATGACATCAAGAAATTTTTCAAAGTCTTAGAGTCTCAAAACCTGGGTTCTTACATCATTCCCTCCTTCAATATTTTCGTCCCCGAAAAGAAAAACTAGGAAAAACAACTTGGGATACAGAGCTAACACCTAGCTTTCCCGCGCCCAAGAAAACTTGCACATCACCATTCTTACACAACACGTGAACCAAAGGGATGGTTATTATAAGGTCTGTTACTCTCAAGGACATGCATAGGAATACGCACGCACCTCATCATCTGCGACACGTGGAAGACATCGTGTGCCCACTTCTACTGTTGGGAGGGTAGGGCAAGACGGTAGGCAACCTCTCAACCGTTTGCACGATTCCCGAACGGCCCAAAGAAACTCTGGGGTCTTTCCCGGCCACACCTCTACTTTCCACATCGCGAACAAAATCATGGTTTGCTCCTGGAACATGGTCTTGTGATTCCTTCCTTCAGAATACCCATCTGGTGAAACACCCAAGGATATCCGGTCACACAAGTTTTCACAGTCGGTGCATCACGACCGAGACTCTCTTATACACTCAACTAGCAAAGGAGTCGGCTTCATCAACTGCAAAAAAGTTGTACCCTCCTACAGAAACTCCAGCCAGCACCATCATCTCCGGTTCAAGTCTCTCTGTGTGGGGACGCACCTGAGAAACTAGTGTTTTGAGCAAACCACAAAGTGCTCTTCCAGAAGATAGTGTCTCCACATTCTTAGGGAAAAATTACCACCACCAGCACCAACACAGGGTATATCGATGCCCCGCGTCACCCTCGGTAAGCCCTCAAGGAAGGAGTTAGAAGAAAGAGTACCTCATGTAGTGTCTAACAATTTCTATTAAGAAAAGTTGAAAAAGTCACAGAGCGTATCTCTTATCATCTCTTGCGCTGCAGGATTGTAAACAACCACAGCACACAGCCGCCCGCAGCCCCGTCTGTCAGCTTCCTGAGCCTGACATGGACCACCTAGTGGTGGTGGAAGGACCTCGAAACTTCTTCCTCCAACCACAGTTCTTTCTCCTTTCTGCCAACACCACCTCCCTGGGGACCACCCTGTCCTCGCCTGGGAGTTTTCTTATCACGACACTGCCTCTATCGTGGCGGTGCATCTACCAACTATCTGGAAGACTCAGCACATTCGGTCGAGTAGTCTCACGCCACATGATCTCACACATCAAAAACATAGCACTAGTCCTCCTTGGGCTATCTCAGTGCTCTACGTTGTCCCTGACCATATGTCTAAGTCTCACCAAGGGGAAACCTCTAGCGTCGAGGCCCCGCCAATCGACATCCCTCTACCAGAAATTCCTCTATCACCAGTGCCTATTCCAGCACCCTGAGATGGGTAAGGATGCACAAGGGCACTACACTGGCACGAATCTCCTCTACAGAGATCTTGTTCAAACTTTTGTGCTCGGAAGTTTCCGTCATGGATCACATCCAAAGAGTATCGAGTAAGGTCTGCAAACCCAGTCCTGTACTCAGCCACTTTCATCACTCCCCACTGAAGCTCCAACAGTTCTCGAAACCATAAAAAGTGTAAGTAATAGGGGTAGCAATCCTCACGAAATAGCTGCTAGAAGTTATCCCATAAGAGTACCAACTCATCGTGCATCTGAGTAGCCCTGGCTCTACTAGCACCAAACTGCTCGGTGGAAAAAGACTGGCTGTCAAAGCCACCATCTAACTTGTCAGTGTCCGATCAAGCCTGAAGAGGCGGACCACCGACTCTAGACAACCCTTCACTATCTGAGGGTATGGCTTGTCGTGGAACCTTAGCGTGCCCAGCCTGCACTCGTCATCGGCCCTCGCTGCAGATACTATCCGCTACTCCACAGGTGGAGGTGCTACTGCATGTCCTTCTGAAGAAAGGGTAATCGTATGATGGATCTTGAACTGAGGCCTCTTCACTCAAGGAATCGTCGTCACGAACTAGAGATAGTATCCTGGATGGCTATCATCACGGAGACATCCTGAACCTGATCAAGGAGAACCGCAGTCAAATGAGCATATATATATCAACACGATGAGGAGATAACTCAATAAGGATAGTCAAGGACTCAATCCTATATGATGCATGAATCAAATTCCCTGCAGCAAGTGTCTCAGCATTCTGATTCGACAAGCGGGTTATCAGGGTCCTGGTGAATGGATACATCGGCCGCCGCACCATCACTGGACTCCCTAGCCTGAGAGCCACTCTCGAGACACGTTAACACTATTTCCCAAAATCCCAACCAATTCCTTTTTAGGTATGTTCGAACAACGTCCCAAGGAATGAACCACCTTTGATACCACTTTGTCACAACCCGGCCCATACCGAGTCTCGAGCCACAACTGCCCCAAGCCCGCCTCCATAGGCCAGGGGTTGGCGACTAGCACCGAAGGCAAAATAAACTAGGGGAGGCATTTGCCTAAGAAACTGTACACACACACACCGCCAACTCAATTCAAAATGGCAAAGAAAATAAATCAAGATACAACACTCCTATAAAAAAAGGGAACCAACATACACGCATCGACCTCTAACCAGTACAATTAAAGTGAACAGTAAAAGGGGAAAAACACGCACCCATCCAAAAAGGTGCCACAACCCAGCAACAGGTAAAACAAAGGTAAACAGCTAGTGATTCTCACACCCAGGAAGTCCTTCTACGGCCACTGAACGAAGCCCAAGCTCCTGTGTCCTCTACGCTCCTCTGTAGTCTTGACCGACCTTTTTATCATCTCCAAGGGCACACCAAGTGCGGGAAAATCCCAAACAGGGGTGAGTATAAAAAAAATACTCAATAGGATGCCCCGAAATCTCGAGGGAGCAACAAGGTAGGTACTAAAATAGTGAGAAGTAGATAGAGCAAAGAATAATGTAAGAGTGCAAAAGAGAGAGAGTGTAGCTCAACCCAACAAGAGAAAGGAAGAAAACTCGTCCAAACACAAGGAGCTAGAGATGGTGAGAAGATGAACTTCTCATCGAGTCTTCGCTGCCAATAGTAGGAGAGTATACTCTTCCAACCAAGAAGAGCTAGACACAGAAATCACATGGCATACCCCGCGCGTCTTCACCCCTCCTAGAAAGAGAGTAACTGAACCCAAGGAGTGGGAACAACAATAGGCTGTATATATATGCTCAATGAGAAACCCGAATGAGTGTGTAAGGGGATATCTATCTCCAAGATCAGCCCAAGAAGAGTCTCCAACAGTTCAAAGGGTATCCAACACTGAACCCAAACGCCTGGCACGTCAACCTAGGAGGTACAAGTCAAAGGGGCTCAATCACCGCACCTCGATACTATCTGATTTGGGTGGCACTGACTCGCCTGCATAGCTTTTAGTTCGTGATGCAAGGACACATCTCGGTGGGAAAAATGACCCTCATTCTCGTATGTCCTAAGGTCACGTCAAAGCTGTCACATCACCGATCCGTACAACCAAGGATCTCGCTCCGGTAGTCACGGAGAAAAAGTCACCGACTAGCCTCATAAGAAGGCCTAAGTCTGAAATGTCAATGGGTGACCCACTGCCCAGCCCTGCTGGAGGTTAAACCCTAATATATCATCAGGTGACCCACTGCCCAGCCCTACTGGAGGGTAAACCCGAAACAAGTTGAAAGGCGACACACTGCCCAGTCTTTGCTGGAGGGTAGACCCGGAACACGTCGACAGGCGACCCACTGCCCAGTCTCTGCTGGAGGGTAGACCTGAAAGAAGTCGACAGGCGACCCACTACCCAGACCTGCTGGAGGGTAGACCCTAAGAAGTTGACAGGCGACCCACTACCCAGTATCTGCTGGAGGGTAGACCCGAAACACATCGACAGGCGACCCACTACCCAGTCTCTACTGGAGGGTAGACCTGAAAGAAGTTGACAGGTGATCCACTGCCCAGCCCTACTGGAGGGTAGACCTGAAACACGTCGACAGGCGACCCACTACCCAGTCTCTACTGGAGGGTAGACCTGAAAGAAGTCGACAGGTGACCCACTGCCCAGCCCTGCTAGAGGGTAGACCTAGAAATGGGTCTGATAACTCAGCACTGCAACTGACATCACCGAGTGTTACCAACATCGATACCGTGTGTTGGTTCAGAGTGCGTCAAAGGGACCTCCATCCAACACCCCTTTCATGTTTCCACATTTAATAAGATCTCAAACGAGGATCCATGTTCCCAAACAGATCACACCGTTGCAATCCTCACAGAAAAACACGCGAGATAGACCATTTACTCGCCCAAAACGGTCAACCGGTGAAAAATGTACTATTCACCGTAGCCATCCCAGGTGGGACCCGCACCACGTTCCCGAAAAAGGTCGGGAGAACTGTGCCATCGCGATGCTCTTGGAACACCACATCAAATCGACTATTCATATGCCTGAAACGGACTCCTGATGAACAAGTTGCAGTACACTACACACAGCTCAAAAGATGGCTCGTGGGGCCCACGCCTCAACTCCGGCATCATCGCCTGAGGCCACCCTGTTCAACCTATTCTTGATGTCAGGGTCACAACGCCGCTGACGGCGCCTAAAACAGACTCCGGATGCAGAAGCCGCAACTTCCCGCGTTATACGCAAATGGGGCCTTGTGGGGCCCACACCTCGAGTTCGAATTTAAGCGGGTGGATTGCGCCATTGCAATCCCCTCATAAAAACACTCAGAAATGAGTACTCAAACACCCTAAAGGGATGTCGGGTGAAAAAGTGACGTTTCACCGTAAAACGTGTGAACTAGGCCATGTGGGGCCCACACCTTGTCTCTAACCCGAACGCTTCAGAAAGCATCTCAAAAAGTCCGCACGAGGACTGGGGTCATGCTGCCACTGACGGTTCTCCAATCAGACATCCCAAGCAGGAGTTAGGTTCGACGCATCAATTAATTAATTAATTAATTAATTACTCACATTGTGTTTCATGCTACCGAGCAACGAAACCAACCTTAAAAGGTTCCGAACCAACCTTGGAAGGATCGTCTCGGCTCTGGGGCCTTCGCGCCTCTGACGGCGCATCAAATGGACGTCCGTCTCATGAGCCACGTCCGTCACAACTTTAATAATAATTTATTATTATTAAATTAAAATTCCTCGGGTCACCCGCCTTCAGGCGCAGAACCCCAAAAACTCCAAAACTCACTTTAAAAGGGACGCCTCGCCGATACAGTCCCATATCCACAGATGGTGCGTCAAACGAACGCGTCGTTTAAGAGATATGGCCCCCCGAATGCAAGGGGGCCTAACCGGGCCGATCCACCCCGGCCCGCCCGCTGGCCGCGGCCCGCCCCAAACCACCGGACCCGAGCGGGTCCGGTTTTTTCCAACTGACCAGACATGTGGCCAGTCTTCTTTGACGTCGCAGTAGGACCCGCATTTTACGGGTCCTCGTCTCCCAGCCAACCGGCCAGTTGGTCGGTCCTCGTTGACGCCCCAGCAGGACCTGCGCGGTGTGGGTCCTGGTTCGCTGCTCCGCCCCCGAGGTCAGCGTCTCGGGGCTACCTCCTCTAGCCATGACCGGCACCCTTGGATCCTCTGCCTCCCGTACTCGACGCCACCTCTCCGTCCCGCGCTGTCTGGCCTCCTCCGCACCACGACGGCCCGGCCACACCTCCGAGCTCTGCTGTCCTGTCCGAAGCCCGGCCTCGCCCCTGCTGTCCTGCGCCGAAGCTCCCCGCTCCGCCTCCGCTGCTAGCCCGCCCGGCTCCCGACAGTTGCTCATCCGCGTCGACCGCACCCAACACCACTGACTCGAACCCCTGAGCTCCACCGCGTTCCAAGACGCAGCCGCCCCGCTCCACCGCCGGTTCGGTCTCCGGCTGCCGCCCCTTGTCGAGGTCGAGCCTTCGACCTGTCCCACCGACCACTCCGGTGATCGGAAAAATTATCCGACACCGGTTTCGGGATCCCTGGGACCGGATCTTCACAACGCCTTCCCCTGCTCATCGATCCATCAAAGTTCACGCGCGCCTGAAAATTTGGGACGAAGAACATTCAAGAATAAGGAATTGAACGAGGCTCGGGCGTTGGCTGTGTTCGTTGGGCCAATGCCCCAAATTCTAAAAACTATAAAAAAATCAAATACGAAAATGATGAATCAATTGAGAAAATCGACGAGGGCGTGAAATTCAATAATAATCCTACCTCGTTGGATCCGTTCATCGTTGGCGACGCGTCCGCTCGATCCTGCTTCGATCCACCGGAGTCCGCTCCTCAATTCGGCGAAGAACAGCGAAGAACGCCGAATAACGGTGAAGAATGCTAGAGAGGGAGAGAGAGAGAGAGGGAGAGAGAGAGAGGGAGGAAGAAAATGAGTCTTCCCTCAACACTTAGTGAATTTATAAAAATTTACTTAAAACTCTCCCAACGGGCGCGGATTCTGAAACCTCCGCGCCCGCCTATTTTATCTCACATCTAGGCAAAACACCCCATTTCAAACTCAACGGAAGTATCAGATTTTAATTCCGAGTCTTCATTCGAAAGTTATTCAAAAAATAATGTCAGTGATAAAAATCACTAAGTGAACATTCTGAAATGACCATTTTTCCCCTAGGTGACATTTCTCACAGCAGGCCCACGCCCGCAAATTTTACACCCTGTCTAGGGTAAACGGCACGCTCCGGACTCAACAGTGCCCTCAGTTTTTCCATCCGAGCAACCGTTTAGGATTTACTCAGGTTTGATCTATTAAATGAATAATTTAATTTAATTTATCCATTTAACACACCGCTAACGAGCGAGGGGTCCGAACGTCCCACGCCGACTCATTTTATGTCATGCCTAAGGTAAACACCGCGTTCCGGACCCAACCATGGTCTCGGATTTTTTATCTGATCAACCGTCTAATAGATATCACATTTTCTTTAGTTAACCACGCGTGCGTAATATAAAAACACTGAACATTTTTATATAATTAATTCTGAGCACACCGGGCCTCGGAATTGCACTCCGTATGAACGTCCTACTCTGGAATTACATCAAGAAATTTTTCAAAGTCTCAGAGTCCCAAAACCTAGGTTCTTACAATGAACATGATACATTCTTTTGGTATGATCAATATTTTTATGCTTACTGTGTTGTTGAGTTTTCCTTGGTTATTATTTTATAAATTAGGTGATATAGATCAGAATATTGCACAACTTATATCATTGGATAGCTATTATATTTATATAAATTTTATAATAATAAACGGAAGTCTGAAATTATTATTTTAGTGGTGAAAATTTTTCTTGAAGTTTATAAAACCATTCTGGAATTTCTAGATTTTAAGATATTTTTTGTTTAATTGATATCTATTTCGATTCACATTAGGATAACACTCCATTTATTGGGTTGGAAAGATAATATTTTTTTATAAAATTAATTAAAATTCATGAAATTCTAAAAATTCTATTTACATACCTCTAAAATTGGCCAAAGTTCTACAACTGATTCATCATTTTTTATGCAGTTTTCTTGATCATGTTTTCTATGTATTTTGATGATATATCTTAATATATAATTCAGATTGATTCTTCTTTTGATATGTTGGAAATATATTGAAAATATATAAAATCAAATCTTCTTAATGGAATTCTAATTATGAAGTTTAGATGGTATAAAATTTTTCTGAAGTTATATTATCAATTTTTACAGGTTTTTCAGGTTTCTCTTTTCTAAACACCTTACCATGAGTATAAATGAGAACTTAATTGTCACCTACTTGCAGCAAGCTATCCAACTATGCTTGATTTTAGTTACGCCTCATCTTCCCCATGCATTGCAATGGAACTGTAGTAGCTCGTCAGCTTCTCAAGGTCATGAATTCATTTTCAGCATGAAGAACCATCTTACATTTAGCTACTTCACCCATGCACTATGTGTGCATATCCATTCAGCGATAACACCTTGATCTTTCATGGTAGTTTGGAAGACCGTCTTTATATGTTTTACCAACTGATTGTATGATACATTCTGAAGTGACCACTTATTCTTCGCATAGTCAATATAATAATTGTACATTTTATCAAGTGATTGTATGATATTTTATTCTCACGGTCAGTATAGTGAACGTAAGATCATTTCAACTGACT
This sequence comes from Viscum album, assembly GCA_963277665.1. NCBI lineage: Eukaryota > Viridiplantae > Streptophyta > Magnoliopsida > Santalales > Viscaceae > Viscum > Viscum album. The sequence continues at coordinate 488,801,814 of OY728146.1, forward strand.
GTTCCATGGTTAGTATACTGACCACAATTTCACTCGGTGGTTAGTTCTTTCCTTTACTTATTTGTTTCTTGAAATGTGGAATTCTAAGAATGCTCTATTTTTCTTCAGTTTCGATTCTTTGATTAAATTCAAGATTATTATAATTATTTTAATTATTAGTTAATTTCTAAAATTAATATATATTACATAAAAACCATCTGAAGTATTTTTAATATATTTTTAATTAGTTCAAATATATTATTAATCTTATTCATCATTCTTGTGAAACACTTACAGCATGTATTTAGGTTATTTAAATATTTATATTTTAGATTTATTTCTTGGGATTATTTCTTTCTAATTTAATATTTAATAACATGAAAATTATTCAATCCTATTTTGTTGAATTTAATATGGCATAATTAAATGTTTTAATTAATACGCACTACATAAAATTGTAACGTCTTTTGAAATTTAAACCGTCAAATTATCTTATGATATTTATGGGATTAATTTGACTAATTATTATGGAGTCTATATGAATTATTTAATGGGTAATTAGGATTGGTCTTTAGGTTTTGAATTAAAACAATTATTACGATTATTTTGAAAAATAATCTTTTTTTTCCTGAATAATTTTGAAATTTGAATTTGAATTGTTTTATGAGGTTATAGATTGGTTTGTTACCTTTTATAGATTTTATTTAATGGGGTAGAGGATTCTTGGAACTGATGACCATGAACACGATGGTCCATGAGCATGATGATCTCATATATTCATACTCTTACGACTTTCAAGTGATCTTGTGCTCGTCCATTTACACCATTTGTGAAAAACTCTCAAGTAATATATCTTATTTGACTTCATTCTCCTTGAAGATACGTATTTTACCTTTGCTGAAATGTTTGAACTTCATCATTCAAATCCATTCAAAGGGATTGTATTAACTTTTTCATCACCAGCAATTATTTTTACTTCTATCTATCTGTATTATATATTCTATCTTTATGTTTGGGTAGAGGTCTGCACTTAAATATTTTCTCATATAGGTTATACTACCTCTAAAAGTTACTCCTTGGTTATGCACATCTGAAGAAAAATCAGAACACTTAGGTTGGAGTTGCTCCTATAGAAATCCTGGGTTTTGTTTACTCCCACAAAAAGTTGTGTGTAGTTACGTTTGGGGTTACTCCTCAAAAAATCCAAGTTTGGGATTTCTTTCATGTAAAATTATGGGTTTAGATTCCTCCCATGTAAAAAATATCTCTTTCTTTCTTAGTGGGTGTCACACTCCAAGGTTGAGATGTGAAGACTGGACTAAGTCATTTAGACTAAACCAATATAAAATTCATTGTGTTCATTTTTATTTTACTACTAATTAACTCTGTTAATTAAATTTTTTCATTAATTTATCTCGCATAATTATTATAACTTTGATAATTTTAATAAATTTCTATTCACCCCCCCCATGCCCTCTTGTTCTTAATCCATCAATGTGTCTAACTTAAAAATTGGTATCAAATGATGACCTTAAGGATAATTTTTCTATGTTTTTCTTTTTCCTGATACCATCACTTGGTATCTATGGGTTACCATATTAGGAATCTTCAGTTCTCCTTAGTTTTCCTTAAAATGATTAATTTTAAATTTGTTTATATTTCTATGATTATTTGAGCTAACTTGTATCAGGATCCTTAATAAGAATAAGGAAAGATCTATTCAAATTTATTGTAACTCAGAATATTAGATTCTAAAATCCGTTGAGGCCACCTCATTTCACTAGAAGTGATTACAAATATTGGAAAGATGGAATGGATGTATTTTTAAAAAATATAGGTAATTGAATATTGGAATTTCATGGCTAAAACTTATAAAATACTTGAAGATTAACTTGAAACTTTAACAAAAAAATGATGTTGTAAAATATGTTTTAAACTATAAAGTGATGAATTATCTTTATTTCTCTCTTATTAGATGTGTGTACAGTCATTTTTTTTAAACTACTTCTAGAATTTGGAAAACTTTAAAAGTCACTCATCAAAAAACTGATAAAATTCAGAGAATTGAGCTTGGAAATCATAGGGCTGAATTTCAAGAATTTAGAATGTCTAGCCATGAATGTGTGAATGAGATGTTCAAAATATTCACAAGGATTACCAAGGGAATGATCACACTTTGTGAAACTATGAAGAATGAAGTATTAATTGAAAGAAAACTTTAATTCTTACTAAATAAGTGTCATTCAAATAAAGTAGCCATTGAATAAATCAAATATTTTGATGAATACTCTCTAGATGAGCAGATTGGATCTCTATTGCAATACGAGCTTGAATTGAAGAACAAAAATCTTGATTCATCTGATCATAGAAAGGGAGTTTCTTTTAAATCTAAATATGTTTCTACTAAATCTTCCAGTGATTCTTTGTATTCTTCTAGCTCAAACAAAGAATATGATCTAAGTCAAGTTAATAAATGCATTCAAGGGCTCATAAAGAAAAAAAACATACTACCAAAAATGATGAAGGTAAAGAAAGTGATACAATAATTATTTCAAAAGAAAAGGTAATAAAGGTAAATCTACAATTATATGTTATGAATGTAGAAAATCTGGTCATACCAAATATGAGTATCCAAAGTTGAAACAAAAATGGAAAGTTAAGAAGTCTAAAAAGGAAATCAAACAAGCTTATCATACTGGTTGGGGATGTACTGAAGAATTGGACTCCATTGAAGAATTTGAAAGTGAAAGGGTGACTAGTAACTTTACTCTGATGGAAAAAAAACCCTAAGGTAACAAATCCTTTTGAAGATATTATAAATCCTACTAATTTGTGTTTGATGCCCGCTTTGAGAAAGGTTAGAAATTCTTCTAATTACCATTCTGATTCTGAATACTCTTCTAGTTATCATCATGAAAATTATAAAGTTAATGAACTAAGTGATTTATGTGATGAATTTCAAGTTTAAATTTAAAATATCACTAAAAAATATAAAATTTTGACTAAGTATCGTAAAAATGTTTCTAAAGAAAAGAAATATCTTATTTCAGAAAATGAAAAAATAAAAAAATTATATTTTTGAGTTTGTTAAATAATTAGAGAAAAATAATTTTATGAAAAATACTCATTATAAACTTGAAAAGGAAAATCATAGTTTGAGAAATTTTACTTTATCAACAAAAGATAAAGTCTGTGATGATCTTGAGTATGTTCAGAAATAAAATGTTAATCTCAAAAAGGAAATTGTGAATTTAAAAGAAATTTTATCTAACTTTGTTTGAGGAAAATAAAACTATGATAATATGGAAGCTATGATGAAAAAAAATATAGATAAGTCTGGTTTTGGTTATAATCATCAAATTTATAAGGTGAACAAGATCACTTTTGTTAAAAGTTATATTTGGGAGATTTTTACAGTTACTTGTTTTAAATATCGATTGCATGGAAATTATGTAGATGAATATTATTTAAGGTTTACTCAATCACTCGATATTACTAGAGTTTCTATCTCTAATATTTTAACTTCTCATCTACCATATAACAAACATTTTAATTCCAATTTTGCACCAAAAAATTTTGTTACTAACCTAATTAGACCCAAAATAGCATGGGTACCAAAAAGTGTTTATATTTGATTTTTTATAGGACTCTACCACATGTGCTTCAATTTTAAATCAAATGGTGTCTAATCTATAAATAAAATTTAATTTCACTAAATTACAAGGAGTATTTAAAATTTTATATGCACTAATAATTTTTTACAGGTGAAATTTTTTGAAATAAAGCATAAATTCAGGGGGAGCTTTATCTTTTATTTGTTACTTCTAACATGTGCTTTATAATTTTATCATACGGGATGTGTTTAGGGGGATTTTATATTCTTAGAATTAATATTCTATTTAATATTTATTATTAAAGTATAAAAGAAGATAATTAGTTGTCATGGATATTTTTTAAAATAAAATTAATAGTTTTTTTACAAAAATGGGGAGAATTTTTTTCTTTTTAACTATTTGATTTTGTAATCAAACAAAAAGAGGGAGATTGTGTGTGAATTTTATTGTATGTATTTTATGTTTTGATTTATTATAATTAATATTTATATTTTATGTATATTACAAAACCCACTTATCACTTTATGTGAAAATCACTTTTTACTAGCTCACTGTGTTTTAATTATATCTTGAGTTATAGTGAGCGGATTTTTATAAATCCAATTTTATATGAAAGATAACAAGTTCATATAACTTCTATAAAACTCTGATGAAGCCTAATTATATCTCTAATATGTTTTCATTTTGGTATGACCATGGTACATGCTTTTGGTATGATCTATATTTTTCTGCTTATTATATTGTTAAGTTTTCCTTGGTAATTATTTTATAAATTTGGAGATATAGATAAAAATATTTCAAAAATTATATAATTAGATATGTATTATAATTATCTACATTTTATTAGAATAAATATAAGTATTAAATTGTTGTTTAAGTGGTGAAAAAAATTATTTAATTTTATAAAACAATTCTGGAATTCTGTAATTCTAGAATTTCTAGATTTCAAAATATTTTTTGTTTCATTGATATATCTTTTTATTCACATCGAAATCACACACTATTTATTGGGTTGGAAAGATAATAAGTTTTTATAAATTTCATTAAACATCACCTACTCAAGATCATGTATTCACTTGCATCATGAAGAACCAACTTCCATTAAGCTCCTTCATCCACACACTATGTGTGCATCTCCATGCAGTGACAACACATTGATCTTTCATTTTAGTTTGGCAGACCGTCGATGGTTTATATGTTTTACCAACTGAACGCATCATACATTTCAAAGTGATTTCACATTATTTTCATGGTCAATATAGTGACAATGCATTTTATCAAGTGATTGCATGATATTTTCTTCTCACGATTAGTATGGTGACTGTAAGATCATTTCAATAGACCGTTCCATGGTCAATATACCGACCGGAACTTCACTCAATAGTTAGTTATTTCCTTAATTTTTGCTTGAAATCTGGAATTTCATGCATGCTATATTTTTCTTCAGTTTTGATTCTTTGATTAATTGTATCATTATTCCAATTATTTTAATTTTTCTGTTAATTTCTAAAATTAATATATATTATATAAAAACTATATAAAGTGTTTTAAATATATTTTAATTAATTTTAATATATTGTTTATTTTATTCATTATTCTTACATAACACTTACAGCATGTATTTAGATTATTAAAATATTTATATTTTTTATTTATTTATTTGACTTGTTGTTTATAATTTAATATTTAATAACATGAAAATTATTTAATATTGTTTCATATCATTTAATGTAGCATAATTAAATGTTTTAATTAATACGGGTTGCATGAAATTGGAACGTATTTTGAAAATTAAACTATCAAATTATATTACGATATTTATGGAATTACTTTGACCGATTATTTTAGAGTATATGTGACTTATTTAATGGGTAATTTGAATCAGTTTTTAGGTTCTGAATTTAAACAATTATTACAATTATTTTGGATGATAATCTTTCTCTCTCTTGAATAATTTTGAAATTTGGATTATTTTACACAGTTGAAGATTGGGTTGTTAGATTTTAAAAATTCTATTTAAAAGAGTCAATGATGCTTGTAATTAATGACCACGAACACAAAAGACCATGAACATGAAGATCTCATGCGTTCATACTCTTATGACCTTCAAGTGATCTCATGTTAAACTGTTTACACCATTTGTGATGACTCTCAAGGAAGTGAAAAATCTTATTCTACTTCATTATCCTTAAATAGATGTATCGTACCTTTTCTAGAACACTCCAAATTCATCATTTAAATCTATTCAAAGGTCTCATGTTAACTATTTCATCACCACCAATTATTTTTACTTATATCTAGTTGTACTATCTGTTTTATTTTTCTGTTTGGGTAGAGGTATGCATTTAAATCCTTTATCACACAAGTTATACTACCTCTAAAAGGTATTAATTGGATATGAACACCTAAAAAAATCAGAACACTTAGGTTGTGGCTTCTCTTATAGAAATCCTGGGTCTTTTATGCTCCCGCAAATGGCTATGTTTTGTTGAATTTGGGGTTGCTCCTCACAAAAGTCCTAGGATGGGATTTCTCCCATGTAAAAGTATGGGTTTAGATTGCTCCAGTGTAAAAGTCTCTCTCTCTCTTTCTAAGTGGGTGTCATACTCCATCGGTTAGGGTGTGAATACTGGACTAAGTTGTTTAGACTGAACCAGTATAAAATTCCTTGTGTTCATTTTTTTTTTGAGATATAGTTCCTAAAACCTAGTGGTGGTAGCCGAGTGTCACATGAGATGATAATTGTAATTGAGTATAAGGTTGGATAGTTGTACTTAGTTTGGTTGTGTGATATACAATTCTTATATTTTCTAATTTCATAAACTCCACTTCCCATGTTTTCAAGAAAACTGCTACCCAAATATTTTGGTGGGTCTTTACCCCAACATCAATGCTGGTGAGGGAACAGATGTATAACTTCTCCCTCTTCCTCACTCTCCCTTCAGCTTACCATGATGTGAAAGTGTATAGAGGATGTAATGGCTTAAGGTATAGGGTGTGTGTCTATAGAGGGTATGATGCCTCTTGGTTTACTATAATTGTTTTCATGGGTAGTGGCTTGAGGTTATAAAAAGTATATGTATTTTGGCTATAGTGACTGTATTTTCCTACAAATGTACTTGTATGGGTTGTGATAGCTTAGTTATAATGTGTGATACATGGGTTGTAGTGGATTTTGGACTCTCTACTTGGTTACATGTGAGGTAATAATGATGAGGTTGTGATGAGCTCCATGATATGCATGATGAGATGGTGTTCTATTTGTGGTTTGTATGCACAGGGTATGGGATGACTTATAGAGGGGATTATAGCACTGGACGTATGATGTTGTGACATGAGAGTGACAACCCAATAGGAAAATGGATACATTGCACCATTATAAAATATATGTATTGATATGGATATGATTACTTGTATCTGTTACTTGGTGAGAGATCCTTGGTGAGGATGGGATACAGTTTTACCTATTTAGGTAATGAGTTGGTTTTATTTGTTTATACATTAGGAATTAATATGATTCTTTCACATTTTCATGAGATGTTCTGAGGAGGATCATATTGAGTACAATTTTATTCTCTCACTGTATATATATAAATAGATTTCTAAGTTTTTGGGAGTAGGTTGGTGATAAAGATAGGTGTTACTATCTCAGAATAGTTTTACTAGATTTTTCAAAGTCTATAGTCGCTACCGAGGCTTTATTTTGGTATTTCTATTTGTTTCTTTATGTATTACATTATATTTATGTATTGATATTTATTATTTATTTATAAATGGTGTTGATTGGTGGATCTCATCTTATCTATTATTCCTTAAATTTATACATTGAGGGTAATTTATATTCATTCTATACATGTGTTGCTAGTCGTTAGGCCTTGGAATAATGGAGGCGAGCTTCAGGGGTCATGTCTCTCCCTTCATTGTTATCCAAAGAGGGGTACCAATGGAAGGGGTTGGAAAATAAGTATATGCATTGGAAATCATAACATTATTGAAAAATATAACATTAAAATAAAATTGTAAAGATAATGATAATTTCCATGCATCATATTTTGAATATAACAATAATGTTCACACATCATGTTGTGAACCTAAAAATAATTTCCAAACATCATATTGTGAACATAATAATATTTTCAATGAATTATATTTTAATCATAACAATAATTTCCATGCATCACCCTTGTATTATTAGATAAAAATATTATCTAATGCATGTTTTTTCATGTTCTTTCATGTATTTTAGGTTTTTTTTTATTGCAAGAAATATTTATATTTTATGTATATTACAAAACCCTCTTATCATTATATGTGAAAGTTACTTTTTACTAGCTTGTTGTGTTTTAATTGTATCTTGAGTTATAGAAAATAGATTTTTATAAATCCAATTTCATATGAAATATAACAAGTTTATATAACTTTTATTAAACTATAATAAAACCTAATTTTATCTCTATGATGTTCACATTTTGTTCCGAACATGATACTTTATTTTGGTATGATCAATATTTTTCTGCTTACTGTGTTGTTCAGTTTTCCTTGGTTATTATTTTATAAATTAGGTGATATAGATCCGAATATTTCACAACTTATATCATTGGATAGCTATTAGATTTATATAAATTTTATTATAATAAATGGAAGTCTTAAATTATTATTTAAGTGGTAAAAAAATGACCAAAGTTTATAAAACAATTCTGGAATTTCTAGATTTCAAAATCTTTTTTGTTTCATTGATAAATATTTAGATTAAAATTGTGATCACACGCCATTTATTGGGTTGGAAAGATAATTATTTTTTATACATTTAATTAAAATTCATGAAATTCTAAAAATTATGTTTACATACCTCTAAAATTGGTTGAAGTTTTTCAACTGATTCATCAGTTTTTCTGCAGTTTTCCAAATCATGTTTTCACTATATTTTGATGATATTTCTTAATATATAATTCAGTTTGATGAATTTTTTGATCCATTGGAAATACATTGAAAATATATAAAATTAATTCTTATTAGAATTTTATTTATGAAGTTTAGATGGTATAAAATTTGTCTTACTGTTATCTATTTTTATAGGTTTTTCAGGTTTCTCTTTTCTAAACACCTTATTGTGGGTTTATTTTCAGTACCTTACATGAGTTTTCCTCCTTAACATGAAGTCTTACTCCACCTTATATCATGATATATTATCAATATAATGTGATCTCTATTCATTTTTTACCACATGTATAAATGAGAACCTGCTCGTCACCTACTTGCAGTAAGTTATCCAACCATGCTTGAGTTCAATTACACCTCATCTTCCTCATGCATTGCAATGGAACTACGGCACCTTCTCAAGATCGTGTATTCACTTACAGCATAAACAACCATCTTCCATTGATCTCCTTCACCCATACACTATGTGTGCATCTCCATGCGGTGATAACAAATTGATCTTTCATGGTAGTTTGGAAGACCGTCTTTATATGTTTTACCAACTGACTGCATGATGCATTCTAAAGTGACTGCTTGTTCTTCTCATAGTCAGTATAGTGACTGTACGTTTTATCAAGTGATCACATGATATTTTCTTCTCACGGTCAGTATGGTGGCTGCAATATCATTTCAACTGATCGTTCCATGGTCAGTATACTGACCACAAGTTCACTCAATGGTTAGTTCTTTCTTTTCCTTATTTTTTTCTTGAAGTCTGGAATTCCAAGCATGCTCTGTTTTTCTTCAATTTTGATTCTTTGATTAAATTAAAGCTTATTATAATTATTTTAATTGTTTTATTAATTTATAAAATTAATATATATTATATAAAAACCATGCGAAGTATTTTTAATATATTTTAATTAGTTTAAATATATTATTTATTTTATTCATTATTCTTGCGTAACACTTACACCATGTATTTGGGTTATTTAAATATTTATATTTTAGATTTATTTTTTTATATTATTCATTTATAATTTAATATTTAATAACATAAAAATTATTCAATCCTTTTTGTAGCATTTAATGTGACATAATTAAATTTTTTAATTAATATGCACTACATGAAATTAGAATGTCTTGAAATTTAAACCGTCAAATTATCTTATGATATTTATGGGATTAATTTGACTGATTATTATGGAGTCTATATGAATTATTTAATGGGTAATTAGGATTGGACTTTCTGTTTTAAATTCAAACAATTATTACAATTATTTTTGGATGATAATCTTTATTTCTCCTGAATAATTTTGAAATTTGAATTTGAATTGTTTTACATGGTTGGAGATTGGTTTGTTAACTTTAAAATATTCTATTTAAATAGGTCAAGGATGATTGGAACCGATGACCATGAACACGATGGTTTATTAACATGATGATCTCATATATTCATACTCTTATGACCTTCAAGTGATCTTATGCTCAGCCATTTACACCATTTGTGAAAAAATCTCAAGGAAGAAATAAATCTTCTTCAACATCCTTCTCCTTGAAGATATGTATTTTACCTTTGCTGTAATGTCTGGAATTCATCATTAAAATCCATTCAAAGGGATTGTATCAACTGTTTCATCACCAGCAATTCTTTTTACTTCTATCCAGATGTGTTATCTATTCAATTTTTTTGTCTGGGTAGAGGTCTACACTTAAATATTTTCTCATACATTTTATACTACCTCTAAAATTTATTCCTTATTTAAGAATACTTGAATAAAAATCAAAACACTTAGGTTGGGGATGATCCTATAGAAATATTGGGTTTCGTCTGCTCCCACAAAAGTCTGTGTTGTTAGGTTTGGGGTTGCTCCTCACAAAGTCCTGAGTTGAGATTATTCTCGTGTAAAAATAACTTTTATAATTTTAATAAAGGCCTATTCACCCCCCCCCCCCCCCCTTGTTCCCTCTTGTCTATATGTCATCAATGTATCCTACCTAATAATTGGTATTAGAGGTTGACCTTAAAGATAATTCTGTTATGTTTTTCTTTTTCCTAATACTATCACTTGGTATCTAAGGGATACCCTTTTAGGAATCTTCAGTTCTGCTCAGTTTTCCTTAAAATGATTATTTTTAACTTTGTTTATATTTTTATGATTATTTTATATAACTTGTATCATGGTCCTTAACAAGACTAAGAAAATATCTATTCACCTTGATGGAAACTCAGGAGATTAGATTCTTGAATCCGTTGAGGACACCTCATTTCATTGGAAGTGATTATAAATATTGGAAACACAAAATGGATGTATTTTTAAAAAATATAGGTATTTAATATTGTAATTTCATGGCTAAAACTTATAAAATACCTAAAATTGAACTTGAAACTTTAATAAAAATGATGTTGCAAAATATGTTTTAAATTATAAATTGATGAATTATCTTTACTACTCTCGTGGTATAAGTGTGTACAGTCATATATCCTTTTGTAAAACTACTTTTAGCATTTGGAGGACTTTAAAAGTCACTCGTCAAAGAATTGATAAATTTCAGAGAACTAAGATTGGTAATCACATGGAATAATTTCAATAATTTAGAATGTCTAACCATGAAAGTGTGAATGATATGTTCAAAATATTCCCAAAGATTGTCAAGGGCGTGATCATACTTGGTGAAAACATGAAGAATGAAGTATTGATTGAGATAAAACATTAAGTCTTTCCAAATAAGTGGCATTCAAAAAAATTATCCATTGAAGAAAGAAAAGATTTTGATGAATACTCTCTAGATGAGTAGATTGGATCTCTATTGAAATACGAACTTGAATTGAAGAAAAATGATCTTAATTCACATGACAGTAGAAAGGCAGTTGCTTTTAAATCTAAATATGTTTTTTTCTAAATCTTCCATATATTCCTTTTATTCTTCTATCTTGGAGAAATAAGATGATCTAAGTCATGTTTCTAAATGCATTCAAGGGCTCATAAAGAAAAAAATGTACTACCAAAAAGGATGAAGGTAAAGAAATTGATACAAGAAGTATTTCAAAAGAAAATGTAATAAAGGTAAATATACAATTATATGTTATAAATGTTGGAAATATGTTCATACCAAATATAAGTGTTCAAAGTTGAAACAAGAAGGGAAAGATAAGAAGTAAAAAAAGAAAATCAAACAAGATTATCATGCTGGTTAGAGATGTACTAAAGAATCGGACTTTAGTGAAGAATTTGGAAGTGAAAAAGAGACCAGTAACCTTACTCTAATGGGAAAACACCCTAAGGTAACGAATCATTTTGAATATATGATAAATCCTATTAATTTTTGTTTGATTCCTTCTTCAAGAAAGGTTATTAATTCTTCTAATTATTATTCTGATTTTGAATCCTCTTCTAGTTATGATAATGAAAATTCTAAAGTTAATGAATTAAGTGATTTATGTGATGAATGTAAAGTTTAAATTGAAAATCTTGCTAAAAAATATGAAATTTTGACTAAGTATCATAAAAATGCTTCTAAAGAAAAGAAAAATATTATTTCAGAAAATGAAAAAATGAAAAATTCTATTTCTGAGTTTGTTAAAGAAAAGAAAAAAATTAATTTTATAAAAAAATATGCATTCTAAACTTGAAAAGTAAAATAACAGTTTGATAAATTTTTCTTTATTAACGAAAGATAAAGTTTGTGATGATCTTGATTATGTTCAGAAATAAAATGTTAATCTCAAAAAAAATTGTGAATTTAAAAGAAACTTTATCTGCCTTTGTTCAAGGAAAATAAAAATATGATATGATGGTAGCTATAATGAAAACAAATATAGATAATTCTTGTTTTGGTTATAATTATCAAATTCCTAAGATTTACAAGATCACTTTTTTTAAAAGTTATATTTGGGAGGTTTCTACAGTTACTTGTTTAAAATTTCGATTTGCATGGAAATTATGTTGATGAATGCTCTATGAGGTTTCCTCAATCACACAATATTACTAGAGTTTATATTTCTAATATTTTATCTTCTCATGTACCATATAATAAATTTTTTAATTCTAATCGGATACTAAAAATTTTTGTTACGAACCTAATTAGAGCCAAAATATCATGGGTACCAAAAAATCTTTATGTTTGATTTTTTATAGGAATCTAACACATGTGCTTCAATTTTAAATAAAATGGTGGATACTCTCTAAATAAAATTTCATTTCACTAAATTATAGGGAGTTTAAAATTTTATATGCTCTAATATTTTTTTACAAGTGATTTTTTTTTGAAATAAAGCATAAATTCAGGGGGAGCTTTATCTTTTATTTATTACTTCTAACATGTGATTTTTAATTTTATCATATGGCGTGTGTTTAGGGGGAGTTTATATTATTATAATTAATATTATCTTTAATATTTATTCTTTAAGTATAAAAGGATATAATTAGTTATTATGAATATTTATTTAAATAAAACTAATAGTTTTTTTACAAAAAGGGAGAGAATTCTTCACTTCAACTGTTTGGTTCTGTAATCAAACAAAAATAGGGAGATTATGTGTGCATATGATTGCATGTATTTTATGTTTTGTTTTATTACAAGAAATATTTATATTTTATGTATATTACAAAACTCGTTTATCAGTTTATGTGAAAATCACTTTTTACTAGCTCGTAGTGTTTTAATTATATCTTGAGTTATAGTGAACGGATATTTATAAATCCAATTTCATATGAAAGATAACAAGTTAATATAAATTCTATCAAACTATGATGACACCTAATTATATCTCTAATATGTTTTCATTTTGTTCTAACCATGATACATTCTTTCGGTATGATCTATATTTTTTTTCTTATTGTGTTGTTAAGTTTTCCTTGGTTATTATTTTATAAAATTAGAGATATAGATAAAAATATTTCAAAAAATATATCATTGGATAGCTATTAGATCTATCTAAATTTTATTAGAATAAATAGAAGTATTAAGTTGTTTCTTAAGTGGTGCAAAAAATGATTGAATTTTATAAAACAATTCTGGAATTCTGGAATTTCCAGATTTCAAAATATTTTTTGATTTGTTGATATATCTTTTGATTCGCATCAAAATATTATAATGTTTATTGGGTTAGAAATATAATAAGTTTTTATACATTTCATTAAACTTCATAAAAGTATAAAAATTATATTTACATGCCTCTAAAGTTTTCCAAAGTTTTTTAACATATTCATCATTTATTTCTGCAATTTTTTAGATCATGTTTTCTTAGTATTTTGATGATATCTCTTAATATATAATTTGTATTGATATGATTTTTGATCTTTTGAAAGTATCTTGAAAATGAAAATAATTGATTCTTCTATATTGAATGCTAATTCTAAATTTTATATGTTCTAAAAGTTGGATAAAGTTTTGTTATAAAATTTTAAAGGTTTTTCAGGTTTCTCTTTTTTGAACACCTTAACATGAGTTTATTTTTAGTGCCTACCATGAGTTTTCCTCCTTACCATGAAGCCTTACTCCACCTCAATGAATGAGCTATTCTCAAACTACCATGATCAGTATGCATTTTTTACCGCATGTATAATTGAGAACCTACTTGCAGCAAGATATCCAACCATGCTTTAGTTCTACTACGCCACATCTTTCCCATGCAATGTAATGGAATTATAGGAATGCATCACATGCTCAAGCTTGTGTATTCACTTGCATCATGAAGAACCAGCTTCTGTTGAGATCCTTCATCCATGCACTATGTGTGCATCTCTATGCGATGACAACACTTTGATCTTTCACTACTACAAAATAGGCCTTTGACAGCACCGGTATTTAGCAGCGCTAGAAAAAAATGCTAATAAATGTAATATTTATCGGTGCTAAAGAAAGCGCTGATAAATTTAACCTTTTATCAGTGTTTTTTTTAGCACTGATAAAGGAAAACTTTATCAGTGCTTTCTTTTTAGCACTGATAAAGACTATCCTTTATGAGTGCTTTATTTTTAGTGCTGATAAGGGGTATCCTTTATCAGCACTTTATTTTTAGCGCTAATAAAGGGTACCCTTTATCAGTGCTTTATTTTTAGCGTTGATAAATATTTATTTCATCAGCGCATTTTTAGCACCGATAAAGGTATGAATAAATAAAATGAAATAATTAAATAAATAAAAAATAAAAAAGTGTATTAAAAAAATATTACAAATTTTATTAATTAAATAATTATTGATAAAAATGAATAGATTGAGTATACATTATCAAATATTAAACATTTTATTAATTAGATAATTATGATAATTAATGTTATTAAATTGTATAGATAAATATATATATATATATATATATATATATATATATTAATGTATATAAATATGATTTATATATTACAAAATATTTATACGCTTTACATTAAATAGTCATATATTTATTGAATAATGGTTTATAATTAAAAATTAATATGAATTAAAAATATTGACTATTTGCATTGTACTTGACATATAATCGAATGTCGTTTGATTTTTCAATTTAATATAGATCAAATGTGTGTTATATTGATTTCACATATACTTAATTAATGCATTTCTATATACAATGCACACACACAAAACTTATCCACTTTTTCAATATTGTTAAAGTGTATTTATTCTTAATTTATTCAATTTCACTCATTTTTAACATATATGCATGCACTTAAAATTAGATATTTATTAATAATGTTAAAAAAAATTGTAAATAAATATATTTATAAATGTACATTTACTATATTTATACATTTATATATTTATAATTATAAATAGATAAATATTTTTTTAAAAGTATTTATATAATTATAAATAAATAATTGTATATATTTAAATAATTATTAAATTTATAGTAAATTTAATTAAAATAATGAATATATTTACTATATTTATATTTATATTTATTAATTAAATATATATATGTGTGTGTATAATTATATAAATATATATAATGATATAAATATTATTTTTTAAAAATATTTCTATAATTATAAATAAATAATTATAAAATTATAATAAATATAATTAAAAAAGAATATATGTACTATATTTATATTTATATATATTTATTAAGTATATATAAATATTTATAATTTTTTATTTATAATTATAATTATAAATCCTTTATCAACGCTTCATTAATAAGCGCTGATAAAATCATCTTTATGAGCATTTTTTTAGCGCTGATAAAGATAAGTTTTATCAACGCTAAATAAAGTGCTGATAAAATTAATATTTATCAACACTATAACTTTAGTGCTGATAAAGATTTAGTTTATGAGTGTTTTTTTAACGCTGATAAAAGTGTCCCGGTCTATTTTAAAAACCCTAACCACTTGTGAACTCGGCGTGATATAGAAGCTTTCCGCGAAATCCACCCGATGTCAGTGCTCCTCCTCGGTGAATCGAAGTTCGAATCACACCACTTGACTACCTCCAGTTGCTCCAATATCTCGTCTGACATCTAGTGTTTGATTGTAGTTAGGGTTTCTGAAGAGGGTCTCAGATTTTCTTCAACCTAATGAGGTTGGTCTTCCTATTTTCTTTGTGTATTTTTTGTTTTTTTTTATGTCTTCTTCTATGGTTTTTTATGATCTATTGTTTATGATTTTTTTGTGATCCGTTGTTTAGGGAATAATTTTTGGTTTGTTGTTTGTATTGACTATTGATGTATGATCTTTTGTTTATATCTGACACTGAACCTTGGATTTATTCATTGTTGTTTTACTGCTATGTTTTATATCTTATTACTAAATAATTTTTTCATATATGTATATAAATTTGTATAAACTTTCATGTATATTCTTTTTTAAAAATTAGGTACAACTGTGAAAGTGGCACACAATACGACAAAGAAAATACAGGTAAATCGCTGGCCCGGGACTTGACCCCGCGACCTCGCCTCAAACCCCTCCCCACCCTACCCCATCTGAGTATGGGGGAAAATTTTCATGTATATTCTTGTTTATTGACTGCTAATTTGAGGCACATTTCTAGTTCCCTAATAATTATATGTATATGTTGACACCTTTCATGGACACCTTGGTGGACATGCAGCTTCAGATGCTATTTTTCATGAACCAAGTTAGTGGGGTGATGTATGTTCCTCTATTGCTTATATGTATCATAGGATCTAGTTCCTCTTAGAATTCACTATGGTCCTTAGTTTTCTTATGGAGCATATTCAAAGGGGTCATCCCCAGTTAAGTACATGAGGTTTTATCACATCAAGCCTTCACTTTTTGAATTATTATGGTGCCTTTATAGTTCATGTTATGTATGAATATCATGTTTTTATCTATTTGATATTTCTTATATACTATAAGTGAGTTTTTATACTGACGTGACATGTATGTGTGTCTATATAGCTATTGCATCATTTATTTCCATAGTTGTTTGTCTAACAGGTATGCCTATATCGGGTAATGATGATTTTGGGTCTGCAAGTCTATTGACCCCAAGGGTCATGCTATAATCTTGTTCAACCTCTAGTACTAATTGTTTCTATTTTTGGGGGGACCACCTCCCATTTATGGTTTTTTCACCCAAAGTTTAAACCATCCTTTAGTGACTTTGAGGTGTGTTAGAGGTCATAAGATGATCTGACCTAGTGTTGTTTGGGTAATTCAAGCTAGGGTCATTACACTATCCATATTTCGGTTTACACCTATAAATTTTAGTGATAATATCATTTATTATCTACCTTTATCTCCCTCTATTTTTTCAAATTCCAATATCCCTTATTGTTGGATTTGGAATATCTAGGCGCTCAGATATTCTAGTAGAAATGATCCATATTTCTCTTATTATAATTGTCTATAACTTTGACTTTTGATAATGAATATCTTATGTGTATTTATTTAAATATTTTATAAAATTAATCTTTTATAAACCCAATAGGATGGATATGAACCAAAAATGGATGCACGCTAATCATTTGACAAATGAATATAAAGATGGAGTTAAAGAGTTCATCAAGTTTTCAAGAGAGCATGCAGACGACCCTTTTAAAATACTCTATTCATTTTTACATTGTTGTTATTCAAGAAAAATTAGTCTGGAAGAGTTATAATAACATTTGATTTGTCATGAAATAGATCAAATCTATAAATGTTAGACTAAATGTGAGGAAAAATTGAATGTCAACATCAATTGGGATGATACTACAGTTTATGAATCATTTTATATGAATACCTTTGTAAGAGATAATGGAGATCGCATAGAAGAAATGACAATGGAAATTGAAGATGAACTTCTCGATTTTCCAAAGTTTTTTGAGTTAAATAACTATTCCAACAGACCATTGTATACCTTTTTTACTAAATATACAGCATTGTCAGCTATATTGAAGTTATATAATTTGAAAGCTAAAAGCGGATGGAGTCATACCAGCTTTATAGAACTACTTGGTATTCTAAAAGATATGATACCAGAAGAAAATGAACTACCTTTCCAAACATATGGAATTGAATGAATGTTACGTTCAATGGGAATGATATCTAAAAAATACATGATTTTTCAAATGATTGCATATTGTTTCACAAGGACCATGAATCACTCATAAAATGCCCTAATTGTGGCACAGATTGATACAAGAAAAATGAATCAAGTCCTTCAAAATATGTATGGTATTTTTCTATCATTACATGGTTTAGAAGACTATATAGATGTCAGTAAACCACAAGAAAATTAACATGGCATGCAGATACAATAATTAAATATAGGAACCTACGTCATCCAATAGATTCACCTCAGTAGAAGAAAATTGATTACGAGTTTCCTGAATTTGGAGATGAGATAAGAACTTTTGTCTTACATTATCTATAGATGGGATAAATCCTTTTGGTGTACAAAGTAGTACTCACAGTACATGACTCGTCACGTTGGTAAATTATAACTTGCCTCCATAGTTATGTGTGAAGCACAAATACATTATGTTGTCTCTACTTATATCTGAATCAAAGAAACCTAGTAATGATATTGATGTCTATTTGGATCCATTGATAGAAGATTTTAAATTGATGTGGTACACAGGTGTTACAATGTATGATTCTCATAGAAGTGAAGAATTCACATTGAGGTCCATGTTTTATGGAATGATAAATGAATTCCCTACTTATAGAAATTTATCAAGCTATAGAATTAAAGGAATATTGGGGTGTCCCATTTGTGAAAAACGCATATACTCAGTTCAGTTGAAACATTCCTCAAAGACTGTTTTTAGGACATCAAAAAAATTTACCTCAACAACATAAATACTAATCCTAGACGACAGCATTCAATGGGAATATCAAACAAGGTACAACACCATCTCTAGCAACGAGTGATCAACTATACAAAAAAAGTAAAAAATATTGACACAATTTTTGGTAAAAAAATTTCGAAAAACCTTACAAAATCAGATTGGAAGAAGATATCAATTTTCTTTGAATTTTCATATTATAATTGTTTGTATGAAATACATTTTCTTGATGTCATGAATATAGAAAAAAAATGAATTTGATAGTTTTATTAGAACATTACTAAATATTACTAGAAAATAAAATATGGCATCAAGGCTAGGTTGGACTTGATTGAAATGGGGATAAGGGAAGAGTTAGCACTGGTTAAGGGTAAAAGGCATACTTTTCTTCCTCCTGCAACTTAGAATATATCTAGATAGGAAAAATTAAAATTTTTTCTTTTCCTTACTAGTGTAAAAGTTCCACAGGGGTATTTATCAAATATCAAGAATGTCGTGCCAATGAATAATTTGAAGTTACAAGGACTAAAATCACATGATTACCATGTTTTAATGCAAGATTTAATGCATGTATCTTTTCATTGCATTCTGCCTCAAAATGTACGACATACATTAACCAAACTCTGCTTATTTTTCAAATCCATATGCAGTAAAGTTGTAGACCCAATGAAGTTTTCCATCATGAATATGGAGATTGTAGTCATATTATGTGAATTAGAGATGTTCTTCCCACCATCATTATTTGATATAATGGTCCATCTGATGATTCACTTAGTCAGAGAGGTTCAACTATGTGGTCATGTCCATTATAGAAGGATGTACCTCATTGAATGGTATATGAATATTTTGAAAGGGTGTATCAAGAATCAAATTCAGCCATAAGGTTGTATTGTATAATGATATATTGTTGAAAAAGATATTGAATTCTATACTAATTACCTATCAGATGTTGAAACCATCAGTCTCCCAAAGTCTCGTTACAATAAACGCCTTATGGGAGAAGGGATTTTTAAAAGAGATGTTGTTATAATTACCTTTATAGAACAGAAGCAAGCACATCTTTACATATTATATAATAGTGAATATGTTGATCCATACATTTAATCTCACAAATAAATTCTTAGAGATTTAAATCCATCAAGGGATGAAGGATGGATATCAAATACACATAATCAATAGTTTATATGATGGTTTAAAGATCAAATTTATAATGAGTTATCTAAAGATCCAAATTCAATTTCCAAACTACTTTAATGGATAGTTAGAGGATCAAATAAAAATGTTATATCTTACACTAATTTTGTAATCAATGGTTATACGTTCTATACAAAAGAACACACTGACTTCAGTACGATGAAAAACAGTGGTGTTACGCTTGTGACGTAAGCAATGCACATATCTGGTTTCGATGATAGAAATCCAATTTATGAAAATATGTCATATTTTGGCATTATCAAATAGATATACGAGTTGGATTATACAACATTTCAAGTGTCTCTTTTTTCATTGAAAATGGGTTGACAATATCAATGGAGTGAAAGTTGACGAAATGGGATCTGTGAGGTGAATTTCAGTGTAGAGGGGGGAAAGATGATCCATTCATAATGGCATCACAAGAAGTGTAATTATTTTATGTCTATGATCCAACAAACAAGAATTGGTCAATTGTTCTACTAGCGACTAAAATATATGTTAAGTCAGATGAAAATTCAATTGAGGATGACCCTTTCATTGGGACATCACAATTAGTTCATGTCAATCCCAATATAGACAATGTATTTTATGTTAGAGGGGATTTGGATTCTCGAAAGAGGAACTAAATCCTTGAAACCTTTAAAAAAGAGTTCAATGAGAAGGTAAAAGTGTTTTTTAATATATTGTTTTTTTCATCATAATATTATATGTTCTCTACTAAATTAACATAATCTAAATTAAATATTTGATTACTCATACAGATAATGTCTTTTGCACATGATGGTGTCACCAATCCCTCGGAAGAACAAACTATAACAAAGGAAACACTTTGGATAGACACAAAGGCAATGTTACGATATACTTTCTTTATTTTACTGAAAAATTATATAATGAAATTTTGATTTAATTTTTATTATTCCTTAGAAAATTAATTTATTTTAAAATATTTTTGTCCATGTTTCATGCCTTTTTAAGAAGAGAAACAACGCTGTCTCTACTCAATCACAGAAGTAATATTGATATTTGTACAGTAAAATCATTATTCATAGAATTAATATATTGTTTGATATTTATGTTTAATTAATTTCTTTTTATTATTACTCTCATAATAATTGTTTTCTTATACAAGTGGATTCTTTTGTTTTAGTTTGGGTGCTCTGTCCATCTTTCATCCCTTTCTGCACCAAAACTTCCACAGACTTCTTCTCCCTCAAAACCTTTTCACCCCCATGGTATTTCAATTATCACTTTCCTTAAGTTCTTTTCAATGCCTTTGTAGGAAGATAAATGGCACTGCCTCTACTCAATGACAGAGGTAATTTTGATGTTTGAATAGTAAAATCATTGTCTATAGAATTAATGTATTATTTCATATGTATGTTTAATTTATTTATTTTTAGTATTACTCACATAATAATTGTTTTCTTATACAAGTGGATTCTTTTATTCGATTTGGGGTGTTATATCCATATTTCATCCCTTTCTGCACCAAAACTTCTATAGAATTCTTCTCCCTTAAAACCTTTTCACCCCTGTAATGTTGCATTTATCACTTTACTTCAAGTTCTTTCCACTGCCTTTGCAGGAAGAGCAACGATGCTAACTCTACTCAATGACAGAGGTAATTTTGATGTTTACATAGTAAAATCATTTTTCATAGAATTGATGTATTGTTTCATATATATGTTTTATTTATTTATTTTTAGTATTAATCACGTAATAATTGTTTTCTTATACAGGTGGATTATTTTGTTTGAGTTGGAGTTTTTTGTCTATCTTTCATCCCTTTCTGCACCAAAACTTCCACAGACTTCTTCTCCCACAAAAACTTTCACTCCTTCAGTGTTGATATTTATCACTTTCCTTCAAGTACCCTCCATCACTCAATCAAAAAGGTAATCTTGATATTTACACAATAAAATAATTTTCCATAGAATTAATGTATTATTTCATATTTATTTTTAATTTATTTCGAGTTGAGGTGGTTTGTTTTAAACTACTCATGAAGTGTTGGAAATTCGATAAAGAAAGTCAATGGAAATCCTGGTAACATTGACATTTAGGATTTTTTTTGAATGTATGTAATAATTTTTATTTATGTAATTGTATAAAACAATGTTTGAAATGTCTATAATATAGTGTTTTTTTGCATTTGTGTTGTAAATTTCATTTCATTTAAATTCTGTATTGGGACTTGTTTTTGTTGATATCTGGTGTGTTTCTAGTGTGTTTCTGGTGCTATAGTGTGATGTAACAGCATATTGTAGTATAGAATTTTATCATCACTTTTAAAAGAACTGATAAATAAGACTTTTATCAGTGCTTTTTCAGCGTTGATAAAAGTCTTGGGCTCTTAACATTGCTCACGTAGTCAGCGCTTTTCTAGCACTGATAAAGACCATTTATAATGCTGTTAAAGACTTGTTTTGTAATAGTGTTTCTTAATAGTTCGGAAAACCATAGATGCTTTATATGTTTTACCAACTGACCGCATGATACATTTTGAAGTGATCACATGTTGTTCACGTAGTCAATATAGTGATCATACATTTTATCAAGTGACTGCATGATATTTTCTTCTCACGCTCAGTATAGTGATTGCATGATCAATTCAAATAACTGTTCCATGGTCAATATACCAACTACAAGTTCACTAGATGGTTAGTTATTTCCTTTACTTAATTTTTACTTAAAATCTATAATTTCATGCATGCTCTATTTTTCTTCAGTTTTGATTCTTTGATTAATTGTATACTTATTCTAATTATTTTGATTATTTTATTAATTTCTAAAATTAATATATATTATATAAAAACTTTGAGAAGTGTTTTTAATATATTTTAATTAGTTTTAATATATTGTTTATTTTATTCATTATTCTTGCGTAACACTTACAGCATGTATTTAGATTATTTAAATCATTATATTTAGGATTTATTTCTTTAACTTGTTCTTTTCTAATTTAATATTTAATAACATGGAAATCAATCAATCTTGTTTCGTAGCATTTTACATAGCATAATTAAATGTTTTAATTAATATGGGTTGCATGAAATTGGAATGTATTTTGAAATTTAAATTTTCAAATTATCTTATGATATTTATGGAATTACTTTGACCGATTATTTTGGAGCCTACGTGACTTATTTAATGGGTAATTTGAATCGTTCTTTAAGTTTTGAATTCAAACAATTATTATAATTATTCTGGATGATAATCTTTCTCTCTCTTGAATAATTTTAAAATTTGAATTTTTTTACACAGTTGGAGATTGGGTTGTTAGATTCTACAGATTCTATTTAAAAGAGTCAATGATGCTTGGAATTGATGACCATGAACACGACAGACCATGAACACGACAGACCATGAACATGATGATCTCATGTGTTCATACTCTTATGGCCTTCAAGTGATCTCGTGCTCAACTATTTACACCATTTGTGATGAACTCTCACGGAAGGAACAAATCTTCTTCAACTTCATTCTCCTTAAAGGGATGTATTGTACCTTTTCTAGAACGCTCTAACTTCATCATTTAAATCTATTTGAAGGTCTTGCATCAACTATTTCATCACTATCAATTATTTTTACTTCTATCTAGTTGTATTATCTATTTTATTTTTCTGTTTGGGTGGAGTTCTACACTTAAATTCTTTCTCGCACAGGTTATACTACCTCTAAAAGGTATTCCTTGGTTATGAAAACCTGAACAAAAAGAAAAACACTTAGGTTGGGGCTTCTCCTGTAAAAATTCTGGGTCTTGTATACTCCCACAAATGGTTTTGTGTTGTTAAGTTTGGGGATGCTCCTCACAAAAGTCCTAGGATGGGATTTCTCCCATGTAAAAGTTTGGGTTTATATTTCTATTGTGTAAAAGTCTCTCTCTCTCTTTCTTAGTGGGTGTCATACTCCATTGGTTGGGGATTGAATACTGGACTAAGTCATTTAGACTGAACCAGTATAAAATTCCTTGTGTTCATTTTTTATTTCACTACTAATTAACTCTTTTAATTAACTTTAATAATTAATTTATCTCACATAATTATTATAACTTTGATAATTTTAATAAAGGCCTATTCACCCCCTCCCCCCTCTAGTCCTTAAGGAATCAATGTATATGACCTAACAATGCATTGGAGGGTGATATAGGATCTCACCCATCACATAATAATCATCCATGAATGTGCCACATGAAATAAATCATCATATTAAGAAAATCCCATGGAAATAAAATGGGCATCATAAAATTTTCAAATGGTATCACAAAAAATTACATCATGAATTTGATTTTTTGATACTAAAATTCAATCAACTAAAAGGATTATTTCCTAAAGAGATTTGGAAGGTATTTCATGAAATATAACTCCAAATATGATATATCATTTAGATATAAAGAGAAAATTGAAGCGGGATAATGAAAAATAGTATTTCAAAAACATTTCTTAACATTATCCTAAAGAGATGAATTTACAATCCACATACAAAAATCATTTTCAAGAAGGTAACATTAAATTATTATTAAAAAACTATTTTAAAATAAATCCCAATAATATATTCTTGAAAGGAAATAATGGTTTTTTCAACAATTGTGTAGTGTAAGATAAAATATATGATCATGAAAGGAAAAACATTTTTAATTTATTAATATATCTTTATTGAGACTCACATCATAAAAAATAATTATAAAACATACATTTGAAAAGAGGTAAAGGTGGATATAAATATCACAGGAGATAATATATATTTGGATTTCAAAATATAAAGGAAAATATTTGTGAAGAGAAAGAGTTTGGATATTGGGAAAAATAGTCGTCAAATATGATGAGAATTATTCAAAATAGCATTACAATTTTTTGAGAAATAAATTCATAAAGGGAGATTCTTTGAATTGAAAATTTTATTTTTACCAAATAGAGAAGAGGAAATATCATACGAAATTGGAAGCATAAGAATATTTGGAGCTTAGAAGAATGGAGTTCAAAAAGAATCATTATAACTCAAAGAAATGAAATTGAATTATGAAAAACCCATTATGGATTTAGTAACATTTAAATTAAAAGAACTTGAAAATAAAACTTGATTTGGATTTGTAAATCCCTTGAATTTCATGAATTATATAATAAAAGGAATCTATAGGGAAATATATACCCCACACAAAACAAAACAAAAAGTTGCGGTTAAGGCATATATCTCAATGAAAGAAAATTGAGACAAGAAACTCTTACATTTACTCTCAACTTCCACAAAAGTGTTTTAACCTCTTGTATAATAAACATAAACATCTTAATAACTTATTTTAGAACCTTATTCATATCTAATAATTTTTTTACACTTTAATTATAGTCATTATACAATAGACCGTGGCTATAAGCCCAAAAACCATGGCTATAGGTTATAGCCACGATTCAATGGACTGTGGCTTGTATTAGCGTGGCTATAGGGCAAGACCTATAGCCACGATTTGAAACTGTCGCAAAACATTAAGTCACATAGGGACTATTACCATGGTTTTGAACCGTGGCAATATATCTATAGCCACGGTTTCAAACTGTAACTATAGGCCTTCTCATTTCATAAAAAAACACCCCCACAACCCCCCCTTGAACACCCCCTCCACCCCTATGCCCCCGTGGACAGCCCCCCTTGCACCCCCTTGAACACCCCCCCCCCCACACACACACCCTCATGCCCCCCTGTGCATCCCCCTTACACCCCCTGGATAGCCCCCTTGCACCCCCTTGAACACCTCCCCTGCACCCCCATGACTCCCTAGACAGCCCCCTTGTACCCCCTTGAACACCCCCCCCCCACACACACACACATGCCCCCCCTAGACAGCCCCCTTGCACCCCATGGACAGCCCCCTTGCACCCCCTTGAACAGCCCCCCTACACCCCCATGCCCCCCCGGACATCCCCCTTCCACCCCCTTGAACACCTCTCATGCACCCCATGCCCCCTGGACAGCCCCCTTACACCCCCCCCCCCCGGACAACCCCCTTGCACCCCCTTGAACACCCTCCCCCCTACACCCCCATGCCCCCTGGATAGTCCCATTGCACCCCCATGCCCCCGACCCCCCACCCCTTCTAGACACCCCCTCCCACCTGGACACCCCCTCCCACCAAGACACCCCCCTGCACACCCATGACCCCCTTGCACCCCCCTCCTGGACACCCCCCCTAGACATCCCCCTTCCCCCCCCCCCTGAACACCCCCTACAGTATCCCACCCCCTAGACAGCCCCCTCGAACACCCCCCCTGGACAGCCCCTTGCACCCCCACCCCCCACCCCTACAGTAGCCCACCCCCTACAAAGCCCCTGGATAGCCCTCAACCCCCCCCCTCCTGGAAACCCCCTCCCCCTGCACACCCATTCCCCCTTGAACCCCACTACTGGACAACCCCATTTCCCCCCACCCATGAACACCCCCTAGCACCCCCCCTAGACAGCCCCCTTGTACCCCCTTGAACACCCCCCTTGCACCCCCCCCCCCCCCCGCCGCCGCCGCCGCCACCACACACGCACACCCCTGCAGTATCCCACCCCCCTGCACAGCCCCCCCCCCCCTCCTGGACACCCCCCTCCCACCTGGACACCCCCCCACCTAGACACCCCCTGGACAGCCCCCCCCCCCCCTCTCGGACATCCCCCCCCCCCTCCTGGACACCCCCTGCACACCCATTACCCCTTGAACCCCACTCCTGGACACCCCCCGCCCTTGCACCCCCTGGACAATCCCCTTGCACCCCCTTGAACACCCCCCCCCCCCCCCCCCGCAGTAGCCCCCCCCCCCCACCCCACCCCACCCCTACAGTTGCCCACCCCCTACATAACCCCTGACCCCCCCTTCTTGGACACCCCCCTCCCTCCTGGACACCCCCCTGGACAGCACCCCCCCACCTGGACACCCCCTCCCTCCTGGACACCCCCCCCCCCTCTCGAACACCCCCCCCCCCCGCAGTAGCCCCCCCCCCACCCCTACAGTTGCCCACCCCCTACATAACCCCTGACCCCCCCTTCTTGGACACCCCCCTCCCTCCTGGACACCCCCCTGGACAGCACCCCCCCACCTGGACACCCCCTCCCTCCTGGACACCCCCCCCCCCTCTCGAACACCCCCCCTTTCACCCCCTGGATAGCCCCCTTGAACACCCCGCACACTCATGCCCCACTGCACCCCCCCCCCCCCCCTGCACCCCCCTGGACACCCCCTTGCACCCCCCCCCCCCCCACACACACACACACACCCATGTCCCCTTATACCCCCCCCCCCCTCCTGGACACCCCCTTGCACCACACCC
Source organism: Viscum album (assembly GCA_963277665.1). Classification (NCBI taxonomy): domain Eukaryota; kingdom Viridiplantae; phylum Streptophyta; class Magnoliopsida; order Santalales; family Viscaceae; genus Viscum; species Viscum album. Next base: position 488,829,062 of record OY728146.1, read on the forward strand.
CCCCCCCTGCAGTAGCCCACCCCCTGGACAGCCCCTTGCACCCCCCTGCATACCCATGCTCCCTTCCGCACACCCCCCTGCACCCCCCTGAACAGCCCCTTGCACCCCCCGCACCCCCCTGGGTAGCCCCTTTCACCCCCATGGACAACCCCTTTCACCCCCCTGCACACCCATGCCCCCTTGCACCCCCTCCCCCCTAACACCCACCTGGACACCCCCCTCCCCCCGAACAGCCCCCTTGAACACCCCCCTACATGTTGCAAACCGAACCTATATCTATATGGAAATTGAAGAAAATAACTATCAATTTTTTCATAGGTTTACTAAGAATGGTTTGAAAATAGGATTCATTATGGGGGATTATGGATTGGATCTCAAAGTCATCTCACTTCATACCTATTTGTGAATCCAATATAGTAGAATACTTACCAAACCGTTTGGCACAATTGTGTGGATCTTGGGTTGATATCTAGTGTCATTCCATCCAATTAAACTTTAGAAAGGACACATAACCATAACATAATTCACTACATGAGGAATTACCTCTCATGTGCCAAGTTAACCATGTTTGGTTCCATTTAACTCATTCAATTCATTAAGTTAACCTTGCACACCCCCCACCCTGGGCAGCCCCCTTGAACACCCCCCCCCCCTGCACACCCATGCCCCCTTGCACCCCCTCCCCCTTCTGGACACCCCCTTGCACCCCCCAGGACAGCCCCCTTGCAACCCCCTACAGAGATATAAAAAGGGTCAAGTACAATGTGTGCTTTACGACTAACAACGACATCAAGTATAAGGAAAACATCAATGCAATAATGTCATGCAAGGTATACCACTGTGAGTTTTTGCAGACAGCACACCTCCATTGGAGAGGTTTTATTGCAAAACCATGACTTGTTTATCAAACGAAACAATTATCTTAACTAACACTTATTCAAGAATTGCAATTTAATATAAACAAGCAGGATTAAGAAGGAAACTAAATGCAATTTAAAACATTCCTTAATTAAAGAGGCTAGGAGAGGGACCCTACCTCAAAGGATCTAATCCACACTCGGTGCTTGAAACTTTTATCAGTGATAACTCTAAGCTGCTTCATCCATCCTCCGAGCATATGCACCTTTGCATATACATAAGGACGCCCTAACCCCTATGTACGTGTCTTCATGGCCTTGAACATGCACAAGAGGATCCTTATATATATGCTCGCATGCATAATCCTGTTATCACCCACACACGTATGCATTTTCCATATATATCCATAAGCACACCTAGCCCCTTATATGTAATTGTGCCACCATGGGTGGATATACATATAACGGGAGAAATTATTATATATGTGTTTACTTATGCATACATGGTGAATCACCTTCGACTCTGGTTTCCATGACACACACGAATGGATCCCGGGAGACTTCAACAAAATGTCAGCGAACTGATGAATCATCATTAATTGAACCTAAAAATTGAAGTGAGAGAAACATGATTAGTGATAAAGGCAATAATAGAACAGGTGATGATGATAACAGCATCAACATGCAACATCATCAGTAAGATTAAGACATTGAGAAAACAATATCTTGTTGAAGTCAACACAGTGTCACGTGAACGCATGGGTGAAATGAGAGATTAATATAAAATAATACAACTGAAGAATAACTCATTCAATGTTCTCAGTAACTAATGCCCCAAGTACATAAATTTTTTCACAATTTGAATATTTATCATGCATGATTTATTTTAAATAGTAGCAACAATCACCATTTCAAGATCTCTTGATATTTGAAAGAAATATGTGCAGTTTTAACAGTGTAAGAATTATAATCAAGAAAATAAGTCAGTGTATGAGAAACTAACAGTGTAATTGAAAAATGATAAACATATTGACACCATGTCGTAGGCTATACTGCAGTCATGATTTTAGAGAAGTACGTGCCACAAAAATGCCTTCTGATGTGGATAGCCCCCCCCCCTCCTGGACACCCCCCCCCCAAACATCCCCCACCTAGATAGCCCCCCTGGATAGTCCCCCCTCCCCTGCACCATATTAAGCATTAAATCCCAAAAATATTCTTAAACATAAATACAAAATTGGATAGGTTAACTTACATAATCACTATAATTATAAAACAGGACACAAGATGAATGTTGACCATCTCTACCGGTACGACCACACTCCTGGAGGATGTGAAGATAATTATAGATTTTGGATTAGATGTAACAAACAATTTTGAACTCCAGCCTCATGGACATAGCATTAAAAACAAAACATCAATATAAATTTGGAAAACTGACCTGATGATATGTAAGATCATGTGTTTTGAACCGGGTTAAAATTACGAATGTTTATAAAATTCTTTTTTGTTTTATCAACGGGTCGTTCTTTTTAAAATGAGCTCTGGAATTTTATTCTGAGTGTTGGATCACCTAAAGATGGCATTTTTTTTTGAACTTTGAAAGAAGTTTTGAGGTAAAGGGGAAGTCGCACGGACGGTGCACGGTTTGTCTAACCGTGCGGCCAAACCGTGCGTAGTTGGTCTTGGAGGCAGTAGCTTCCACATGGGCGGTGCACAGTTTGTCTAACCATGCTACCAAACCGTGCGAGAAGGGTGGCCGAGGTAGTAGCTAACGCACGGTTAGCACACAGTTTGTCAAACCGTGTGAACTAACCGTGCGAGCACTTAAACGAGATCCTTAAATTCTAGATATCACTCATTTTTTGCCTTTAGATGGCTTGTTTTTCCTCCTAAGCGGCCATAACTCGGGATTACTCTTCCTTGAAGGTATGATAACCTCTCCCAAGTGTTTTGGAGGCAATCTGAAGGCTTCTCTTGGTGAATCGAAGCCGGTTTCTTGAGGTAGGTAGGTGTGCTTCTTCATTCATGTTCGATTTCTTAGATCTACTTAGATCTACATCTCCTCTTCTCACGATTTCTTAGATCTACGCCCGTTATGGGTAGATCTAAGTGTGTGGATGCCAAGTATGATGAGTTTTGGTCTTGTTCTTTCTAGGATAAGTGATCTAAGGCGAGTTCTTGAAGAATCAAACCGTTTCTCTTAAGGGTTCTTCGTTCATTGTGGTTTCCATCAAAACCCGAGGTAGGGTCCCAAATCTTTAACACTTTATTTAAGAATTATTGATTCTTTAAATAAATTGAGAATGTGAATTTCCTTGATTTTTACATGTTGATGAATGACACTTTTGATGTTATTAAATAATGCCACCCACATGAGATAAATGAGGACTTGAACATGTGTTGATTTTAAGCATGGGTTGCTATTTTAGTTAAAGTGATATGATTAAACAATTGAATGTTTGGAATGGGGAGATTGAGTATAAGGATAATTAATTGTAGAATTAATTATCAAGTCATGAGTTGAAATGAGTTTGTGGCCTTTACTGATTATTGGGAATATTGAATATTTGACGTGTTCGGGAGATAATTTGGAAACTGGTAATAATTAATGGATGAATTAATTATTGCATGTTAAATAGTAAATGGTTAACTAATTAATGATTGGTTAAAGAAATATGATTTAATTAATTAATTATTGAATTAATTAATTTGCAAACATTAAGTTAAGATTGTGTATTGATTGTTTGTTACGATTGTTAGCCAGGAGTACTTTTAATGCGTATTAGTTTTCCATGCCTTAAGTTGTCTTGGATGGAGTTTTTTGAAATTAGGATATATTGTGTTAGATGGTTGCCAAATACCTTGGCTTTGTTCAGCATGTTTTGTGATGATTATGGGGTATTTGTAGATTGTTAAAGTTCTGGACGAATCATTGTTTGAGTGGATGGGTTCAGACTTGTTAAGGAATTTGGTTAATTAAGTGTTAAGTTATCTAAAGAGTGATTTGTGTTGTTATTTAATTGTTGAATTAATTAACAGGTTGGTTTTATGGTGTTAGACCTGGTATTCTACACCAATGATAAATGTGTATGTATGATTGATGAATGGGTTGTGAGACAGGGACTGATGCTCCAAATACTCACAAGGTGTTAGAAATGACGTTCTACACCAATGATAGATGTATGTGTATGATTGATAAATGGGTTGTGAGAGAGGGACTGATGCTCCAAATACTCATGGGGTGCTAGACATTGAGTTCCACACCCAGCTTGTAAGCAAATATTATTTTATGGGTCAGGGACTGATGCTCCAAATACTCATGGGTTGTGAGACATGGACTGATGCTCCGAATACTCACGAGGGCGCTAGACATGATGTTATACACCCATTATTTAACATTGGACTGTGGATCCAATTGTTCGTGCGTGAAATGAGTTAATGGTTAATGAAGGTTGTTGTGACATGATGAATTGTGAATTGATTATGAGAAAGGGTTCAGACTTATTAATGAATTGGGTGAACCACTGTTAGTGGACGGACCCAGGAGTGAATCACTATTTTAGTGGACAAGCTTAGACATAATATATGGAAGATTAAATTGAATAACTTAGGACGCGTTATCCAAGTCAAAGCACAAGCTTGGATTAGATCCTTACCTTGAGTACTTAGATGGTCTTTAGAGACATCTGTGGTGAGTGAATTATACGAGAGATGTCAGGCGTAGTCCGAATCTCAAGAATTTCATAATTTATTAAGATTGGAATAATTGATAAACAAAAAATGATTATATAATGATTGTTGAGTATGCATGACAAATGAATAGTGCAGGTTCAGACACCAGCTGAGGGTTGAAGAAGGTACTTGGGTTTATAGTTACTTTATACTACTTTATTTTATGCATGCCTTCACGTGTTATAAGTTATTTATTAAATGTCTGGTTTTGGGGTAGACACCGATGGTTCTGGAATACTAAGATTTATATCTCACACCCTACTCTGGCCGCCATTGCACTGGGTATCCGAGTAGATTCTATTTAGTTACAGGACTGTGTTGTTTGCATTTACTTGGGAGTTAAGAGCAGAGGACCGAGCGGAGCTCAGGATGCTCGAGGAGATCGCCCTTGGGGCTTTGAGTCATTATTGTTTATTTTTGTATTGGAATGTAAAGCATGTTTTTTGTTCACTATTTTTCTATTTTGTATCATTAGCATGTCATGCATGCATCTGTTGTATAATTGGGTGTTGGCCATTTGTTTTGTACAAGATTTATAAAATCTATTTTCCGCTGCTTTATCATTATTAGACCGTTTCTGCTATTTATTGCCTTTGTCTATTTTTGAACACTAAAATGAGGGTATAGTATCCCCACTAACTATCCTAGACTCTCGCTGCTAGTCGACAGCCTTTGGCGTACGGGGAGACGCGCTTGAGGTCATGTGGCGACCGGTCCGGCCACCGGTTCAGGGGTGAGCCGAGTCGGGACATTACAAAGTGGTATCAGAGGTTTAGGTTTCGTTTCCTTTCCTTTGTCTTACTATTTTGGGGTTTTATAGACAGGAGACTAGGAATGTGTCGGCGCTTGGGTTAATAGTCGTACTTGGGACTGATCACCACATGTACTAGAAATGACCAAGTGGTCAGGGATGGGAATTGATGTTTATACTATTGGAGGTTACAGTTGATATGATTTCACCTTGAGTGACTGGTGTATTTTCCACTGTTTATTGATTTTGAGAATTTTGAAAAGAATAATTTTCTTGGCCTGATATGGCAAGGAAGTTTCACACATGCATCATCTTAGGCACTTAGATATTCACGTGTCATGCATATAACATGCCATGTAGTTGCATTAGTAGGATGCCTGCTAATTTGGATTGTGTTCCTTGGGTGCAATGTCATGTTTGATCTTCTTTAGCATGCCTCTCTAGATAGCATGTTACAGTGATAGATTTAACATGCTTGAGTGATTATATTCCATTCTGCCTTGGTTATTATCATGTTTTGTTGTTGTGACATGCTTCCATGTTATAGCATGTTGTTGTGTTACTGCTTATGCTAACATGTTCGAGAAGTTTTGATATGTGAAAGGGGTGCTAAAGATAAAATGTTAAACAAATGTTGATTGTGTTAAATGGGAGCCAAAATCCAGTGATAAGGTGTATGGGTGCCTTATCGATTGGTAGGTGTCCACCTGTATAATTTGGGACATTAGGTTGATCATGTTAATTTCTGAATTTACATTGGTATCGATTAATGAGAGCCAATTTTCAATCCATGGAGTGTATGGGCACTTCATGAATTGGGAAATGACGACTCATTTTAAATGTGATGTCTTGATGCCTTGTGAAAAGCTTTTAAATGTGAAAGATGTTTAATGATGATCTGAAATCAAATGGCTAGCTTCCAAAATGCAACTAGGCCCAAGTAGGTCAGTTGGGGACTGTTTTTATGAGATAACCTGTTTGGGTGTTTAAAATTTTAATACCTGTGCTTTTGCTATTAGGTTGCTTTATAGAGAACCCAGGTTGGTTAAAATGGGATCCTCGTAGGTCGCCTTATCTTCTTAAAGGGAATTTATTTTGATAAGTTTCCTGAAAATGACGGGATTTTAACTAACTTGAATGTTTTAAAAATGGAGTTTTATGAAACTTGCCTGTTTTTCCTTGGGGCGTTTTGAAAATGGTACTATGATGTTTTGATTAAATCGTTTGACGATTAAAGATTAAAAGTGATTAAATATAAGAGGCATGGAAATGGAACCTTTTGTAGTGTCCACTGTTTAAAACCCTCATGTAAAGGGTAGTTCAGACTTCTCTTGAGTTGCCTTTGAACAGAAGCATGAGTACTTTTCGTAGGCATTCTTCTCCTTAGAAATGACCTTATGTTCGGCTTTTGAGCCTAGTGACTTGTTTGAAGTGACCCGATTTAGGGTTGTCACTTTTTCTTCATAAGGGGCTAACCTGCGGTCGGTAGCGCCCTCAAAACTTAAATACCTTGCTAGAGCTATGGCTTTTCTCACTCTTTTGGAGTTGTTGGGTGTCGTTGTCCTAGGTAGGACTTCCAGTTTTCAATGACACCTTGATGGAACGGGTGGTGATGTGTTTCTTGACCTTGTTGTGGGCTTGAGCATCGAGTAATGCTCTTTATCAGCTGGTTAGACGTGCCTCGGGCATGGTCAGCTGCTTTGTTGATCGTTTGACCCTTTCTTCTTGGTAATGGATGACTGGTTATGGCGTCGTCCAGGAAAATGGTCGTATGAGGCAATATGACTTCGTAATAAGTCTTTTTATACTGTTGAGTACGTTCTCAGGTCAACTTCAGGTAGAGTGACTTGAGCGTTAAAGAAACAGTTTCATTTCAATGCATGGAATGGTTTTCGAAAGACCCGGGTGTTTTGACACACCGATCTTGTTGTTAATCTAGCGCGCTGGTGAGCGGTTGATCTTTTCTTGAGACATCATGGGAAATCCTAATGTGGGTATTGCCACTTTTTTCACGATGAATGTGTTGGTAGGTGATGCTGAGCTTTTAGAACAGAGTTTTCCGGTAATGGTTTGACTGATCTTCTTCATGACCTCGGTTTTCTCTTAGTGCGCTCTTCTGGACACGACGAGCATGTCCCATATCTTGACCTCGTCATTGAGACACTAAGATAGCGTCGGTCTTGTGTCACGCTACAATTTAAATGTTGTTGGGCTTGGGGAGTAGTTGTTATCTGGGTAGTACGCGGGATGCGTTGTTTCTTTGGGCTACTTCCTTTTTCGTGTTTGGGCATGGTTGTTTTTAAAATAGCCTTGCGATGGCTTGACTTGGAAAATTTACCAGATGTTGGGTTAGGACTTCGTTACACTGGCGGATGGTTTTGGATAGTTTTAAAGGTAGTCGTCAGATAAAGGGTGAAAGTGGCTTTTGGGTTCGCGACGTCTTTCGAGGGAAACAGGTGAAACATGTTCTGTTGATAGATCAAGGTTCAACCTTTTATATTGATCACTGTAGCGATGCGGACTTCAGGGTCAACTTTACTGTAGCGCTTTTGACAAAGCCAGACGCCGTTCACTGTAGCGACGCAGACCACTTTTCGAACAGTGATCATCTTCTCCATTGTTTTATAGCTCATTTCGGGCTAGGGTTTTATGTGTGAAATCCTCTGTAATTTTGTGCTTCCGACTCATAGTGAAATTCTGGCTCTCCCGTGGACGTAGGGATTTTTCCCGAACCACGTAAATCGTTGTGTCCTTTGTTTTCTTTCTTTCGTCTTTCCTCGTTTATGTCGTTGTGTCTCCCAACTATTCCGCAACAGAGACGTCGTCGGGGAGGGGGGTTGTGCGGTGATAGGGTTGCAGATCGGGGGAGGCGAAGGAGCCCGATATTGATTGGGAAAAAAACTAACGACGCAATATAAAATTGATTTAGCCACGGAGGTTTAATTAAACCGTGGCAATAAAAAAGCTATACTCATGGACCTATAAAACCGTGGCTATAGGTCTATGGCTATAACCTAAATTTCTAGTTGTGAGAGTAAGGTTTTCATTTCAAAATGGATGGGAGGGAGATAGATAATTATTATTCCGTCAATATAATAAAATTTCAGTATACCACTGATATTAAATTAATTATATTAGTATGATTAGAATAGGTTTGGATGATAGTGGATGAGGTATATTGAGAACAAAAGGTTCGAGAGTGGATAATACTCACATTGAGGACTTGAATCTTCTTTTGAAGGACCTCTTGGAAAGGGAGGACTATGGACGCTTTTCTATAACCAAGGGTTTCAAAATGTGGAAGGGGGGTTAAGGGGAGGTAAAATTAATAGAGGGTCAAGGGAATTTTTATGGCTATGTGTTGTTTAATGTGGATGGAAGTGGGATCCTTTTTATAGGTGACAAAGAGTGACATTTTCTTGAAAACTACAGTTTGGTGGGGCGTAAAGTTAGAATCACATGTGAGTTAGGTGAGTTCTGTGACGAAATATTGGTGAGACACGTGGGTATGACATTCATGCCAAACAAAGGTCTTATAGAAGTTCTAATTATCAAGTTTATTTAGTAAAATTTGAGCCATGGGATATTACCTTGATTTTACCCTTTAACCTTTATTAAATATTTATTATAGTAATTATTTTTTTACTAAATATATAAAAAGTCACCACTTACCAAATTTCAATGTGAAGAATCCAAATTTAGACTTCATTCAATCTAATTCAATTTCTAAATATGAGAAATTTGTCTTTTAAACTAAAACACAATATATATAGAAAAAATTATTTTTAGAAAAATTGGTTTTTAAATATTAAATGTTTTTATTCTTATTTCCAATCAAGTACTTGTTAAATGGGTGTTAATATACTATTCATATCAAAAATAAATTTTATGAAAATCATCATAATATATTTAGTTTCCTAAAATAAAATGAAAAAAATCATATGAAGACAATTTTTTTGTAAAATACATTTTAAGCAAAAAATGATTTTATTCATTATTTAGCTACATTTATTGATATTGTATTAAAAATAACTATTATTTTTCTTTAATAGTTGGAATGAGAAATGTATATTATAAAATTCATGTGATATATATAATTTATTACATTAATAAATACATGTTTATATCACCATATCTTATACGTTTCTAACCCCTCAAAATCTTCACATAAGACCCAAAAATAAGATAAGTAGTGGTTGTGGTCACAAGTGGTGATTATGATAACATAGATCTCACTAAGTTTTCCACAAGCTTGAACTTCTCTCATAAATATTTTTTCTCAATCCATGCTTGTCGGAGCTTCACTTGGGTTTGCTCTAGGGAACACCCTAGTGAAGATACCTCATTTCCAAGCTCAAACAAATGAGCATCATAAGGAACACTTCTACTACGTGATGTCATTTCTTCAACTTTTTGTATTGATTTCATAATATGATTACATCTATTTATACTCATTAATCAAAAGGCCGTGTTATAATAACTATATGTTAATTATAATGTAATTCATTCTCATTTAGTGTTGCATATAGAACAAATTATCAATAATTTTAAAGTATAATAATTTATGGAATGTTACAATTTTTTACCAACCATGTCCACCTTTATGAGGACAACAAAGGAGTTTAATAAACTATTTGCACATGATCCATATGAGTACGTTATTAAGTATTATCATTAAATATTTTATTATATATTAATTATAATATTTTATTATCCACCTTTACAATTTTTACAAGATATATAAAATAAATCATTAGAATCATACATACATACATAAAGAGAATGAAGAGATGGAATATGAATGTTATGCGTATAGAAGTTATATGATGAGATCTGGTGTTGGATTCTTTAAAAATACCTAACCATACCTCAACAATCCAAATAGGTATATTGCATTAAAATTATGGAATATCTTGAGTAAAACATATAGGATTTAGGTGATCCTAAATGTCGGGTATTAATATTCAACTATAGACTTTGGATTACACTTGATTGAATGGCCCTAATGATTCAGTGACCAAAAAAATGAAGTATGAATATTCTTTAAATGAATTAGGAATATGATGTAATTGAATCATCATTTTAACAGAAACGACTTCAATAAAGTTTTTATTTAATATTTATGTAAAATATGCCAATTACCTGGCATATCTATTTCTATTATTCAGCACAAACACTTGGCTTATTACACATATATATCCTTATAAAAATAAGATTAAAGGCTACTGGAATAATATTGCTGGGATAATATTGCAACTTGGAATGTGTTCTCAGTTATAAATAGAATCCACAAAAACCTAAAATAAAATGAAATCAATCTCGCTAATTCAAATTCATATGTATTAGATATCAACTATTCACCGTGTATATATACATACCAATATAAAAGGGCTCAAAAATAAAATATATGATTGACGTATATGCAAATCTCCATTTTTGTAATGCAACAAGTTTTACATGAACCCGAAGCGTCATGCCTTGACATAGCTCAACCCAAACCACAAATATCCACTCTAGAAAATACAAGGAAACCTCTCCTGTACGTAACTCGTACCGATTTTATGGGGAGCAGCGTTTTCTCGGTTGTCCCCAAGAATAATCAAGGATCCACTGATTCATAATTATATGTTACGTTTTGATTAGATAATTTTTTTGTCTAGAAAAACACGAATTAATTTTCAGAAAACAAAAGATCTCACTTCAAGATTACAAGAACAGAAAAATAGAAACAGAAAGTAAAGAATGCCAGATTCTATAATATCCCTAATGAAATGTACTCTAATGTTAATGTTCTTTGATATACCATGTCATACATAGTTTTTAGATAAATGTATAGTAGATTGGCTAACATAGTGGACAATAATGCTATCAATAGAAAATGATAACTCGTTAATCAAACCTCGTAAGAGTATAACTTCCTCGATTGCTTCAGTCAAGGCTATATGCTCTGCCTCTGTGGTGGAGAGTGCAACCACAAATGGAATGTTGCATTTCCAGAAAACTGGTCCTTCATATACAAAAAATACAAAACCAGTAAGCGACATACAAGTATCAATGTTTGCATCATAATCAGAGTCAACAAATCCAACTATATCATTACCAAATCTATTATTCTTTCAATATCAAATGCACAATATAGAAAACATAGAAACGTACCTGAGGTCCACTTCAAAGCAGGCCAATTAGGCATACGAGGTTTCCCCGTGAACCTACTCAAAGTACACACAACAAATGCTATATCTGGTTTTGAACATACCATCATATACATAAGACTTCCTATAATACTAGCATAGGGTATCTTATTCATAAAGGCAGCCACTTCTTCATTCTTAGGGGACTGTTCCAAAGAGAGTTTAAATTACTGTCCTGAAGGAATTCTAACTAGTTTAACATACTCAAAGATGTATCTCTTCAAAACCTTCCTTACAAAGGCATGCAGACACAAATACAAGGGGTTCGGTCAATCCTGTCTCTAGTAATGTCCATGCCTAGAATTTGATTAGCATTTCATAAATACTCAATCTCAAATATAGAATTCAGTTGGGACTTGACAGAATTTATGATCCTCGTATTTTTACAGATGAATAGCATGTAATGGACATATAACAAGATGTAAAAAAACTTAATCCATTTAAAGTAGACAACATGCGTCAAATTTACTTTTTTTAAAGTCATTTTCAATCATAAACAAATCAAACCACTTATACCATTACCTCAAAGATTGTTTAATCCCATACACTGGCTTCTTTAAAAGGCATATGTGATCAGGTTTGAAATGAATTGAAAATCCCTCAGGAGGAACCATATAAATTCTTTCATAAAGAGTACCATGTAGAAAAGTAGTTTAACATCCAACTGTTCAATATGCAAATCAAATTTGGAAGAAATTGCACGAAGAATCCTTATAGATGAATGGTTAACAAAATAGGATAATATTTCACTATAATCAATTCCTTCATGTTGAAGGAAATCTTTAACAACCAATTATTCTTTATATTTGTTTTTATTTTCTCTACTATTGTCCTCCATTCTCTTGAATATTCATTTTCAACCTATCATTCTCTCATTATTGGGTCTGGTAAAAACATCCCATGTTTCATTCTTAAGGTGAAAATTCGTTTCCTCTTGCATAGCACCTAGCCACTACCTAGATTCATTGGACTTTGAGGCCTGATTATATGTTTGAGGTTCCTCACTAAATAGGTCTTGAGAAATATTAAACACATAAGTAGCCAAATCATCTTGGTTGAACCAGGAGGGAGGCCTTATAACTATTCGATCTCTACCTTGGGTAATCTGATATTTTCTGAGATCGTCTTATTCCTCAATTTCAGGATCAGAATCTGAATCAGTATCAGATTCACCCTGAGTTTTTTGGAGAGGAGTTGTGGATTCAGCCCCTGATGGGGGGCTAGTCTTTAGGTTCTAAAGAAATTTCAACACCTATGGGTGTAGGAGTACTTTTAGAAGACTCATCATCCTTATCTGAAGACTCAACCCTTCTCAACACACTTCTCATTAGAGGGACCAAACTCATGGAACACAACATGACGATATGCACTTCTGATAACATGGTTTATCTATATTCAACTGGTAACCCTTTACACCCTCCACATATTCCATAATGATACACTTCATAGGCCTGGGTGCTAGGTTATCATTCCTAGTATATGTGTCAGGGCTATGGATCCAAATATTCTAAGGTGTGCAGGGCATGGGGGAAAACCCTTTCAGGGTTCCTTTGGTGTCTTGAAATCATTAGTAGAAGACATGCGATGATTTATCAAGCATACTAACATAGAGGCAACCTCAACCCAAAAGGACCTGGAAAGATTAGAATGGGACAACATGCATCGAAACCTTTCTAAGACAGTACAATTCATTCACTCTACTAATCCGTTCTATTGTGGGATTTCCAAAACATTCCAGAATCTCTTGATACATTTAGAATCACCGAATTTAATGAATTCTTTGGATAAATACGCTAAACCATTATCAGTTCTACAATCATTGAGTTTCTTACCAGATTCACTGTTTACTAGATTTCCATTTTGTAAAATTCTGAAAAGCATCATATTTGTGTTTCAGTTTTCAAATCCTGACCTTGATACAATAATGATCATTAAAGGTAACAAAGTAATAGCCACCACCAAGGGAGGAAATCTTAGAGGGGCCCCAAAGGTTACAGTGAACAAATTCAAGAGGCTCTCTAGACATGTACGTGAAATAGTAATGTTGACCTGTCTAGATGTCCCGTAGACAGTCTTCACAGAATGACAGAGTACAAGGAGTGACATTACTCAAGAGCCCTTGTTTCCTAAGCTCATCAAGGCCTTTGCCACTTATGTTCCCAAGCCTTCTATGCCAAAGGGTGGAATTATCTAAAATCTAAACCACTAGAGGAATTTATCTGATTCCTGTGAACTCTACCATCTAACACCTAAAGACCATTCAAGAGGTTTCCTTTCATAAAAGTGTGGTATCCAGAAGCAATTCTCAGACTTCTACAGTCTGTCTAGAAGGTACGGCCTTTTTTATCATGGAAACTGAGGGAATCACCCTCGTGGGATCGCAACCCTTTGTCCCGACCATTGTAGCACATGTGTCGCCCAGGGCATAAGGGGCATGATGACTTGATGTCATCCTCACTTTCCTCCAGCTTATCACTAGCAGTCCGCTCAGGGTTTCAACCTCAACGGCGGCAACCAAACACGAGGGTTGCGCTCGTTGTGGGACTTAACCCAACACCTTACAGCACGAGCTAATGACAGCCATGCATGGGGCTTCTTATAAATTCGGGTACCCACCTAACCACTTCAATAGTTTTAATTACCTTATCATGAACCTCAAAAGAAATTGAGCCAATCCCAATAATATGAAAACTCCACTTATTCCCTAAGAACACCTCACCCAATTCAACTTCCCTCAACGCAGTGAAATGTTCTCTCCTAGGACACATGTGGAATAAGCATCTGTAATGTCTAGGATTTTCCATGTAAATTTTTTGAAAATTATATGGGATTATTTCGAGACAAGGCGCTGAGACGACATGTGATTCTGAGGCCCGAGGTGCCCGGAATCAATGTTTGAACTTATAGAATGGAAACCCGCCTTACCTCAAAGTGAGGTTGAAGCCTTCTTTTATAGATTGAGAAAAAGGGAATACATACAGGAGTATTCCGATTTGAGACTCGAAAATACCAAAAATAGTAGAGGGTTTAACACTCCCCCCAAGCTGGACATGCCCAGCTTGAACCACGAGTCCCACAAAAAGAAAGATGACACCAGACAAGACCAGACACACTCCCCCTCAAGCTGGGTCGCAGATGCTATGGATGTCCAGCTTGGAACTGAGCGAGGCCAGGCGAGCCCCTAAGAGACCTTTGGTGAAGATGTCAGCAAGCTGGTCCGTCGTCGGTATGTGGCTAAAGCTGACATGATTGTGCTCCAGGTGGTGTCGAAAAAAATGGCAGTCCACCTCAATATGCTTCGTGCGTTCATGGAAGACAAAATTCGAAGCAATCTTGGTGGTTGTCTGATTGTCACACCAGATGTGAGCAGATGTCTGCTGAGAAAAGCCAAACTCCTAGAGGAGTTGTCGAAACCAAAGGATCTCCATAGTGACGGTGCTCACGGCACAGTACTCAGACTCCACACTGGATCGGGAGACGACAGTCTGTTTCTTATTGCGCCAAGAGATGAGGTTGCCTGCTAAAAACACGGCAAACCCATAAGTAGATTTCCGGGTAGCAAGGCAACCAGTATAGTCAGCATCACAGAAAGCCTCAATATTCTGATGAGCGTAGTGAGAGTAGCGAAGACCACGGGCAGAGTCTCGCTTGATGTATTTGTCGATGCGTAGTACAGCATCCCACTGAGAGGTGGTCGGATGCTCCATGAATTTGCTCACTTTGCTGACAGCGCAGGCAATGTCGGGCCGAGTCATGGTGAGATAGTTGAGTTTGCCCACCAGTCGACGATACCGCTCTGAGTGTGAATACGGTTCTGAGGAGTCAGAGAGACCGTTCCCCAGGCTCAAGAGGAGTGTCAACGGCGGTGGTCTGTGTCATCCCAGCATCCTGTAGAATATTCAAAGCATATTTCCGTTGGCAAAGGAAGATTGTGTCCAGAGAACGGGAGACCTCGATGCCAAGGAAGTATGTGAGAGGACCGAGATCTTTGGTGTGGAAGTGCTGGTGAAGATGCCCCTTGAGGTGGGCGATACCAGCAAAGTCACTCCCGGTGATGATGATATCATCCACATAGACGACCAACAGGATGCAGCCGGTGGATGTCGTCCTGTAGAACATGGTATGATCCTTCATACTGCGGGAGAGCCCAAAGTCGGTGACGACGGTGCTGAATCGGCCAAACCAAGCACGAGGAGACTGTTTGAGACCGTATAGAGAGCGGCGTAGTCGACAGACTTGGGACCCGCAGCCGGAGGCGCAAAATTCAGGGGGCTGCTGCAGATAAACCTCTTCCTCAAAAAATCCATAGAGGAAGGCATTACTGACGTCCAGTTGATGAAGCAGTCAATGATGATAAGCGGTCAAAGAGATGGATAATTGAATGGATGTCATCTTGGCAACTGAAGAGAAGGTGTCAAAATAATCAATAGCATATGTCCTAGCAAAGCCCTTCGCCACAAGTAGGGCTTTGAGTCGATGGAGAGTGTCATCGGCGTTCAGACGGACCGTGTAAATCCATTTGTTACCAACCGCCTGTTTACCGACAGGGAGGGGAACCAGATCCCAAGTATGATTGTCTTCCAAAGCCTGCAATTCATCTATCATCGCTTGCAACCACCTCGGATGAGATTTAGCCTCGCCAACTGTGAGGGGGATAGATATCGTCTCCAGAGCTGACAGACCTTTATATGAAGATGTAAATAGAGGATTGTTCTTGCAAGAACGAGTACCTTTCCGTAGTGCAATGGGCAGGTCGTCCGGTGGCGGTGCAGGAGCATCAGACAAAGCTGGGACAATGGTCTCCTCGGCCTGGATGGGGGGGCACATTCGATGGGCGAAGCGAACCGGTGATCAAACCGGTGATCAGCAAGAGGCAGCACCGAAGGAGGATGGATGATGAGTGGAAGACAATCATCGATGTCAGTATCTGAATGGGGAGAGGGAAGTGAGAATGGAGAACTCTCAACAAATGAGACGTTAGCAGAGGTGATATAACATCGTAGATCCGGAGAGAAGCACCGGTATCCGCGCTAAGTGCGTGAATATCTGAAGAATATGCAGCGAAGGGATTTGGGAGAGAGTTTGGAGAGGCTGGGACGAGTGTCACAGACATAACAGAGACATCCAAATACACGGAATGGAAGTGAGTGAGGAGGGAGAGAGGAGAACAGAGTCCGAAAAAGAGTCTCTCCCTGAAGGATAGAAGAAAAGAGTCGGTTTAGGAGATAGGTGGCAGTCAGGATGACATCGGTCCAAAAGTGGAGTGGCACCCGCATGTGGAATAGGAGGGCACAAGCAGTTTCCAGAATATGACGATGTTTCCACTCCGCCACTCCATTCTGCTGAGGTGTATTAGGACAGGATGTCTAATGAATGGTGTCGTGATCCTTGAGAAACTGCTGAAAGGAAGTAGATAAATATTCTCGTCCATTGTCGGAGCGAAGACATTTGATGGAGGTGGAGAATTGAGTATGAATTTCATTGTAAAAGGTTTAAAAGGTAGGAAATACTTCAAACCGATCACGAAGCATGTAAAGTCGTGTCATGCGGGAGAAATTATCAATAAAGGTGATATAATAGTTGTACCCGAACTAGCTCTGAACCCTGCAAGGACCCCATACATTGATATGAATAAGATCGAAAGGATTCACTACACGTGGTTCCTGTCGAGAAGTATATGTTACCCGATGATGTTTAGCAAACTTGCAGGATTCACAATGGAAGGATAGGTGGGAACTGAATTGGGGGCACATTTTATGTAGGATAGAAGCTAGTGGATGACCAAGACGGGAATGTAGGTCAAGAGCACGGACCGAGATGGATGAGCAAGCGAGATATGGTGGGGTATCGATCATGTACACCCCATTCCGAAGATGACCTCGACCAAGCTCCTGATTCGTCATCTGCTCCTGAAAAACAACATCAGAAGAAATAAAAAGTAGCAACACAATTTAAATCTTTGGTGAGTTTGTTGATGGAGAGAAGATTAAATAGACTTTGAGGAATATGAGCAACTGAATCCAGGTGAATAGACGAGGTCAAGTGGCATGTGCCAAATCCGACGGTAGGGATTGTTGATCCATTTGCAATAGTAATTGTAGAGGTATCGGTGTACGGATGATAGGTAGTGAACATACCAGAGTCTCTTGTGAGATGTTTCGATGCACCAGAGTCTAGCATCCATGTTGTCGGTTGTTGAGATACACAGGCGGTAAAGCCGTCAGTCTGAGCAATGGGGGCTAAAGAAGAGGACGGTGGCACAGTCGCCCGATAAAATTGTATCCAGTCCATTTCTTCTGTCGAGAGTGTCGTTCTGAAACTAGGGTTGGATGATGGGGAACTGCTGTGCAGCCGAGCTGATGACAGAGTAGGGGATGGCATCTCAAGTGGCCGTACAGATGCACGGATGAAGCGTGGTGTTGTTGGTTGGAAAGGTCGACACAGCGAAGAGTCGGTGGGCCCAAAAAACGCCGAGTAGGGCGGGGGTCGAGACGTCGCCGCAAGAGGCGGGTTGGGAAACTGCGATGAAGGCGAGATCCGAGAAACCGCGGGAGGCGGGCCGGGAGTGCCTAGCAAGGAAGAGCCGGGATGCATCGGGGTCGGGAGTCGGCAAGAGGAGGCGGGTCGAGAGGTGCAACGGGAGCTGCTTCACGCAGGAGCCATGAGCCGCGGAGAGCGAGACCGGTATGTGGCAAAGGCCGGGATGCTGCGGGGAGAGGCCGCAAGGAGGTGGGGCCGATTGAAGCCGGGGGGTCGAGCCGGATGAAGTCGGGATGCGCTGCGGATGGGCCAGGAGGCGGGGCGTCCGTCGTTGCGCGCAGAAGGCAGAAATGGGAGAGGCGCCATTGCGCTGGAGACCGGTCGACGGGTGGCTACCGTGCAGGAGGGATGGCGAGGGCAGTCAACAGGAGGCTGTCGATCAGGAGGGTCGTCGCGTGGGGAGGAACCCCGTCGGGGCAGAGCGTAACCGCTGGGAGGGAGGGCGGGACTCCGTCGGGAGGGACGGGGGCGCCAGGCTGCGTCGCGACGGAGGGGCGCAGGGAGCCGGGAGCGGCGCAGAGGAGGAGCCGGGGCGACGGGATGCGGCGCGACGGAGGGGAGCCGAGAGCGTCGCCGGGAGAGAGTCGTGGAAGGCGGGAGTCGGGAGCGTCACCGGGAGGGAGGCCGGCGGAAGGCTGGCTGCGGGGAGAGCGACGCCGCGATAGTGAGGGGCCGCCTGGAACGGGCGGGAGGGATTTGACACCGGGCGCCAGGAGAGCCGCTGGAAAGCGAGAAGGAGGGTCGCGATGGGAGGAGAGGGCCGCCTGAGGGAGGCGGGGCCGATCGTGCTCGGATGATGCTGGAGGGAGCAGCGCGACGAGGGAGGGAGCCGGAAGCGTTGCTGGGAGGGAGTCGCGGCGAGCGGAGGCGGGGCCGGCCGCAGAGGGGCGCCGTGAGAAACCGAAGACAGGCAGCGAAAAAAAATGGATCGGAAAAAAAAATTAATTTTCCTCTGATATTATGTAAAATGGGAAACCGCGTTACCTCAAGATGAGGCGAAGACCTTTTATAGATTGACAAAAAAAGAATACATACAGGAGTATTCCGATGTTGTAAAGACCCGTAAAATTCAAGGGAAATTTTTTCTAAATTTTCTTTGGAATTTTACAAGAGCGCGGTTTCATACGGCACTTGATTCCGAGGCCCGGTGTGCCCGGAATCAATTTCTGAAGTTTGGCTCGGGTACGTTCAGTGAACGGACGAGCGGGAATTTCTAACTTTTTAACCGGTGCCCGGAATCGAATTCCGAGGGCACCGATGAACTCGCAGCGCCGATATTCGCTTAAAGAGACCTTTTCCGAGGTTGTGTTTTATGCGGAATAAAAGTTAGTTTTGGGAAAAATTAAAAGAAGTTAAATTAAATGTAGAAACACATTTTATTCTTAACTTGTTGGTTAACTCCTCCCAAAGGGAGTTAGGGGTGGGACCCACATCCACTTAACCTCCCTTGAGAGGATTAAGTGTGGTGGGGCCCACACGAACCCTAACTCTTCACCTTCTTTTTTAAAAACTCCCCTTTAACCCATTTCAATTAATGTTTGACAACTTGGTTTAATTAATTGAGGAGGGTTGTTTTGAATTTCAAACCTTTGAAATTCTAAGAGGAAGGTTGTGTAATAAAATAAGCTTAAGCTTATTTTATTATTTTGGGTTGGTTTCCTTTGCTCTTGAGAGGATTTGAGAGCTCCTTCTTCTTCTTCTTCAAACTTTGACGAAGAACACGAAGAACACTCAAGCTCCGACGAAGAACGCCGCTCCTCTCTTTTTCGTAGCCGGTTTGTTTCCGAAGATCGACGACGCCTTCCGTGTCAACGAAAGGGAACGTCGCTTCCTCCTCGGTTTTTCTTCGTCGGCTTACGAAGATTCACCAACGACGTACCTCTTCGGACGTACCACTTCGTCAACGGAATTGACGAACGATTACCGCGACGCCCGACCTCCGCGACGCTTGTCTTTCGCGGTTTGTTGACGTGCTCCGCACTTGAATTCAAGGTAGGGATTTATTTTTGAAAGAACTACTTTCTTTCCATCTTTCTTTCTCTTATAAAAAGAACGTGGATCAACACACGCACTTTTCTAGTTGATCCGCGCATGTTTTATTCGTGGGATTAGAATATTTTCGTTACGAAAGAATTATTGGGAGTTGGCTAAATTTTAGATAATTAAAGTTGTGCTCGATAAATTATTGGGAACAAGTGTTTAATTTTGCCAACTGTTAGCACTTAACGCGGTGGGCGCGGGCCGAATGAACACGGCCCGACAACCCTCCGCAATTTGTTGTTGAAGCGCGGATTGATGGCGACGAGCATGTGGATCCGAATTGATGTTTTGAGGGATTCGTTTTGAAGAACATGTTCTAGGAGGGCCACCGGCGAAGATTGCAAGCAAAACGGACCACCGGAGCGCGTCCGGTGGTCCACCGAAGGCGGCGGCCGCACGTCACCTCGGCGCGGCGGCGGCGCGCCGCCGGAAGAACCCGCCGCGGCTAAGCCGCGGCGGTCAGCAAGGCGGCCGGCTTTGCCGGCCGCGGAGGTCAAGGGGCGGGACCCTTTTTGGGTCCCGCGTTGGAATTAATCGGCTGGCCAAGCGACCAGCCGTTACCTGATGACCCGGGGGTTTGAACCCCCGGAGGCGGCACGGAGTGGGCCCCCCACGTGGAGGGGGGCCGTTGTTGTTTACACGGGAAGGGCTTCGCCCCCCCGTTTCCTCACACACTCAGCCGTTTGGCCGAGCTGCTGTCGCGCTGCGGCAAACCACGGACCGGCCGCGCCGGTCCGGGCCGGGTCACGCCCTGGCCGGGCCGGGTCGGACCCGGGTCGGCCCGGACCCGGACCCCCCGTTTTTGGACCGTTTTCGGTCAAATACTCATATCTTGAGCTGTAGACCTCCGATTGACGAACCGTCTGCGGCAACGCGATCCTTGGATCGAGACGGTCATTTCGGTATATTACACTCAAGGTTTCGGAGAACTTTGAATTTGGCCGGGTTGGTTCGTACACGAAACCAACCGGGCCCTCGGAGCGGAAACACTCATATCTTGAGCTACGGACGTCCGATTGACGTGTCGTCAGCTTTGTTGAGTTCCTCTTAGTGAGACGGATCTTTTGGCATACTCCGCCTGAGGTTTGGACGCAGGTGGAGTACGGTTGGGTTGGTTTTGCCTTAAAAACCAACCGGGCCCCTGGGACGAAAAAGCCAATAACTCTCAGACCGGGCGTCCGAATGACGCACCGTCTGCGACGTTGAGTTCCTGTTGACGATACAGAACTTTTAGATACATCAAGTTCGGACTTTGTGACAGTTGATGTATCGGCCTCTCGGCTCGTGGAGCGGACCCTCCCGAACGAGCTTGCTGTGTGCGGGAACCCTAGTGCTGGCTGCGACTGCTACTTCGACAGCGATGACTGTGCAGAGATCCTTAGTGGACTGCGACGACGACGGTGCAGAGATCCTCAGTGGACTGCGACGATGAAGACAGCTGGTCTTGTATCCTATGTGGGTCCTAGCTGTGCTGGTCTTGTATCCTATGTGGGTCCCAGCTTAGATGATTCAATACTGGTCTTGTATCCTATGTGGGTCCCAGTATAGTTGAATCAATGAAGACAGCTGGTCTTGTATCCTATGTGGGTCCTAGCTGTGCTGGTCTTGTATCCTATGTGGGTCCCAGCTTAGATGATTCAATACTGGTCTTGTATCCTATGTGGCGGCCCGGGTAAAACCGGGATGGATGGTGGACGATTTGATGACGTGGATGAGATGAATGGGATAGAACCGATGTGAAGATGACGGTAGTGTTGGGCTTGAACCTCGAAGAGGCTTCCTACGTATCCCCGTGGCAGGGAATCAAAGTCCACATAGTTCGATGGGGCGATGAGTCGCCTAAGAAGGCGGCTCGTGAGAATGGATGCGTGGATGGGACCTGAGGGAGGTAGAACCTCCGGGTTGGGGCATGACCTTCCCGAAACACAAAGGCTCAATGGAGAGACCGGGATGGGACATGAGTGATGGGCTTTAACCTCAGGGAGGCTTCCTATGTATCCCTGTGGCAGGGAATCAAAGTCCACGTAGTTCAGAATGAGGCATAGAATCGGAGTGTACACAAAGGATATCGACCCGACGACATGTTGGGACTTACGCGTGGTTAGCACCCCATCGCAAGAGGGACACTCTTGGTTGGAGGCATGTGAATTGAGTGTGGGGCTTACACATGGTTAGCTGCCCGGGAGCTGGTCTGACGCCACTAAGGGACGGACCAAGGATGTGGGTCCCAACAAAGGGGACACCGAAGTTTACCGGTGTTTGGGGTTGAACCTCGAGGAGGCTTCCTACGTACCATGTCCCAAGAGATAGAGATCAAAACTCACATAGTTCGAGAGCATATAATTTAACGTCATGCGGGACGAAAGGGGCATACAGTTTAACGTCATGCGGGACGAGGGTAAACTGATGTGAATCAGTCGGGACCGATAGGTGATGGGCTTGAACCTCAGAGAGGCCTCCTAAGTAACTTGCTTGGAGAGGGCAAGGATCAAAGTCCACGTAGTTCGGTTGGATGGGGGATGGGACTTACACACTAAGGCGACCCATAGAGGATGTCATGGTTTATGCTTACTCTAAGACCACGTGAGTCGTGCACGGAGTGAGAAACAAGAGATAACAGACCTGACGATTGCGCTGCGAAAGGTGCGTCCGTGAGAAATGGAATGGGGCTTACGCATGGTTAGCGACCCAAAGAGGAAACAGGGGCTTATGCTTAGTTAGCGGCCCAGGGAGACGGAGATTGGGACTTACTCTGGGAGGGAGGTCTGATGAGAAAGGAGGGTGTCCAAACGTATGAAGAGGATATGGCCATCATATCAGAAACATCCCATCAGAGGGTGTCGGGGCTTGCATGGAGACTGCCCGAGGTGCGCATGGCGACAGAGCTCAGAGGGGGGGAGGGAGAGCTGGAGGGAACCTGTGTCCATCCCCTCTCTGATCCTCTTGAACCTACCACACATGCGGTCGTCACAGTTTAACGTTTTGTAGCGAGGACGGGGGTGCTTGGTCGTTTAACGTCCTGCAGCTCGAACGGTGAGGATTCACTCCTCACCCCTAGGACTTACATAACTGGTGAACTTTAACCATTGGTGAAGAAAAGGCAACCGCAATGTCGTATGAAGACAGGGTTGTGGAGTGATCCATTGAAGAGCTCACATTAGCGTGGCTATGCGAAGAAGCAATAGTCGTTACCGTGCATATGCGAAGAAGCAATAGTCAAAGCAACGCAACGTGAGACACCATTCGAGGGACCTTGAAATCACTTCGTACGAGCTTGGAGGGCCGCATGGAAGAAGAGTGTGCAAAGGAGGAGATCTTGGAATAAGGTGTTTCGTGAAGAGAATGGGCTTCGCAAAGGGAAGGGTCTTCGCGAAGGAAAGCCTTTAATGGAGCAGAGCTTCGCCTCAACAAACAACTCTTTCTTTGGAGAGTGTTTCGCGAAGGCTCTACACTTCGCGAAACCTCGAGCACCCCAAAGGGGCCTCGTCCTTCGCGATGGTCATATGCCTTTGCGAAGGGCAACCCCGCCATAGGTGGAGGCTGGGAAGAACACAAATAGGTACGACTCGCAAAGACCAAGTACCTTTGGTGATCCATCTGTGGGTTTCATGAAGGTCTATGTGAAACGGGAGCTCATAAATCGAAAGGACGAAGTAACAATGGTTTGGAAAAGGGGGATGAGCCTTCTATTTATAGGCAACGAAGGTCGGCGAGGGTCGCAGAACATGCTGCGGAGAGGAATGACGCCGTGGAAAGGAGGAACTCTGTCGGAATGCGTCGGCTTCGCACAAGGTGCGGGATGCCGCGGAGAGGCTAGCCGAAGCGGCCATTGCGGAGCGGGCCGCGAAGATTGATGACACCGCGGAGAGGCCACGGTCCGTCGGAATGCATCGGACTCACGGAGGGTCGTGACGTTGCGAAGACGATCGCGGAAGCGGCCGTCGCGGAGGCGGGCCAGCCCTGCGGAGGGATTCGCGAAAGAGCCTTTTGGGATGGTTTTGAGGCATTTAGGGCCCTTTGGAGTGCTGATTAACTCTAGAGAATCAAGGAGTTCACTCCCTAAGCGGGGCGAATTTCAGCGTCAACGATTAGAAACATGTCATCATTTTATTCTTGGATTTAGATCTATTCTTCTTTGTCTGACTTCTATCTCTCTTCTTAACCCTGGACTAACTTCTACCTTTGATATTCTAACACTTTACCTGAGCCTTAATGATACCTTTATTTTGAACATCTTTAGATAATAAAGTATATTTAACTTTGTAGAGGAGGAATTCTCCTTACCTCAAGGTGAGGCGGAGGCCATCTTTTATAGATTGAGAAAACGAAATACATGATTGAGTATTCTGATGTGGGACTCGGAAATACCCAAAATAATAAAAAACAGATTTTAACACTCCTCATCAAGTTGGACATGCCCAGCTTGGACCACGAGTCCCACAAAAGAAAGATGACATCAGACAAGGTCATACACACTCCCCCTCAAGCTGGGTCGCAGATGTTGTGGATGCCCAGCTTGGAACTGAGCGAGGCCAGGCGAGCCCCTGGGAGGTCTTTGGTGAAAATGTCGGCAAACTGATATGTCGTCGGAATGTGGCTAAAGCTGACATGGTTGTGCTCGAGGTGGTGGCAAAGAAAGTGACAGTCCACCTCAATATGCTTTGTGCGTTCATGGAAAACGGAATTTGAAGCAATCTTGGTGGTTGTCTGATTGTCACACCAGATATGAGCAGATGCCTGCGGAGGAAAGCCAAACTCTTGTAGAAGATGACGAAGCCAAAGAATCTTCGTAGTGACGGTGGTTATGGCACGGTACTCAGACTCTGCACTGGATCTGGAGACGACGGTCTGTTTCTTGTTACGCCAAGAGATTAGGTTGTCTGCCAAGAAAACGGCAAACCAAGAAGTAGACTTCCGGGTAGCAAGGCAACCAGCATAGTCAGCATCACAGAAGGCCTCAATATTCAGATGAGCGTGGTGGGAGTAGCGAAGATCACGAGCAGGGTCTCTCTTGATGTATTTGGCGATGCGGAGGACAGCATCCCATTGAGAGGTGGTCGGAAGCTCCATGAATTGGCTCACTTTGCCAACAGCGCAGGCAATGTCTAGACGAGTCATGATGAGATAATTGAGTTTGCCCACCAGTCGACGATACCTCTCTGGGTGTGAATACGGTTCTGAGGAGTCATAGAGAGACCGTTCCCCAGGCTAAGAGGAGTGTCAACGGCGACGGCCTGTGTCAGCCCAGCATCCTGGAGAATGTCCAACGCATATCTTCGTTGGTAGAGGAAGATGGTGTCCGGAGAACGGGAGATCTCGATGCCAAGAAAATATGTGAGAGGATCGAGATCTTTGGTATGGAAGTGATGATGAAGATGCCCCTTGAGGTGGGCGATTCCAACGGAGTCGCTTCTGGTGATGATGATATCATCCACATAGACTACCAACAGGATGCAGCCAGTGGAGGTCGTCTTGTAGAACATGGTGTGGTCCTTCATACTGCGAGAGAGCCCAAAATCGATGACGATGGTGCTGAATCGGCCAAACCAAGCACGAGAAGACTGCTTGAGACCATATAGAGAGCGGCGAAGTCGACAGACGTGGGAGTCGGCACTGGAGGCACAAAATCCGGGGGGTTGCTGCAGATAAACCTCTTCCTCAAGAAATCCATGGAGGAAGACATTCTTGACATCCAGTTGATGAAGAGTCCAATGATGATGAGAGGTCAGATAGATGGATAATCAAACGGAGGCAATCTTGGCAACTGGAGAGAAGATATCAAAATAGTCAATATTCTATGTCTGAGCAAAGCCCTTGGTCACAAGGCGTGCTATGAGGCAATGGAGAGTGTCATCGGCATTTAGTCGGACTGTAAAAATCCATTTGCTGTCAACCGCTTGTTTGTCTGTCGGAAGAGGGACGAGATCCCAAGTACGTTTGTCTTCCAGAGCCTGTAATTCATCCCGCATCGTCTGTAGCCACCCCGGGTGAGATTTTGCATCGCCAACTGTGCGGGGAATAGATACCATCTCCAGAGCTGACAGACCCCTGTATGAAGATGTAAATAGAGTACTCTGGCAAGAGCGAGTACCTTTCCGAAGTGAAATGGGCAAGTCGTCTGGTACCGGGGGCAGGAGCCTCGGACGAAGCGGAAACGATGGTGTCGTTGGTCGGAACGGAGGATACAGTCGATGGGCGACGAGTAGACCGTACCAAAACGGGGATCAGCATGAGACACCAAAGGAGGGTGGATGAGGAGAGGAAGACAATCATCAATGGCAGTGTTGGGATGGGGAGAGTGGAGGGAGAACGGAGAGCTCTCAACAAACGAGAAGTCAGCAGAGATGACATACCTCCATAGGTCTGATGAGAAGCAGTGATATCCACACTGAGTGCGTGAATAGCCGAGAAAGATGCAACGGATGGGACTTGGGAGGGAGTTTGGAGAGGTCGGGATGAGTGTCACGAACATAACAGAGGCATCCAAACACTCGAAGTAGAAGTGAGTGAGGAGGGAGTGGGGAGAACAGTCTGAAAAGGAGTCTCCTCCTGAAGGATAGAAGAATGAAGAAGGAAGGCAGTTGATAAGGTATGTAGCAGTAAGGATCGCATCTCCCCAAAATAATAGAGGCACATGTCGGTGGAAGAGGAGAGCATGAGCAATCTCCAGAATATGTCGGTGTTTCCGCTCGGCCACTCCATTCTGCTGAGGTGTATCAGGACAGGAGGTCTGATGAATGATGGCCTGAAGGGACTGCTGAAAGGGAGTGGATAAATACTCGCGCTCATTATCTGAGCGGAGACATTTAATAAAGACAGAAAACTGTGTATGAATCTCAGTGTAAAAGGTTTGGAAAGTAGAAAACACCTCAGACCATTCTCGAAGTAGGTATAGCCACGTCATTTGTGAAAAATCATCAATGAAAGATATATAATATTTATACTCTAAATGACTCGAGATGGCACAGGGACCCCAAACGTCTGAATGAACCAGATCAAAAGGTTTTGAGGCCCGTGTATCCACTCGAGGAATGTATGAAGTGTGATGATGTTCCCCAAATTTACAAGACTCACAATGGAAAGACACATGCTGACTAATATCTGGAAATAGTCGATGAATGGTGGAGGCGGGGGATGTCCCAACCGGGAATGAAGGTCCACTGCAGTGGCAGAGACAGACGTGCAGGCGACGGATGTCGGTTCATCGCACATGTAGACCCCATCCCAAAACTGACCTCTACCAAGTTCCTAGTTCGTCGTCCGCTCCTAAAAGACAACAGCAGAGGATGTAAATATTGCAGCACAGTTGAAATCTTTGGTAAGCTTACTAATGGATAAAAGGTTAAACGGACTGCGAAGCACATGTGTCACAGAGGGCAGATGAAGGATAAGGTTAGGGAGCACGCACCAAAGTCCGCAATGGGAATAGTGGAGCCATCAGCTACGGTGATGATCGAGGAACCAGCATTAGGGCAGTAGGAGGACAACATACCAGCATCACTGGTGAGGTGGTCGAAGGCACCTGAGTCTAGCATCCAGGCAGGGGAGCGACGGCCGATGAAGGCAACGGAACCACCAGAATGGGCAAGAGAAGTCGAAGACGGACCCGGTATAGAGGGGGTCCGAGGAGCGTGAAGCAATCGGAGGTCCGCCATGAAAAGATCCAGAGATGGAAGAAGAGTTGCGGCTGACGAGGAAGCATCCTGGATACCTGTCTGACCCTACCGCGGTTGCTAAAATGGGCGTCCATGAAGAACCCAATAGCGGTCGATCAGGTGACCAAGCTTGCCACAGTGCTGACAAAGGGGACGAGGACGGCCCTCCCCACAGCCACGTCCATGAGTACCTGAGGAGCGACCACTGCCCCGACCGAAGAGAGAGCAAAATGATCAATGATGGGGGTGGTCGGGGGAAGAGCCCGATGGGTCTTGCCCAAACGATGGTACAACTCTGGGATCTCCAGTGTAGATGGGCTGGCAAGCATCTCGGTAGTCGTCGTCGCATACTCAAGAGTTAGGCCATTGAGAAGACTAAAGATGCACAGTTGGTCCCGCTGGAGCCTTACTGCCTCCGGTATCTGGGGAATGGGCCACAGCTCAAGCAACTCATCCCGAAGAGCTTTCCATTCAATGAAGTATGCTTGGAAAGAACGGTCCTGCTGCCGGATAAGCGATAGGCATTGAAGAACATCTGAGACCCGAGCCAAATTATTGGTCTCAGAATACATGAGGTTCAAGAAATCCCAAAGTTCCATGACCGTATTTGCAATATGGGTGACGTCCTTGACGGAGCGATCCATAGAATTTACTAGCAAGGCAAAGATATTGCTATCAGCAAGCTTTCAAGGACGGTATTTGGGATCAGTAGATGCTGGTGGAGAATCCTCGAGGTGAGAATCAAGGTCCATGTCCGTCAGAGACATCAAGACGGTCTTCCACCAGACCGAGAAGTTGGTGGAGTCGAGTCGCACATCAACGAGGCGGGTAGAGGCTGTGATCATCTGTGGCAAAGCAGAAGAGGCTGTCATTGGAGAGTCGGACATCTGCAGAGGAGGGTAGGATCAGCGGTGCGCCGTGGAGAGCGGGACCGATATGTGGTAGCGGAGGCTAGGATGTCGCAAGAGAGGTCGAGCCGAACAAAGCAACGTCGGGATCTTGCGTGTGAACCTGGAGGTGCCGGGAGAGGCAGTCGGTCGGCAGATGGAGGGCGTCGCGATTGTCAGGACGAGGCGGGCGACGGCAGCTAAAGTGGGAGTGGAGGGCGTCGCGATTGTCGGGACGAGGCGGGCGACAGCAGCTAAAGTGGGAGGCTGATGGAGGGCGCCGGGAGTCGGGAGCGCAGGGAGGCGTGACGAAAGGTGCGGGAGGCGGAGTCGGGAAGCCGCAGGGAACCAAGAGGCGTGGCAGTTCGTCAAGTGCGACTGGACGAGGAGGGCGCCTCTGGGAGGGGGGCGCTAGCAGGCGGGGTCAGGAGTCACCGGGATGTGTTGCGGGTGCCGGGAGCGGTGTCTGGAAGCAAGGCAATCGGGAGGTGCAGCGAGCGGTGCATCGCGCGGGAGCTGGGAGGGGCGCTGTCGGGATTTGTCGCGGGGTCGCCAATGGCCAGAGGGTCGCTGGAGGCGAGGATGCGAGAGGCTCGACAAAGGCGGTGTGCGGTGTCGGGCGAGAGCCAGTAGGAGCGCGGGAGGGGAGCTGCGTAGGGCAGGAGACGGGAGTGGCGCCGGGAGGGGAGTCGCGTAGGGCGGGAGCCGAGAGTGTCGTCGAGAGGGGAGTCGCGTAGGGCGGGAGCCGGGAGCGACGCCGGGAGGGGATCCACGTAGGGTAGGAGCAGGGGGGCGTGTAGGGCAGGACCTAGGAGGAAGGGCTACGTAGGGCAGGACCTGGGAGGAGGGGTTGCATAGGGAAGGAACCGGGAGAGAAAAAAATTAATGAGATTTACCCTTTGATACCATGTAGAGGAGAAATTCTCATTACCTCAAGGTGAGGCGAACACCTTCTTTTATAGATTGAGAAAACGGAATACATGATTGAGTATTCTGATGCAGGACTCAGAAATGCCCAGAATAATAAAAAACAGGGTTTAACAAACTTCCTCAAGAGTAAGAGTATCTTTGACATACATTATAAAATCTTTAACATAATTAAATGAGTCATATAATGATGTCAATAGTAACATATCTTGGTCCTCATATTTTTATTTAACATCTATGTTCGCAAGATCTAATAAGATTTCATGAAATTCATCAATGTGATCCCCGAATACAGTTCCAAAATGCATTTTGAATGTATATAATCTCATTTTCTTATATATCCTACCAACAAGAGACAGTCATATGGGCTTCCAATTTAGACCAAATACCGACAACAGATGACCCATATGCAACCTCTCTAAGCATTTTATCCCCCAAAGATAAAAGCATCAAACTACGAGATTTCAAGGACCTACTCAAGAAAATCAACATAGGCGATAACACAAGTTGAAATCGTTTTCACAGTCAAATTTATCTATATCAAACTTCATAGACCCCATTATCTATGATTCATAGGGATCTAATACCAATTATATAGGGTCAATTTTGCAATGGTTATCCCCAAGAATAGTCGAGGATCCACTGATTCATAATTATAGGTTATGTTTTGATTTGAATTTTTTTTTTATAAAAACAATAATTCATTTTCATAAAATAAAAGATCTAAGTTCTAGATATCAAGAATAGAATGATAGAAACATAAAGCAATAAATAGTATCAAGATGCAACGTTCTTCACATCACGGTTATCCTACTTGCATGACAAGAACACCACCCCAGATAATGTTTGATTACTAAGAAAAAACAGGCAAGCATTTATATACTCGAAAGAAAAGAAGGTAAAACCATAGAAACTATTTGGGACCATGTTGAACCAGGTGGCAGCGATTAAATCCTTCATAAGAAGCAACACTGTCCACTCCTGGACAAAATCATGCACACACCTGAGATTTATACAGATTGAAGCATGAAAAGAAATAAAATCTCTTACAATGCCAAGTTTCTACACTGAAACCTAGTTACAAAGAACAACATTGATGATTGAAACCTTAAATCTGGTGTGTAGTTGTCCTGAACCTATGATCCATTCATCTCCACCGAATCTCCCCCGGAATGATGCTCTAGTTGCAGGGAATCGGCACAGCAAGGATGAAGGGGAGTGTATGTGGTTACGAAACCTCACTTTCCTCCTTCGAGTTCATTCCCTGAAACCACAAGAAGAGGAATACTCTTGAAAACCAGGTGAGAAACCTTTTTGAATGAGTTTGAAAAGACGATGGGAGAGATGAAGCAACATTGAAGACATAATGGCTTGTCTAGCCCGATTCTAGAAGCGCAGGTGAAGCGGTGGGATGCAAGCCGTGCGGACGGCCAAGATCAAAGGGATGCTTCGAGTAACCGTATGTGGCATAGCAAGGAAGGACACATGGAGGCATCCAATTGGCTGAGAGGGGTACTGAAGTGATCAACCCTAACATGTGAGAGAAGGAAACACGCCAAACAAATCACACCAGAGCAAGATCTGGGCTGTTAGATTAACAGGATCAGCGGTATGGGTAAATCCAGCCATAACATAAATAATAAGGAAACCAGAGTAACCGGGATCAATAAATGCAAATCAATTTGATGTAAAGTCTCACTTAAACAATACCCTTGCATGAAGAATCCATGAAAAGTGAAGCAGCTGTGAAATACGAAGCAATTGGCAATAAACAAAAAATATAACCAAACAGCATGGGAAAAAAATCGCATGGTCGCATATAAATGAAATTTAAATTAAACACACATGCAGCCATGGAATAACAGGACTCCAGTCAGTTACAACCACGCCACACCCGTAAATCCCACAGTATAAAAACACACAACTAACAGCGGGGGTATCTTGACACCACCTACCTGGACTAAGCAGAACCCCGCTTGTCGATTGTCATCGAATAATTTGATTCCAGTCAATAGAAATCAGGAAAACTAGCAAAACCCAATTTAGGGCATAACTGGAGTGTGATGAAGAAACAGTGAGAAAACCAGAGAATATGCAAAAGAGGATCGATAGCCTTGCCTATGACGATCCCCTGGTTACCCGGTGGTTAATGCCTTCCAAGACAGAAGTCCCTCACCGACACCGTCTTCCTGAAACCAACCACAAAGGCCTTCACCGGCCCCTCCGACAACTCCAACGCACTTATATACGCTTGTCGTTACATGCATAATGATAGAAAATGTGTTATGTGCATTACATTATGTCAATTGTATATATATTATGTATGTGCCCTCACTCAGGGTGATAATGGTGGCGAGGGGTTAGGAACGTGGTCGTAGGGTCAATTTTCCGAGGCAGCAATTTATTATTATTATTTTTGTTTGCATGGTGCATCGATTTTGTGGTTGTACCCAAAATTTTATATATATTATGTACATTATAGTTACAAATTATGTGCGTTATATAAACATGTATGAATTTTATATCAATAAAAACATTTGTATATATATTTATGTATGTGAATGATTTCTTATCACAAAGAACATATGTTATATGGACAAAAATAATAATCAAAAATATTTTAAAACTTGATGATGAGTATTTGTACAATACATAACATATGTTCAGTGTTAAAAAACTAAACATTTAAGCATGTTTTGAAAAAAAACACGTATAAACTCAACAACTATTTAAAATTTTAATTAAAAAACATATCTACAACACTTAATTTTTGTAAGTTTCATGTGGATCATTTTCATCAATAAATAAAAAAACACCACTTTTGCATTGGACCTCTAGTAAACAATATTTTTATACCTCTTGACATATAGTTTGTAAAAAATCAACTTGTAGATTGATTAATTACTTTTATTAATATAGTTAATTAATTAATTAATACTATTATTTCAATAGCTTTAAATGATTATTTATTTTTTAAATACAACACTTAAATTATAATTTATTGAATTTAAATCACAACTATGGTAACATTTGATTATATAATCACATTTATTTAATTTTTTAGTTTCAATAATATTAGTTATAACTAATTGGTTTATAATTATAATTAATTTTAACTATTACAACTATCAACAATTTTATTCTTGACAAACATCACTATATTTTAAGTACACTTAATTGTGTATGATATAACCATATTATATTTTTAATATTTTTAATTTTTTTAATGATATTTATATTAATTAAAATTTTATGATTATGAATATAATAATTTTAATTTTTTTTACATTTCAAATTATATTATACTGCTAATGCAACATTAAAATCTTTTGTAAAATTAAACTCACTGGAATGTGGTCAGCTTTCCAATCACACTAGTTTGCAGCACTGTCATACTTAGTATGCATCGACCATTCAACATTAAGATGTTCAGGATATTATAAAAGGAATTCAATAGCCTGTATTAGAAATCAACATGGTCAAACTAAGCATTACTAAAGGGAGATAAGAGGAGGAAGGTCGTGAAATAAATGTAAACATGTTGTGAGCATTGAATGTTAGATCTTAGTAAGAGAATGCATAGTTTTTTTAAATATGTTTTTTTAATATTAAAAGGAGATAATGTTTCCAATATTTAAAAAAACAAGTCCCGAGAAGCATGAACCTCGCTTATGATTCTACTTTAGGCAGGAAGCGTGAAAGGGGTTCATGTTTCTCTAGCCTTTTATTAGGTGTCACGAACTACATTCACGCCTCATGTTTAGGGTTTGTATAGGAGCGTGCACGCGGTTCATGCATCTCTTATTTTTTTTAAAGATATATATATACATATATATATTGTGTTATATATATGTATATATAACAAAAAATTAAACATAATGTAACATGTTGTTATTCTCTTCAAAATCTTCACCATTAAAGCAATCCCAAAATATAACTAAAAACCACAACCAAACCTTTTTACAAGGGAGTGGAGCCGGGGATCCCATAAGGATTTTCAAAGTGAGATTCTGGTTCCGCATTTCGCAACATTTATATATTAATATTTTATTAATAAAACATAACTAATTACAAATGATTACTAATATAACAATTAAACTACTGATTATATCATCAATATAAATAATTATACTAATAACTAAAAAATTAAGTAACAATAAAATATAATTAATTAGTATAATTAATATATAATAATAACAACATTAGTATTTATGAATAAAATTGAAAATATTATTAATTAATGCTATAAATAATAATTAATTATGATAATAATGATTAAACAAGTATTACTAATTATATTAATAAATATTAATTTAAAAATACTAATTAATTAAATATTAATAAAAATATTATGTAATATACTAATTAATAATTATCAATGATATAAATATTAATAAATATTATATAAAATAAATATTAATTAATTAATGAAATATTAATCTTATAGACATTAAATTATTAAATATAAATTGTGTTATTACTTATAGTAATTATATTAATAAATATTAAATATATTAATAAATATCAATTATATTAATATTATTAATATTATTTCCCCCAACGTGTGAAGAAATATTACTGATGTTGATTAATAAATATTTAATAATTTTAAATGTATTATTTTTAACATTTTTGTAATAGATTGGGGTCGAGGCCTCGTTTATTAGGAAAGAAGTCTCTCTTTTTAACCAGGTTGAGAGAAAACTCTTACATGACTCAAAGGTCTTGTAACGACCCGAAATTTTGAATAAATCTTGTTTCCTAATTTCATGTGTTATTTTATTTTATTTTTATACTCAACAAAAATGTTTCATTTAATAACATGAGTATAATTAAAATGATACCATTGGGTTTTGACTGTTATATGACCATTGGTCAATATGACCCCTGGAAACTAAACGTTTTTATTATTGTCTTTAAATACAAGTAATCTTGGTTAATTATTATAGAAAGAAGATACGATGGCCTCACCCAGTAGTCTTGGACCGATCGAAGCCCATCTAACAGAACTTGGGAATAAGGTAGCACCACTGGGCTTTGCTCTGGACCAAACCCAAGCCGAACTTCATCGTGTGAAGCTAGAACGGAATCGCCTTTGCGAGAAGTTCAAACTGATAGAAATTACTACTCGTGCGATGTTGGCCGAGCCTCCCTCGGATTCTCTCACCTTAGCACACCTTACACTTAGGTCCTATGCTGGTGTGATAAGGGGCTATGTAAGGAGACCATAACTGCCTTATGTAATCCTTTGTTTTAAATAAAAATTGGGATTTCATCCTATGATGATGTTTATGACTTTTCAAATGACCGTATAAATACAGTATGCATATTTTTGATGAATTTTAGAAAAAGGATATTTTAAAAATGTTTATGTAAACCTTAAATAATTAAAAATGTGTAATGATTTTCAAAAAATGGTCTTCTACAATTATGTTCAGTACGAAATTTAGAGTCTAATAAGATCAACTTAATTTTTGATGAATAGTAAATTATGAATAGTGATTTTATGATTAGGATTAGTAATGTGTCCAAATGGATTAGTAATCTCACTTAAAGAAAGTATTAATATAATCTAGGCACCTTGATTAAGTAATGTGATTCAATAAAATGGTTAAATAACTGTTTCATAAATTATTATTCAAGTATTAGTTTTTTCAGGTGAATAGTGTTTTTTAATTAAAAATTAAATTAAAAATATTTAGAAAATTATTTTTAAAATGGATTTCATTTTTGAACTCAGAGCATCGATATTTTGTTAACGTAATTTTTGGGGATTTTTCTGAAAAAAATGAATTTTCGGTGAATAGTGAATTTATTTAAAAATTAAATTAAAAATATTTAGAAAATTATTTTTATAAAATGGAGTCCATTTTTGAAATCAGAGCATTGATATTTGGTTAAGGTTAAATTTTGGGATTATTCTGAGAAAGTTGAATTTTCGATGAATAGTGAAAATACAGTTTTTAAGTTACGGGTGTTTAATGACATCATTAAATGATGTATTAAGTATGTAATCAATATGGTCGACTTATGAATAGTAATATAAGGTA
The DNA here is from genome assembly GCA_963277665.1 of Viscum album. Lineage (NCBI taxonomy): Eukaryota > Viridiplantae > Streptophyta > Magnoliopsida > Santalales > Viscaceae > Viscum > Viscum album. The sequence continues at coordinate 488,864,695 of OY728146.1, forward strand.
TGAGGTGTCCCAAGTAGCCAATACCATGGGCAAATACCATGGGCAAGCCCATGGTTTTGCCAAAACCACTAATGAGGTGTCTCTTGATCATTAATGTCTTGTCCCCTCACTTTCCCTATAAATACCAAGCCATCCACTCATCCATTCGACTCCCCACTCTTCCCCAATGAAGTTCTGGTCTCATTACCTTCCAAGGAGTCCTTCCAAGGTGCCCCCAAGCCCTCAAGGTCCCAACCTTTGAGTTTTAAGAGTTACGTTTTAAGGTAAGGGATCCGACCTCTCTCTTTCTTTTCAAGTAATCTCTTTTATGTCATTCCGTTTATGCTACATGTTCTTATGTTGGAGGATGTTCTTTTATACTCCTCTTACTGCCCTTTTTATGTTCATATAATGAGAGATCCCCTCTTACTCTCATTATTTCGTTTTATGAAGTTTTAAGTGGCGCCGTTAGGCTACCGAAATTTTTGTAACAGATTCTTTCTCCCTTCTCATTTTTCAAGATCTATTTTCATGTAAAGTATTTCAAGTTCCTTTTTATTATGTTGGGGTATGATCTCTAAATTTATCATACTGATCTTTTATGATCATATGATGAGATACCCCATTTGATCTCTTCAATTCAGTATTTTGAAGTTTTAAGTGGCGCCGTTAGGCTGCCGAATTTTTAAGTGGTTCTTCACCCTTCTCGTTTTAAAGTTCTACTTTCATGTCAATTCTTTCAAGTTCATTTTTGTTATGTTGGGGTATGATCTCTATATCTATCATACTGGACTCTTATGTTCATATGATGAGAGACCCCATTTGATCTCTTCAATTCAGTATTTTGAGGTTTTAAGTTGCGTCGTTAGGCTGCCGAATTTTTAGGGGATTCTTTCACCCTCTCATTCTTTTCAAAGTTCTACTTTCATGTCAAGTCTTTCAAGTTCCTTTTTAATTATGTTGGAGCATTATCTCTATATCTATCATACTGAACTATTATGTCCACATGATGAGAGACCCTATTTGATCTTTTCAAATCATTTTTGTTGAAGTTTAAGTAACGCCGTTAGGCTGCCGAACTTTCATAAGAGAAATCCAATTTTTGCCTTCCTTCCATGTTTTTCATTTCAAATGGTATGTCCTTGAAATTTCATTACCATGATCATGTATCCTTCTTATTCTGTCCATCTACTGTTTTATGGGTCATTTATGAATGTTTGACCCATTTTCCCTCTCTTTTTAATGTCTTCTAAAACCTCGTAACATAGCCGTTATGCTGCATAATTTCCATCTCAAGATGTCTCTTTTTTTTTCTAAAGTTCTTTTATATTATTAAGTGAATACTCAAAGCTCTTTCTTCTAAAGGGGTATTTACATACATACCAAAATTTTCTATTTTAAATTCTGGGATTTACATACATGAGACCCACCTTCCTTTTCTGTGGGTTTTAAAGTGACGTAAGGATCATGTATTTAAAGTAGTTTTTTTTAACGTTATGATTATGAAATGAAACCCATTTATTTTATGCTATATGGGTTATTTATGAAATGTTTGATGATGATATATGTGGCTCACATGATAATAAAGACAAATTTAAGGGTGCGCCCTGATAGCGCTCCAATGCATTGGGTAATGACTTAATCTCTAGAGATGACCATTTTTTAACGACGCCTTGGTGAATAACCTTGGTAATTTTTAACAACACCTTGGGGATGGACCTTGGTGAAACGAAACGATTGTCAATATTAAATGTTGTAGCCACATATTCAAGTTATGAAAAATGTTATTTTTATTATGATATGCCTCATGATTTCTTTATCATGCCTTAAAGTTCTCTTCATGACCGTATTTAAGTATCTCAAGTTTGCTTGTAAAATGTTTATCTTGTTTCCCTTATTGGGCCTTCTGCTCACCCTTTCTTATGATGTATGTCCCCAGGTTATGAGATGCAGTAATGAACCTAGGATGAACGTGAGGAGAAGCCTTTCAAGTGTTTAAGAAGAATGTTTTATGTTTTCATGTTTTAAGTTCCTGGTTTCCAAGACACTAAACCTTAAAGATCCTCAGTTTTGTGTAATGCAATGAAAGTTTATGTGATAAATAGGCGGGATGTTATAGTTGGTATCAAAGGACGGTTTAGTTATTTGTGGGAATTAGGATATGAAAAATCTAGGAATAACCCTATAGAAAAGTTTAAATATAGGAAATCTTCCTGGTATTTTGGTGAGTGTTGAGTAAGGGGTTTCCAAGCAAATACATCCCTGTCTGGATACGAGCAGGTAGAGGTGGCTCTGGCACATATGTACATAGGGGTAAAACCTGAAAACACCGCTTTGAGCTAGACTCGAACGGGAACTGGTACACGACAACGGGCCTTACTGCACTCTTGGTTATGACACTCCCGGGGGATATGCTTTGGTAAATTCCTAAGCTTAGTATGAACCATTATTAAAGGAACAATGATAAAACAAAATAAAGATTCACATAAGAATATATGATCATGGATAACCTAGTTTGGAACCTAGGGGATCAAAAGTTAGGATATACTTGTATTCTACATGTTTATCCTTTTATGTTTAAGGTTTCCTTTTCATGATTATTAGCTAAGTATTTAAGCCCCTAATTATAGTTTCTTTTCTTAGTTAATGGAGGTAAATGGAAGAACATGTCCCAATAACCAATTTGATAGGAAATGCAATGATTTCCGTATTAATATGACAGAGATGATTAGGGGATTAAAGGATGATTATTATTTTGGAAGACATTCACTATTTTGGGGACCCTATATGATCGAGGTAAATAGATTACTACGGTATTTTCATTGAGGAGTAAGGTTGACTTATATTTTGAAGAATCGATGAATTTAAGGTGGACTTATAGTAATTTAGGTTACTTATGGGAATGATTAACCTATCTTGGGTAAAATATGTTTAGGTTAGCTACTTTTGTTATAAGATGTTAGGAGTGGTTGATGTTGTTTGGAGATGAACAATGAAGTTTATTTTGGAAGACTATGTTATCAAATCCTTCTTGTATTTGGGTTTCAATCTTAGTTTAGTTTATTTTGAGGAATTTTAAGGACTATTATTTATGGAATGATCTATGATGAACTTTGGGTAGTACCATGGAACCTTGAAGATTTAAAAGTAGTTTCCATTCCTATGGGATTCTTTCTTTTTGAAGAGTTGTTTTACCTTACCCTTTCTATTTTTGGGATAATGTTTAAAGATAGAAGAAATAAATAGTTAATCTTTTGTGGATTATATGATTCTCTAGAAGATGATACTTGTGTTTTGATGAGACCAAGTAGTTTTGAATGCTCATCGTTTGGAGAAAAGATTATTTTGGTAGAAACTTATTAAAGTATGAAACTCTACATGAAGGTAGATATATTTCCTTATTTTTTTTATTCTATGTTGTAAATGAATTCCTCAAAATTATGAAAAGGAACGTAAAACAAAAACGTTGTTGGTTTACATTTGCTACTAGGTAATCAAAGACCGCTTACACACATCATAATTTTGGGATTTTCTGGTGGTTAACTTCCTCCTAATCATGTTTTCTATCACTCTCCTTTAGAACATGACCCTTTGTTTTCTCCTCCATGTCCATGTTTCCTACATGGAATCCTAGTATGAGTAAACTCGGGTGGCCTTTGTATTTCCTTTTCTTTCTTTTAAAGTAATAGTGTTACTGACTCTTTTTCTGATGTGGGACTTTCAATGAAATTTCAAAACCAAATTTTAAAAATTGCGAGGACGCAATTTCTTAAGGGGGGAAGATTGTAACGACCCAAAATTTTGAATAAATCTTGTTTCCTAATTTCATGTGTTATTTTATTTTATTTTTATACTCAACAAAAATGTTTCATTTAATAACATGAGTATAATTAAAATAATACCATTGGGTTTTGATTGTTATATGACCATTGGTCAATATGACCCCTGGAAACTAAACGTTTTTATTATTGTCTTTAAATACAAGTAATCTTGGTTAATTATTATAGAAAGAAGATACGATGGCCTCACCCAGTAGTCTTGGACCGATCGAAGCCCATCTAACAGAACTTGGGAATGAGGTAGCACCACTGGGCTTTGCTCTGGACCAAACCCAAGCCGAACTTCATCGTGTGAAGCTAGAACGGAATCGCCTTTGCGAGAAGTTCAAACTGATAGAAATTACTACTCGTGCGATGTTGGCCGAGCCTCCCTCGGATTCTCTCACCTTAGCACACCTTACACTTAGGTCCTATGCTGGTGTGATAAGGGGCTATGTAAGGAGACCATAACTGCCTTATGTAATCCTTTGTTTTAAATAAAAATTGGGATTTCATCCTATGATGATGTTTATGACTTTTCAAATGACCGTATAAATATAGTATGCATATTTTTGATGAATTTTAGAAAAAGGATATTTTAAAAATGTTTATGTAAACCTTAAATAATTAAAAATGTGTAATGATTTTCAAAAAATGGTCTTCTACAATTATGTTCAGTACGAAATTTAGAGTCTAATAAGATCAACTTAATTTTTGATGAATAGTAAATTATGAATAGTGATTTTATGATTAGGATTAGTAATGTGTCCAAATGGATTAGTAATCTCACTTAAATAAAGTATTAATATAATCTAGGCACCTTGATTAAGTAATGTGATTCAATAAAATGGTTAAATAACTGTTTCATAAATTATTATTCAAGTATTAGTTTTTTCGGGTGAATAGTGTTTTTTAATTAAAAATTAAATTAAAAATATTTAGAAAATTATTTTTAAAATGGATTTCATTTTTGAACTCAGAGCATCGATATTATGTTAAGGTAATTTTTGGGGATTTTTTTGAAAAAAATGAATTTTCGGTGAATAGTGAATTTATTTAAAAATTAAATTAAAAATATTTAGAAAAATATTTTTATAAAATGGAGTCCATTTTTGAAATCAGAGCATTGATATTTGGTTAAGGTTAAATTTTGGGATTATTCTGAGAAAGTTGAATTTTCGATGAATAGTGAAAATACAGTTTTTAAGTTACGGGTGTTTAATGACATCATTAGATGATGTATTAAGTATGTAATCAATATGGTCGACTTATGAATAGTAATATAAGGTATGAGGTGTCCCAAGTGGCCAATACCATGGGCAAATACCATGGGCAAGCCCATGGTTTTGCCAAAACCACTAATGAGGTGTCTCTTGGCCATTAATGCCTTGTCCCCTCACTTTCTCTATAAATACCAAGCCATCCACTCATCCATTCGACTCCCCACTCTTCCCCAACGAAGTTCTGGTCTCATTACTTTCCAAGGAGTCCTCCCAAGGTGCCCCCAAGCCCTCAAGGTCCCAACCTTTGAGTTTTAAGAGTTACGTTTTAAGGTAAGGGATCCGACCTCTCTCTTTCTTTTCAAGTAATCTCTTTTATGTCATTCCTTTTATGCTACATGTTCTTATGTTGGAGGATGTTCTTTTATACTACTCTTACTGCCCTTTTTATGTTCATATAATGAGAGATCCCTCTTACTCTCATTATTTCATTTTATGAAGTTTTAAGTGGCGCCGTTAGGCTACTGAAATTTTTGTAACAGATTCTTTCTCCCTTCTCATTTTTCAAGATCTATTTTCATGTAAAGTATTTCAAGTTCCTTTTTATTATGTTGGGGTATGATCTCTAAATTTATCATACTTATATTTTATGATCATATTATGATAGACCCCATTTGATCTCTTCAATTCAGTATTTTGAAGTTTTAAGTGGCGCCGTTAGGCTCCCGAATTTTTAAGTGGTTCTTCACCCTTCTCGTTTTAAAGTTCTACTTTCATGTCAATTCTTTCAAGTTCATGTTTGTTATGTTGGGGTATGATCTCTATATCTATCATACTGGACTCTTATGTTCATATGATGAGAGACCCCATTTGATCTCTTCAATTCAGTATTTTGAAGTTTTAGGTGGCGTCGTTAGGCTGCCGAATTTTTAGGGGATTCTTTCACCCTCTCATTCTTTTCAAAGTTCTACTTTCATGTCAAGTCTTTCAAGTTACTTTTTAATTATGTTGGGGAATTATCTCTATATCTATCATAATTAACTCTTATGTTCACATGATGAGAGACCCTATTTGATCTTTTCAAATCATTTTTGTTGAAGTTTAAGTAACGCCGTTAGGCTGCCGAACTTTCATAAGAGAAATCCAATTTTTGTCTTCCTTCCATGTTTTTCATTTCAAATGGTATGTACTTGAAATTTCATTACCATGATCATGTATCCTTCTTATTCTGTCCATATACTGTTTTATGGGTCATTTATGAATGTTTGACCCATTTTCCATCTCTTTTTAATGTCTTCTAAAACCTCGTAACATAGCCGTTATGCTGCAGAATTTCCGTCTCAAGATGTCTTTTTTTTTCTAAAGTTCTTTTATATTATTAAGTGAATACTCAAAGCTCTTTCTTCTAAAGGGGTATTTACATACATACCAAAATTTTCTATTTTAAATTCTGGGATTTACATACATGAGACCCACCTTCCTTTTCTGTGAGTTTTAAAGTGACGTAAGGATCATGTCTTTAAAGCAGTTTTTTTTAACGTTATGATTATGAAATGAAACCCATTTATTTTATGCTATATGGGTTATTTATGAAATGTTTGATGATGATATATGTGGATCACATGATAATAAAGGCAAATTTAAGGGTGCGCCCTGATAGCGCTCCAATGCATTGGGTAATGACTTAATCTATAGAGATGACTATTTTTTAACGACACCTTGGTGAATAACCTTGGTAATTTTTAACGACACCTTGGGGATGGACCTTGGTGAAACGAAACGATTTTCAATATTAAATGTTGTAGCCACATATTCAAGTTATGAAAAATGTTATTTTTATTATGATATGCCTCATGATTTCTTTATCATGCCTTAAAGTTCTTTTCATGACCGTATTGAAGTATCTCAAGTTCGCTTGTAAAATGTTTATCTTGTTTCCCTTACTGGGCCTTCTGATCACCCTTTCTTATGATGTATGTCCCCAGGTTATGAGATGCATTAATGAACCTAGGATGAATGTGAGGAGAAGCCTTTCAAGTGTTTAAGAAGAATGTTTTATGTTTTCATGTTTTAAGTTCCTGGTTTCCAAGACACTAAACCTTAAAGATCCTCAGTTTTGTGTAATGAAATGAAAGTTTATGTGATAAATAGTCGGGATGTTATAGGTCTAGTGTCTCATAAGGCCATTACAACATTTCCCAAAGGCCGAGCAACCCAAACACTTAAACATGGCCCAAAGACCTTGAGTGAGTAGTCTGCATCGTGTCATGTTACTAGTCATACGTCATGTCGCCCCCTACCAGTAATCATCACCCCATGATCTCAGTTTGAAAGTTGCATTTCTCCCCCTGCCATGAACTGTTGCATCATGCTAGACATACTCATAATGACAGAGAATGTAATATCTAAAGATTTTAAAATAAGACTATGTTTGAGAGCATATACGACACGCAATACTGAGCTTAAATGAATCAAAAAATATTATTATTTAAATATGATCATTATAACCAAACCGTTAAATTGGAAGGTATGAATAATATTAATCAAATTATGAAATATATATAAAGGAACCACTCAATACAAATTCATTGATTAATGATTATAAAATAAGTATTAAATTTTCAGTATAGTTATTTTATGCTTCAGAAATACATTTTCATTAAAAATGAGTTTTATTGCTTTTTATGAGAAAATATTATAATTAATTTTTGAAAATTCTATAAATTATACTTTATAAGAATAATATAATTTTTGAAATCATCATTCCAAAATTATCTTAGAATGAAATTTTCAGATTGTTATGAAAAGATTGATTTTTCAGTGAATAGTGAAACATACAATTTTTTATTGAAAACTGTATTTTTGTTTCAACCATTTGCGAAAATTCCATTTTATTTTAAAATAGATTAAAAGTAAAATTAGTCTTATTATATTAAGAATAATTCAATTAGGTTCATTAGAATCAATTTTATAATTGAATTTGGTATAAAATCATTTTTATACATAAAGAGACGTTTTTAATGAAAACTGTACTTTTTTCTAAAAAATGTGTTTCATCGCATTTTGCATACTTGTTTTAAAATTAATTTTTATCATTTATAGGAATTTAATTTCATTAAATGAAATTTATTTTTGGATTAATAAATCCAAATTTATCCTAGGATGGTTTTTTTGATATAACCTGAAGAAGTTAAATTTTTAGTGAATAGGAAAAAAATAACATTTTTATAAAATACAGTATCTTTTATGATATCGCCAAGACACATGCATAATATAAAAATTTATGAAACTTATGTAATGAATAAATAATTATAAAATACTATAAATATCATTCATAGATAATGGAAAACATAGAGTTTAGAGTCTATTCCATAATAAATATGAAAATTGTTTTCAGTGTTGACGTAGAGCCTGCACATCACTGGAAAAGTTAAATTTGGTATCCTAAAAATAATAATTGGGACGAGATAAGTCCTTACTCAAATTTACTATTAAATATTAAGTATTATTGACGATTTTTATGCTTAAACATGAATTTTAGAGTTACAAGTAAGCGATTTATCCAAATGCTTGTGCAATGTCTGTGCAAGGTAAGAAAAGTCAAAATAACACATTAAATGTATTGTCATGATATAAATATGAGTTAAAATAAATATTTAATGAATATAAATGTATATTTTTATCACAATAAACTTATTTTAATTATATAAATTTATTTATAATTTTTAGAAAATATATAATTACCTTATATGCTTGTGCAACACTAATACAATATTAATTTAATTAATAGAAAAATAAAATAAATGATATTAAAAATATTATAAGTAGTATAATTTGAGATAAATAATGTGATACACTAATTTTATAGATGAAAATAACATGTTTGGGATGTAATAAAATATTTGGTTTGAATTTAAGTTGTTTTCTTGAAGTTATTAAAATCAATGTAATGAATAGTGTCAAAATTGACAATAAAGATATTTTATGAGAATAATATTTTATTAAATTACTTAAAAATCATAAAAATATTAAATAAGGACAAAGTGCATAATATATGGTCTAAAATGATATAAATTGACCATTTATGGTCTAATTGTCACCTTGTATGTAAAAATCACAACCCTTTAATATTAAAAAAGTTGTTACCATAGTTAAAATTGAAATATGTTAACTAAGAGTTAATCAAAATGATAAGGTTTAAAATGAAACCAAATTTTTTATAAATTATATTGGTTAATGGAACAAAAACCCTATCCTTCCTTATCTTCGAAACCCTTTCCATTTGGAAGCATTTGGCTTTGGAATATTCTTATTATATTTAATATTTTGAGAAATCCCAAAAGCACCCATTACCTTAATTTTAAAAGGACACCTTCTCCCTTACTTCTTTACACCACATCGAGCCATATAGTGTGATAAAACCCTATCAATTCCACTTCTCAATATACTTATCCAAGTTAACTAGGTTTTGGTCCTTCCAAAATAGCAACCCTAGACCTCTTAAGAAGAGATCTAAAGGGAGTCCATCGAAGAAGAGGTAATCGTCTTTACCGACTCTTTCAAGTTTATTTCTTCTTCTACTTTTTCTCCATGTGTTGAAATCATCTTAAAATAATAACTGAAATATCATAAATATACCGAGATATTATCTTGATTATGGAACCACCACATTCCATCTCTTTTCCATCATATAAAAGGTGAAAACATTGCTCGTGCATACGTACGATTTACCATCTCCACGTAGTGGTGTAATTTGTTTTTCATTACCACATTACTTGAATGGTTATAAATATGGATATAATGAATATATATGATATATATGACATAATAATGATTCTATAAAGGTTAATTATTATTTATCATTCTTTTGTTCCATTTATCAAAAAATGAAAACAACGTTCATGCGTATGTAGACCTGCCATTTCCATGAACAATGTAATTCATTTTATATATATAACTTTTATGAATTACTATAAATACATATATAATAAATATATATGATATTTATATTAATATTAACATTTTAAATACGATGTAATCATAATCAAAGTATAAGTACTAAAACTACCAAACCAAAACATACATGAAAAATGAAACAGTTATTACCTGAAAGAGGGATTTTAACAAAAGAATTGTTAATAAATGGGTAATAAAAGATTATATGTAAGTCATATATGGTATGATGTAAATGAGAATGTTTCTAGAATATATGTATAATAAAATTATATTTATTATATAGGAGATTCGTGAAAGTGCCCAGTTAGAATAATTGTATCACTAAGAGAGGGAGGGGTGAATAAGTGATACTTTTTCATTTATGTTTCCTTGTAAATGAAACAAACTTAAACTCCAATTAAAGATTTCATTACCTATTTAAAACAATTAAAACTCACATCCAAAAGAAAACAAGTATTTACAAGGTTCACTATTCAATAAGAATAGTTACGTCCTTGGTATGGTTTGGAAATGATCCAAAACCACACAATCCACTAAAAACAATACCTTTCAAGTGGACTACAATGAGTAGGATATGGCCTTACACTCATTTAGAACTATGTAAACAATCTAATAGTTCAAGATCACCCTCTAGTGCAATTGGGGTAATACAATGTTTGCGTAACAACACATGTTACCTATGCTTCCTTTTCAATCTCCACAAATGTATTCTTTGGAAAACAATTCCTCAATTTATTAGCCAGAAGCTGGTAAGAACTTCAAGGAATTTGATATAGAATTCAATCCGATTGCCCAGTCTAATTATCCCAATATGATTCCTCAAATTTGGTTTCCCAATAAGATAAATTTGACTCTATCAGGATACTATTGAGTCAATACAGAATTCCTTCTTCCTCAGTTCAGAAATCCCAATACGGAAATCCCGATCCGATTATCCAGCCCGATATGATGACCATCTAAATACAATAACAAGAAAAATGTGATAAATAGATGAATAAGATGATAACTGAATAAGACGATCATCTGAATAATGTTGCAATCTTGTCTCTTATCCTTTCACTTATCTCTGTCAAAACTTCTTCAACAAAGGATCAGTACGAAAACTTCTTTCTCTCCCTTAAATTTAGAAGCATATCTATCTCATTTAATGAACAATACACCCTTTTAATTAACTAGGAAAGTATGATGTACGTCTCCCATTTTATAGGCAACCAAAATCAGTTTTAGTGGGAATCCCAAAATCTTTCCCGCTCAACCAATTTACCCAAAATCTCAATTTCCCTTGAATTTTGGGTGCATTTCTGACTTCAACAATGCTTCTCGATTCTTCTCAAATCTTCTTCACAAATTAGGTTCTCCTTCAAACTTTTTTTTCAATCACCAATCTGATTCGGATTCCCATACTAATCAGCTTAGTCTTATTTCTTCATTACGATGCTCCGAACCAGTTAAACATAAATTTATGAAGGAATATACAACTTTCATCTTCTTCACAAACTCCATTTCAATTGTGTCATTATGATCAATAGGATAACTCGAATATTATGTCTCTTGAACCAATTAAAGAAACAAAACATATTCTTCAAATTTCAAAACCCCCCTTGAAAAAATATCTAACCATCTCCTTTAACTCTTCTTTTGATCCAGTTACTTAAAAAAATTTGAAAACAAAATATAGTTCATCTTTATTTTCTAAAACTCATCATCTTCAATCACCTAGGGTTTATATCTTTTGGATTTTGGTTTGACTGAAAACCAGTACTTTCAGTTTCTCACATTTGTCACAAATCTTCCAAGTCTTTAAGATCCAAGCTCTACCTTTGACAACACATTCAACCATATTAAATGGTTGACTACATTGTTGATCAGTATTTTTCATTTCGTTTTTCATCAACTTTAGCTCAATTCCTTTCCCATCAGTTATGTTGAAAACCATTTTGGTTGAATATGATGGTACACAAAATACGATGGACCAGTGTCATCAGCTTCAACTTCAGAAACTTCCTTTAATTCCAAACTTGTGCTTGTATCATGATTTCATTCATGATTTTGAATAAATTTTAGAAAAACTTTATCATAATCAGTCCTGCAATGGAAAGTATTGCAACTTCCCAAAACTCCAGCAACCATCTTTCTTTCCAACTCAGTCGGAATATGATTATCCATAATTCAACTGACCTAAATAAAATAGACATGAATATGATCAGCATGATTATGACCATACTGAATATGATTTCCAACATATTTTCTCTTTCCATTTAGATACAATCAATCTGAATATGATTAATAACATCTCTTTCACTCCCCCTTTCTCTCATTGAGCTTGCATCACAAGTTTTCCAAATATTCATGATTTATGAGATCTCTAAGATCATAAAATAATCATCACATTTTAAATCTTATCCATGAAATCTTTGATTATCCTCCAATACGATCACACCATTTATATTAGATTTAGAGTGAATCTGATGACTATTTACTTTCAGCAAGATTCTTCCTTAATATGATTGACTCTTTAAGCATTGTGGGTCTGATTCCTTGAATATGATGGTCAGTAAGATTTTCACCAAATACAAAGTGAGGTGGTTTTACTTTATTCTCAAACTTCATTCTTTCTTTATTAATCTTTCTTAATAATAAAAGGAAACACCTGAAAACAATCACCTTCATCATCAGCTCAGTCCTAACAATCTCCCCCTTTAGATTTTGTTGTCAACCAAGTTTCATAAATCACTAAACTTTGTATCCTAAAGTAATGAATTATTTATCAATAATTCTAAGACTACATGAGTTAACTCATTGTAAGAAACAAGAATCATTGACAACAAAACCATATTGTCCAAAATAAGAGATGATGAAAACTTCCTCAACCTTTCTTTTCTCCATCCTTTCTTCACCTTTCCTAGAATACAAAATTTTGTTTTCTACAACCACTCCAATAAATAGTTAGAATAGTTAACACACACACAATGCTGAATTCACATCTTACCCATAAATCCCCCGTTTTACATGTATTCAAAAGGATAGATTTATGAAACAATTGATATATCCCCCTTGACAACATTATCCAATGGTAAGATGATATAGGGGATATAAACACATACCTCAACCTTGATGAGAAAGAGGTTGGACACCCATGGTCAACCTCAATTTAGAAAAATATTCCTTCAGTAAAGGTTTTATAAAAACATCAGAAACTTTTTCTGATGTAGTACCATACTTCAGCTTAAATTCATTCTTCTCCACATTCTCTTTGATGAAATGATATTTGATATCAATAAGTTTTGAACAAGAATATTGAATTGGATTCCTAGTGAGATTGATTGTAATTTGATTATCACAACCCAAGATCAAGGGTAACTTTACTTCTATAAGTAAATATTCTAATTGAGTTTTCATCCACATAAGTTGAGCAGCGGCTTGAGTGACAACAACATAATCAACTTCAGATATACTGAGAGTTACTTAATTCTATTTCTTTAAATGTCAACTAACACAATTTTTTTCCAGAAAGAACACTCCACCAGATGTGGATATTTTATCATCAACATTTCCTTCCCAATCAGCATCTGAATACCCAAACAAATAAATACTTTATGAGCTATCATACCTAATTTTGAAAAATTTTGTGCCTTTGATGCATCCGAGAATTATTTTTCCAGAAATTAAATGTGGTTCTTTAGGAACACTCTGAAATATGGCATATAAAGTAACAACATAAACAATGTTGAGTCTTGAGGTAGTCAAATATAATAAACTTCCAATCAGTTTTTAAAATTATTTTTGATCAAATTATTTTCCTTATCCATCTTTTGTAAACTTTATTCCCACTGAAATCGGTGTGGAAATAGGTTTTGAGTTTTCCATGCTGAACCTCTTCAGAAGTTCCTTAGTATTCTTTTCTTGAGAAAGAAAGATATGTTTCTTATTTTTTAAAATTTGCAACCCAAGAAAGTATTTCATTTCCCCCAACATGGACATTTCAAATACCATTTTCATATCTTTAGAAAATCTTTCAGAACTTCTTTCATCATTCCCAACAAATATAATATCATCAATATAAACAATTACAATGAGGGAATACTCTTGACTTTCTCTGATATAAATATTGTTATCAACTCTTCCTTTCTTGAAACTCATCTTCCTTAAGCAAGTATCCAATTTGTAATTCCATGCTCTCAGAGCTTGTTTTAGCCCATACAATACCTTCTTCAATATTTACACATAACTTTCATCTTTCCCAAAAATAAAGCCACAAGGTTGTTCAATGTAAACTTCCTCATTAAGATCGCCATTCAAGAATGCAGACTTAACATCCATTTGAAGGATTTTGTAAATTTGTTGTGTAGTAATAGAAAAAAAATCTAATTATTTATAATCTCAACACCAGGTAAAAGGTTTCATTGAAATCAATACCTTCAATTTGTGAATACTCTTTTCACACTAATATTGCTTTGTTTCTTATCACTTCACCTTCTTCATTCATCTTAAACTGGAAAACCCACTTTGTGCCAATAATGTTTTTGTTATCTATCTTGGGTATGAATTTCCATGTATCATTCTTTTCAATCTGATAAAACTCTTCATTCATGTACTAAACCCATTATGGATACTCAAAAGCTTCTTTTACATCATTTGACTTCACTTTTCAATATAAAGAAGTATGTGTAATAACATTTTTTGTTCTTCTTGTTTGAACCTTCTAATGCTGATACCCAATTATATTATGAGATTACACTTGTTTCCTCAGCCTAGGATGATATTTTTGAGTATCTTCCTCATAAATTGAAATAGATGAGTCTGATTATTCTCTTTTAATAGGATTATAATTGTCTATATCCTTATCAGAATTGATATCAAACCTTTCTTACTCAACTTCCTTGTCAGCTTGAATGTGTTTGTCTTCATAGGATCTTTCAATCACTTTCACATCAATTGAATCAACAATTCTTCCTGTTTATTTGTTGAAACATTTTTATCCTATTCCTTCCGAATCATAGCTAAGAAATATTCCATCTTCACATTTCTGTTCAAACTTTCTAAAGTTTCCACATTTCTTCTTTATAAGGAATAGACTCCCAAAAACTCTTAAGTGTTTAAAACTTGTAATTTTACCATAAAACAATTCATATGGAGTCATATGTGATCTTTGTCTATAAAAAAATCAACTTTGAATATACATAGTAGTACTCATGGCTTACCTCTAATAGCAATGAGAAAGACCATGTTCAAGTAACATAATTCTCCCCATTTCCACCAAACTTCTATTCCTTCTTTTAGAAAACCCATTATTTTGGGGAGTATACGAAGAACTTTATTCATGCCGAATTCTATGATTCTCAATATAACTTTCAAACTCTTCACTTTTGTATTCACATCCATTGTCTGTTCTCAACTTATTCACTAAATACTCACATTCCTTCTCTGTTTTCCTTATGAAACTCTTAAACATTTTCAAAGCATCTGATTTATGTTTCATATACATAACACAAGTAATGAAAGTAAAATCATAAATGAAAGTGATGAATTACTTATCTCTATTTTTATTATTTTCTAATTGGCCCACAAATATCAGAATGAATAAAATCCATTGGTTATTTTGAACAAATCTTAAATTTCTTATGCACTGAGTTTGTAATCTTTCCTTTCTAGAAAATAGTGCAACACCAATCTCTTATTCTTAGTAAATCAGGAATGTCTCAAACATTGTATTGATTTTTCAATTTTCTCATGTTTCTTTGAAACATGTGTCCCAATATTTTATGCCACAATTGATTCTCTTCCACCATACTCAAGTAATAAGAGTTTTGTATTTCACCAACTTGAAATAAATTCCCTTTTTTATATTGGACTCTTGTAACTATCTTTCTATATTCTTCACTTTTCACAAAAAATCCATATTTTATGAAGATAACTTTGTTATCCTCATTACACAATTGTGAAACACTTAGAAAATTGTGTTTCAGCCTATTAACATACAAAACTTTCTTGAATTTCAACTTTTCTTTTCTAATGACAGTTAATCCAACACCTTTTATTATCAGAGATTCATCATTTCCAAATTTCAAAATTCCTTATTTAAAATATTTAAAATTCTTAAACAACTTTAAATCTCCTATCATATGAGAATAACACTCACTATCAACAATCCAAGGTTGTTCTCCTTTTGTAGCTTTCAGAGTGTTTTCAATAACAAGAGCCTTTTCTTCTTATTTTTCTTTCTTCGCTTTCGACATTTGAGAATTGTTAAGATACTTTTGTTGTGATGGTAACATTACAAGAAATACTTTTTCAATATTTCTCTGTTGTTAAAATATTTCAAAAATAGTTTCCAATGGTTGGAACCTATTTCCAATTCTTACTCTATCCTTCTCAGGTTTCTTTAAAACAATCTTTTCAAACTTCTTTTTTTGAGGGAATTAACTCCCCTCAAACTTTGCCTTCCATAACCTGTGGAATAATAGTAATGTTTTTAGTTGAACCAACACATGTTTTCCATATGTCTGAAACCACCACAATACCAATAATAACCATAGTAAGATTATTTGCCTCTGAAACTTCCATATTGACCGAAATTGTGAATACATTTCTCAACAACCTTCTTGCATTTATTTTCCGAGACACCAACCTTTCTATTATCAATCGAAATATTATTTTTATTTTTAGACTTATTAGTATCATAAGAATTATAAATATTTTTAGATCTAGATTGTTTGGAAATATTTTCAGAATCAAAGTATTTTATAACTTCTGAATTCTCAACTTTGTTGGTTTTAGTCACATATATAACTTTCTCATCTTTATTATTTTCAGAAACAATTCCATATATATTCTCAACATTTGAAGGTAATTTTTTTATCCTTCTTAGGTTTATCCTTTCAAGAAATCTCACCAACTTATAAGATAGAGTTTTTAAAACATGAATTTCTCTATTCAGCTTTAGAAAGCTTTTGTTAGATAAGTTCCAACTCTTCTTCTTTTGTCTTCAACTTCACCTGAAGATGTTCATTATGATTATTTTCTTTCTCAAGATATTTATTCATATAATCAATTTATTTCACTAACTTCACCTTCACATCAAAAAAAAATTCCTGATTGCTTATTGAGGAACATTCATCTTCCAACTTGTTGTTTTGCTTTTCAATTTTGATATTTCTCATAAATTCTTTCAAAACTTCTTTCAAATGAAATTCAAGTTGATTTTATTATTCTTTGGAACTAATACTTTTGAATTCTTCATCATTCATTGTTGCAATACAAGTATTATCAATTCCATACTCAACAGATTTTTCAAATTCAACATCATTACCTTCTTCTTCTTCATCATATTTTGATAAAAAACTTCTTCTTTTGGATTTAAATATTTTTTTATATTTACCTATGGAATATGATTTTCCTTTATATCCTTGTTTCTTATATAATATTCTTAGAATTATTCCTTCTTCATCACTATCATCTTCTTTCTTTCTTTGAGGATAATTAGCCACAAAATGCCTATTGGATCCACATTCAAAACATTTCAAGGGAAGTTTCCCTCTATATTTACCTATACATATTTTCACATTTTTAAAAAATAAGGATAAAATATCATGAAAATTATTACATGCCTCATTTTTAGAATCAAATTCACCATCTTCATCTTCAATATGAATCTTTTTTGACTTATCTTTCATAGCATCCTTGAAAGACATTTTTGTATCAATTTTTTTTTCTTCTCATAGCTTTATCCCTTATCATTTCACAAGAAATTAGAGTGCTATGAAAATAAACTAGAGACAATGTTTCAGGATCTCTATCTTCAAGTGAAGAAACTTTTTCATCAAAATTTTCAAGAAGAATTTTCAAAATATTTTCAACAACTATGGAATTATCTAAATTTTCACTGAGACATCTGATAGTGATGAAAATGTCATTCACCCTAGTAATGAAGTACCCAACATATTTGTATTCACCCATCTTCAAATCTTCATACTCCAATATCTAGATTTTTATTTTTTCCTTCTTCACATTTTTATTGCCTTTATCCCATATACCTTTGGCTATGGCAACACATTTCACCCTTATGAATTAAATTTCAAAAAGTTATGATAATAAATCATTCTTGGACCTTCTGTCATTCTCAAGATTCTTCTTATCAACAGATGTAAGAGGAAATTTATAATCAGTAGGAAGAAACCCATCTATTGCAACTTTAAGAACATCATATCTAATAAACATAAGATACAAAAACATTATATATTTATAGATATGACAATTATTTCCATAAAAAACTAGAATACCATTACTATTCACACAATTCAAATTCTCCATTAGCAAAGAATAAGTGAAGGAAACCTACAATATGATACCAATTAAAAGTTCTCATTCAGTATAATTGTATCATTGAGAGGGTGAGGGGGGGTGAATCAGTGATACTTTTTCTTTTATGTTTCATTACAAATGAAACAAACTTCACCTCTTGCTAAAGATTTCATTCCCTACTGAAAACAATTCATACACACATCTATAGGAACACAAGTATTTACAAGGTTTACTATTTAATAAGAATAGATACGTCCTTGGTATGGTTTGTAAATGATCCAAAACCACAAAATCCACTAGAAAACAATCCCTTTTAAGTGGACTATAATGAGTAGGATATTCTCTTACACTCATGCAACACTACGTAAACAATCCAATAGTGTGCGTGCACCCTCTAGCATAATTGAGGTAATATAATGTTTATTTAACAAAACATGTTTCCTGTGATTCCTTTTTAATTTCTACAAATGTATTATTTGTAAAAAAATTCCTCAATTTCTTACCTAGAAGCTGGTAAGAACTTCGAGGACTTTGATATAGAATTCAATATGATTTCCCAGTCTAATTCTCCCAATATGATTCTCCCAGTCCAATTCCTCAAATTTGATTACCCAATATGATAAATGAGACTCTATTAGAATGTTATTGAGTCAATAAAAAATTCATTCTTCCTCAGTCCAGAAATCCCAATACAGAAATTCTAATATGATTATCCAGCCCGATACGATGACCATCCAAATATGATGACAAGAAAAATACGATAAATAACAAAATACGATGATCACTGAATACGATGATCAGCTGAATAACGTTTAAATCTTATCTCTTTTCCTTTCACTCATCTCTATCAAAACTTCTTAAACAAAGGTTTAATACATAATTTTTTCTCTCCCTTAAATTTCGGAGCTCCTCTCTCTTCTTCCATGAATAGTACACCATTGTTAGTCATCTAAAAAGTACGATGCACTTCTCCCCTTTTATAGGAAACCCAAAATAGGTTTTGACAGGAATCCCAAAAGCTTTCCTACTCAACCGAATTACCCAAAATATCAATTTCCCTTGAATTTAGGGTGCATTTCTGACTTCGTCAATACTTCTCGATTTTTCTTCACAACTCTGGATCTCCTTTAGACTTTCTTTTCAATCACCAGTTTGATTTTGATTCCCATACTAATTAGATTAGTCTGATTTCATCATTACGATGCTCCAAACCAGTTAAACATAAATATATAAAGTAATATATTGTGCCATTATGATAAATAAGATGACTTGGATACGATGAATCTTGACCCTAATTGAATAAACAAAACATATTCTTCAGTTTTTGAACTCCCCCTTAACAAAATATCCATCAATCTCCTTAAACTCTTCTTTTAATATAGTTAATTAAAAATGTTTGAAAACAAAACCGAGTTCATATTTATTTTCTAAAATCATCATCTTAAATCATCGAGGTTTTATATCTTTTAGCTTTTGGTCTGATTGAAAACTAGTACCTTCAGTTTCTCACATTTGTCACAAATCTTCCAAGTTTTCAAGTTTCAAGCTCTGCCTTTGACAACACATTCAACCATCTTAAATGGTTGACTGCATTTTTGATCAGTCTCTATCATTACTACTTTCATCAACTTAAACTCAATTATTTTCCTATCAGTCTCGTTGAAAATCATTCCGCCTGAATACAATGGTGCACTGAATACGATCAACCAGTGTCATAAGCTTCAACTTTAGCAACTTCCTTTAATTCCAAACTTGTGCTTGTATCATGATTTACTTAATGATTTTGAATACATTTGAGAATATATTTAGCAACATTAATCTTGCAATTAAAATTATTGTAACTTCCCAAAACTCCAGCAACCAAATTTCTTTCCAACTCAGCCAAAATATGATTGTTCAGAATTCAACTGACCTGAACACGATAGACATGAATACAATCAGGATAAATATAATCTCCAATATCTTTTCTCTTTCCATTCAAATACAATCAATCTGAATATTATTAACAACATCTCTTTCACCCCCTTTCTATCATCAAGCTTGCATCACAAGTTTTCTAAATACTCATGATTTATGAGAACTTCAAGATCAACAAAGCATCATCACATTTTAATCATAGCCATGTAGACTCAGATTATCATCTAATACGATCTCACCATTCATATCAGATTTAGAGTGAATTTGATGACCATTTACTTCTAGCAAGATTCTTCTTCAATACGATCGACCTCTTTAAGAATTGTGGGTCTGATTCCTTGAATACAATGGTCAATATGATTTTCACCAAATACAAAGTGAGGTGGTTTCCCTTTCTTCTCAAAATTCCTTTCTTATTTATTAAGTTTTATTAAAAACAAAAGAAAACATCTAAAAACAATCAACTTCATCATCATCTTGGTCCTAACAATTCAAACACATATGAAGGAAGTCAGACGTGAGGTAAGAGTTTCTTGTCTCACTTTTACTTCCATGAGATATATGTCATATTCACTACTTATTCTTTTGTGTGGTGTATATAATACCCCTTTTGATATGTTATATCCTGAATATATTTCTCTTCATGGTATTTAAAGTTTTATTTGATGTTATTTATTTCACAGGTCTTATGATTAAAATGTTAGTAAAGTGGTAAGGGTTTATTTTACAATCTCATCATTATTCTAGATTCTTTATGTTTAAGTATCTACTAGGGAATATTTCTATTCCATGTCTATGTTTTATAAAAAAGTTTTCTAAATATTTTTAATATTATCAAATGATTTTTTAAAGTCATTTTTACTCTTTTTGACTTTTTAAAAAAAAATAATTAAAAGGAATATTTCTGTCGTTTTATGAACAATGTGCATTTTGATTTTTTCTTACAAAAATGTGAAAGGAATGTTTTATTTACTTATACAGTATGAATAGAATTTTCTACATTCACGATAACTCAATGCTTTGAAGATTTCTTTACAATTTTAAAAATTTATTTACAAATAAAATGATTTCTTTATTATGTACATAGTTTTTAGATTTTAAAAATTATTTTCAAAGGAAAGGGTATTTTACTCAAGAAATATTCTAGTAATATATTTAAAATATTTTCATCTATGTCAGCATAATTTGTTGACTCTTATGTTGAGGATGTACTCTAATGATATCATTTATCCTATTTCTTTATATGGTTTATGATCAGTTTGACTGAGAAAAATATTGATATTTTGTATGACTAGTTCTTCCAATACAGGCAGTTATTGATTTTCTTAAGGAATGTTGATTCAGTTGTATTATTTATTCATATAAAGAATGAATTAGATTTATTAAGTGATAGGTGGGTCCCGTTATATCACCTTAATGCATTGGTAGGTCTCATGAGATAAACTAGCTTGGGTATTGGGTGTGACCTTACCCATTTATGTAAGATGCCTTGGCATGAGGCCTCAACGATATGTTTATGATGTACAAAATTATGCATTACATCATTATGAAATTATTTATTGATGTACATGTGATTATTTGATTAGTTATAATATCCATGGATAAGTTTCATGGTCATGTGATTATTTATATGACATTATTTGATCATCATTTATTCCTACCATATAATTCTTTATGTTCAAGTTATTGATTAAATGACATATGTTTTCAGTTATTTACCTTTCCATAGTGATTATGTATTATTTATTCATGATAGATACAACTTTATGCATACCCTTATTGAGCATTAGAGATCACCCCTTTCTTATGTTTCCTTTCCCTAGGATGCCAGGAAGTGTATTATAATTGATATGTAGGGATATTTTAAAAGGAATAATAGTGTATTCAAAAAAGACATTATGTTGTATTTTATGTTTTCAATTGTAATGTATATATTAGGCGTTTAAGGGTACAATTACATTCAAATACGCACACACACACCACACACACACAAGCCAGTAAGGAAGGTCATAGCTCCAAAAGGCATAACCCACCCAACCATCCACTTTATTACATTGTAAATTTTTCCATGAAGGCACCGTGGAATGAAGCCTATTACATGTACCAAATACCCAAATTACATGGCCCGTAAGCTCACTATTGGGTGGCCCTAAGACCCTGTTCATATCATTCCTACATCACCGCTTTCCCATCATGCTTGCATCACCACCCTTTTGATAACCTGAAGGCCCATTCAATTGTAATGTGAAATTAAAGTATGTATCTAGTTTACCAAGACTACTAAACTATTCTATCATTTTAGATGTGATTATTTGTATCTAGTACCAATGTAATAAAGTAACCACTGACTTTGGGATATTGGAATCCATGTCTTTACAAGGAACCCCTCCAATCCATGTTGTGGGAGGAGGGCTTGATAATAGGTTCCAGCACACCTATCTCTCTTTTGAGATGCCAACTCGGTGATGCCTGCATGACTGTCACTCGCACCACCTGCTTGTTATTTCGTATCCTCATATTAGCCTTATGTGTATATGGTCATGTGGCAGGACACCCCTCAATATCACTTTAGTGGTCCATGGGGATAGAAGGCTGGGAGATAAGCACCAACACACATCCCTCTAATCAAAGACACCTACTTAATAGCACCTGACCACACTATCTTCCTAGTGTACTGATTCAGTCACCTTATCATAGTCACTATGCCTTTTGTCCACTACCATTGACCTAAAGTCTATGTAGCCCAATGTCCTTCCACTAATGATGGCCCAAAGGCCTAATGGATAAAATTCATTTGATGGATTGAAGACCCTATGACCCATAAGCCTAATTCTGTGGATCGAAAGCCCAATTTGGGTGAATAGTTCCACTACTACAATACCACTATAATACTTTCTACAATACCTACTACTATACTACTACAATGCCTTAGAAATACCCCCTACCCAGTTTTGAAACCGAGTCTCTTCAATGCTGTATTAGAGGGGTTTACCACTTGGGTACACCCCCAACTAAATTTAATATTATTAATATTAATTAATAATTATATTAATAAATAAAAAATAAAAAATAAAAATATTAACAAATTAAAAATTAATAAAAGTATAAATAGTATTAATTAATAATTAGTAATGATATAACTATTAATAAAAATTATTTTCATAAATATTAATTAATAAATATTATATTTATAAATAATAATTAATAAATAATTATAAATAAAATAATAATTTCATAGAAAATTAATTAGTAAATATTAATTATATTATGGGAACATGTGTTGCCTATTGTGCATCACGTCCAACACTGGACAATCTATAGTTTCCTCTAATTAAATTGGGTGGGGGGTCTTCTTCCACTCACATGTAGTCGGGCATGGTCAGTGGCTACAACTAGCCCATTCCTAATGGAGTGAGTGGTGGATGGTGTCCCGATCGATGGTCCAACAGGTCAGTGAGAGGTAGAATGAGCGGTGTAATAAGTGGAAATTTACATGGGCTGGTTGGTAGGCGACAATGGTGAGCATGCAGGTTGGTGGCAGGCAGTGCTTGGTTCATGAGGGTGGAAATAGAGGGAGATGATGGGAGAAGGCGGGAAAAGGGAACTGAGAGTGTAGCGGGTGACTGCTTCAAAAAAAAACTATCTATCTATCTATCTATCTATATATATATATATTAGGGACTTAGGAAATTCTATTCATGGGCTTTGGGCCATTGGGTCACCACCATGTATTGGCATTGGGCCACTAGACCTTCAAGTTATGTAATGGGTTACCTCTCAACCCTGTTTAAAAAGATATATTTCTTTCCTTAATAAAAAGGGGCCGTGACCCCAACCCATTTCAAATTAATTAAATTAATATTGATATTAATATTATTCCCCCACTTATGATGAAATATTATTTATATTAAATAATAAATATTTATTAATTTTAATCATTATATTAGTAATATTAATTCATATATATTTTGCAATTAATATTTATTAAGTCCCCACCTAGGGTTTTGCTCGATGATGGTGGCCTCGTAGCATGGATCCACAACTTCTTTGGTGATAGTTGTCCCCAACTTTGCGTGATCTAGAGTCGTCCTCTTTGTCATATCTCCTTATGTCTACATTTTTTTTCCGGCCCTCACTACCTTCCTATTGGACCCACTTCTATGCCCTCCTTATGTTGTAGTAGATCCTGGTCTCCTCAGTGGAATATGTCAAGGTGACATTGGCTTTCCTAGGATGGTGTTTTGCATCAGTTATCCGACACTACAAATACAAGGTTGCAGTCAGATCTTGTTCATTTTGGGGGATTTTCGGCTGGCAATGGTTGATTTTGGCATTGAAGGGTGATCAGGGAGAGATTGGCTACACCATGGATTTGATAGGGTGTCAGCAGGAAATGATGTCTATAGTTTCACATGATGATGACGATGTGACATTAGGAAGGAAAAATGGGTGGGTGGTGATGGAATTTAAGGTTTCAGGTGACGATAATGATACCACATCTGGGACGACAATCAGGTGGGTGTCAATAGATAGTGACATCCATGGTTTCAAGAGATGATGGTGTTGCAACATTAGAGAGGGTGGAAACAACGACATATGTGGTTTTGGCTTTTAGGTTTCACCCTATAAGATTGTTGCTTTCTTTGAGATCTCATTTTTCTTGGGCCATTAAGTATTTTTTTGGTCATTGTCTTGTGGGCCTGTGACCCTTAGACTTTGTGTCAGAACTTGTGAGCAGATGATTGAACCGATCACCATTGAACCATATCAAAGTTTAAAAATTTTATATTTCCTACTTTTGACTGTATATCGGCTAGTAGGGTCTAACCCACAGGGAAGGCTTAAAAATGAGATGAGTGACCAAATTTTCAAAACATACCCACTATTTTCAATAGCGAGTGAATATATATATATATATATATATATATATATTATTTTTAAAAATATTTTATGTAATTTTTATGAATACGATAAGAGGAAACAATATTCGATTAAGAAACTAAGTCTTAAACTAGAGTAACAAAGAACAATAGAAATAACAATGAACTAGAAACATGAACAAGGACTGATGAAATTCTAATCAAGAGACAAGCCTAGGGAATCTAAATCCACTAGTTGAAAAGATAACATCTTCATTTAATTACAATTTAATCCACAACCTCTAAAGAATGATCAATTAATCTACCTCTCTAGGAGATTAATCACATAACTAAGTGATTCTAAAATTTCACCATAGCTAGAGTCACCAAACTGTAAAAGAAATTGAGTTTAAGATGTTGGAATAAATCTCACCGATTTAATCTTGTAGAAATGAATCTTAGATTTGTAAAGATGCATCCCTGATCTTTTTCACCAAAAGATCACGTATATTTGAAGTTATGTTCTTGAGGTGCAAAAAAAATTAATTTTAAGAATCATATTCAACTTAGCGAGTTGCATATGGTTCTTTGTTTGAAAGAATAAAATGAATATGAGAAAAAAAAATACAACCCAACAAATTTTAAATCCCATGAACAAGAAACTTTTAGCCTGCGATCATATTTAATACAAAAATTGAAAACAAATAAATTATAGAAAAATAAATTGAAAAGAGGATAAAGGAATATCTCTCTCAAAATCTTGTGCTACTACTCTGCTCTTGCTGCTCCTTAGGTCTCCAAGAAATGGTTATTTTGGTCTCCCACTCCCAATGGAAGAAGTGTGAATGATACGATGAGTGAATGATCTTCAGAATGAAAGTTTCCCCCTTTTCTGATGCTTCTGACTTCTTTTAAATCACTTCATCATACTCTGTTTGTCACCACCATCTTCCAATGACTCGGGATAGTTTTCCTCAAAATCCTTGAACACGTGTTGGAGTCCTGCTACTCGATTTCACTGCATGTGACTTAATAAAAGCTCTTCTAACCAACTACTTCAAGCAGTTGGGATGAATCTGGATGTATTTTTGGGTGGGGTGTGTATATGTATAGTTAAAAAGATAACAATTAACACAATTGTAATAAAATGATTTAATTTAATTATTTAATTAATTATGAAAACAATTAAAAGATTAGAGTAAATATTAATTTATTTTTAAATTATTATGTTGATTAATTTATAATTATTTAAATTTATTTATTATTAAAGTTTATTAATTTATTTATTAATTTTATAAATTATTATTATAATTAGATTAATTTATTAAGATTATTATTTAACTTAGATCTGCGGTGACACGGTCTCAGCTGTAGTGGATTTATCCTACCATAATGGATCTCTTCTTCCAAGTGGAGTCTACGGTTGGTCTTAAGTGGCGGTGATGGTAGTCAGTCGCAGTGGGTGTTCCAAGTGGTGGTGACGGTGAGGGGTCCTCTATGGCAACACTTATTCTTCTAGGGTTAGACTACATTATTTTAGATTTGGTACTCAGCTTGCAGTAGCGACATGCCCTAGCTGGCATTATCCAGCTTCTTTAGCGGTTCACGGTTAGCCTCCTCTTCAATTCCACAACAGTGTTTACTCCCTCCATGGCAGACAATGGACTCATATTAATCCGATGGAGGCTAAGATTTCTTTGGATCTAGTTCTATTATGGTGACGTGTGAAGATTGGCAGTGTGGAGGAATGGAGCGATGTGTTGAAGTTGGTGGAAGTAGATGTAGAATGGTGGTGTAGCGGAAGCTCAAGCCAGCGGTGGCGGAGGATGCATCCAGCGGTGTGAGATTGGTGGAGTGGTGCCTCACGATGGAGAAAGAGGCTGGCAGGGGAGAAGTGAGACACCTCCAGTGAACTGGTGGTATGAGATTGAGACACCACCAGTGAACCGGTGGTGTGCTAGGATAGTAGTTGGTGGCATGGAAGATGCCCTGACAGTATGAATAATTATATTACAAATTAACTAATTAATTATTAACTAATTAATTATTAATAATTAACATATAATAATTATAATGAATAATTATAGTTATTTATTATATTACTAATTTAATAATTAACCAATTAATTATTATATAATTAATAATTATATTACTAATTAATTATTATATAATTATTAATTATATTACTAATTAATTATTATATAATTAATATTGATATTACTAATTAAATAATAATTATATAATTAATAATTATATTACTAGTTAACTAATTAATTATTAACTATTTCTTATATATTTAATCCATGTTTTAATTTTTATTTATATTGGTCTTATAGTTTTTATTTTATAGGCTTTCAAAGCCACATACTTTAAACATTTTTAAGTTTTAAGTTGGTGGATTTGAAAGCTTATAAATTATTTTTCATCAACATTTTTTACATTTTTTTTATTTTTAACTATTTCTTATATGTTTAATCCATATTTTATGTTTCATTCATATTGGTCTTATAGTTTGTATTTTATAGTCTTTCAAAGACACGTACTTGAAACATTTTTAAGTTTCAAGTTGGTGGTTTTGAAAGCTTATAAATTATTATTCATCAACCATTTTTAAAAAATTCTTTTTATTTTCAACTATTTATTATATGTTTAATTCATGTTTTAAGTTTCATTTATATTGGTCTTATAGTTTGTATTTTATAGTCTTTCAAAGACACGTACTTGAAACAGAATCCTACTTCGGAAATGCAGAATGTTCTGCACAGGAAAGGGAGAATCTGAATCCCATATCAGAAATGCAGAATGATTTCTTGGGCTTGCTCTCTTATAAAAGGGAGCTCTGGGTGAGAGTTTATATCAGAATCCATATTGTTGTAATGACAGTACTACTGGATATTAAATAACAGATAAATCCTGTTGATTTTTTTTTGTTTTGTTTATATATATATATATAAACAAAAAAAAAAACAAAAACAAAAACAATTTTTTTTACAAAAAAATAGTAAAAAAAAGTTTCTGTAGGAAGCCTAAACCCCGTTCACACATCTTCGGTGGCGAGAGATGCCTGAACGGGGTTCACGCATCCTTCGCAGACGTGATAAAAGATGTGTGAACCCTGTTCACGTATCTGCCCTTACCAGGAAGCATGAATGGGGTTTACACATCCTTTATAAACTTTATGAAGGATGCGTGAACACCGTCCATGCATCCTACAAAAAGATTTAATTTTTTTTTTGTATTTTTAAAATTTTTATTTTTATTTTTATTTGTTTTGTTTATATATATATATATAACAATTTTTTTCAGCAGAATTTATCTGCTATTTGTTATCCAGCAATACCATCATTACAATATTCTGGATTATGACAAAACCCTCACCCATGGATCTCTTTTATAAGTGGGTTTGCCCTGGAAATCATTATGCATTTCTGATGTGGGATTCAGGTTCTCCCTTTACTGTGCAGAACATTCTGCATTTCCGATTTGAGATTTTGTTTCAAGTACATGACTTTGAAAGACTATAAAATACAAACTATAAGACTAATATAAATGAAACTTAAAACATGAATTAAACATATAATAAATAGTTTAAAATAAAAATAATTTTATAAAAAATGTTGATGAATAATAACTTATAAGCTTTCAAAATCACCAACTTGAAACTTAAAAATGTTTCAAGTACGTGACTTTGAAAGACTATAAAATAAAAACTATTAGACCAATATAAATGAAACTTAAAATATAGATTAAACATAAAAGAAATAGTTGAAAATAAAAATAATTTTGTAAAAAATGTTGATGAATAATAATTTATAAGCTTTCAAAACCACCAACTTGAAACTTAAAAATGTTTCAAGTACGTGTCTTTGAAAGACTATAAAATACAAACTATAAGACCAATATGAATGAAACTTAATATATAAATTAAAAATATAATAAATAGTTGAAAATAAAAATAATTTTGTTAAAAATGTTGATGGAAAATAATTTATAAGTTTTCAAAACTACCAACTTGAAACTTAAAAATGTTTACGTGGCTTTGAAAGCCTATAAAATACAAACTATAAAACCAATATAAATAAAAATTAAAACATAGATTAAACATATAAGAAATAGTTAATAATTAATTATTTAATTAATAATATAATTATTAATTAGTTAATAATTAATATAATTATTAATTATCAATTACTAATATACAATAATTAATTAGTTAATTAGTAATATAATTATTAATTATAATTATTAATTATCAATTACATAATAATTAATCAGTAATTAGTAATATATTTATTAATTATAATTATTTATTATTTATTACACAATAATTAATTAGTTAATTTGTAATATAATTATTAATTATAAAATAAATAAATAAATAATTAGTAATATAATTAGTAATTATAATTATTCATTATAATTATCAGTTATTAGTTATTAATTATTAATTATATAATAATTAAATAGTTAATTATTAATATAATTATCAATTATATAATAATTAATTAGTTAAGTAGTAATATCATTATTAATTATAACTAGTAATATGATTATTAAATATAAT
Organism: Viscum album; assembly: GCA_963277665.1. NCBI lineage: Eukaryota > Viridiplantae > Streptophyta > Magnoliopsida > Santalales > Viscaceae > Viscum > Viscum album. The sequence goes on from OY728146.1 coordinate 488,894,309, forward strand.
TAGTAATTATTAATTATATAAAAATTAATTAGTTAATTAGTAATATAATTATTAACTATTATTATTAATTACTAATATACAATAATTAATTAGTTAATTAGTAATAAAATTATATAATAATTAATTAGTTAATTAGTAATATAAGTATTAATTATACAATAATTAATTAATAATATAATTATTAAATATTAATTATTAATTATTAATTATATACTAATTAATTATTTAAAAAGTAATATAAATTTTAATTATAATTATTAATATAAATACTAATTATAATTAGTAATTATTAATTATATAATAATTAATTAGTTAATTAGTAATATAATTATTAATTATGTAATAAATTATTAGTTAATTAGTAATATAATTAGTATTATAATTATTAATTATAATTAGTAATGATTAATTATATAATAATTAATTAGTTAATTACCAATATAATTATTAATTATTAAAATTTAATTATATAATAATTAATTAGTTACTAGTAATATAATTATTAATTATAAATATTAAATACTAATTATATAATAATCAATTAGTTAATTAGTAATATAATTATTAATTATATAATTAATAATTACAATTATAATTAAAAATTATATTACTAATTAACTAACTAATTATTTTATAATTAATAATTATATTACAAATTAACTAATTAATTATTATATAATTAATTATTAATAATTAATAACTAATAATTATACTGAATAATTATAATTATTTATTATATTACCAATTTACCAATTAACTAATGAATTATTATATAATTAATTATTATATTACTAATTAATTATTATATAATTAATAATTATATTACTAATTAATTATTATATAATTATCAATTATATTACTAATTAATTATTATATAATTATTAATTATTTACTAATTAATTATTATATATTTAATATTGATATTACTAATTAATTAATAATTATATTACTAATTAACTAATTAATTATTAACTATTTCTTATATTCTCAATTCATGTTTTAATTTTTATTTATATTGGTCTTATAGTTTTTATTTTATAGGCTTTCAAAGCCACGTACTTTAAACGTTTTTAAGTTTCAAGTTGGTGGATTTGAAAGCTTATAAATTATTTTCATCAACATTTTTTATGAAATTCTTTTTATTTTTAACTATTTCTTATATGTTTAATCTATATTTTAAGTTTCATTTATATTGGTCTTATAGTTTGTATTTTATAATCTTTCAAAGACACGTACTTGAAACATTTTTAGGTTTCAAGTTGGTGGTTTTTAAAGCTTATAAATTATTATTCATCAATCCTTTTTACGAAATTCTTTTTTATTTTCAACTATTTATTATAAGTTTAATTCATGTTTTAAGTTTCATTTATATTGGTTTTATAGTTTGTATTTTATAGTCTTTGAAAGACATGTATTTGAAATAGAATCCCACATCGGAAATGCAGAATACTCTGTGCTGGAAAGGGAGAACCTGAATCCCACATTGGAAATGTAGAATGATTTCTTGGGCTTGCTCTCTTATAAAAGGGAGCTATGGGTGAGAGTTTCTGTCAGGACGTGTGAACCCCATTCATGCATCCTTCATCAACTTCGTGAAGGATGCGTGAACGGGGTTCACATATCTTTCAACGCGCCTATGATGCGTGAACCCCATTCACACATCTTCCCAAGACCAGTGATGCGTGAATGAGGTTCACACATCTCCAGACCCATTTTTAAAAATACTTGTAACCCTATCCTTTTTGGATGATTTTTTTTTCAAAAAACCCATTTATAAAAAAACCTAACGGTGTGTCATGAGATAATGTTGGCATTGGAGGTGTATCATTTTTAAACTACTACAAACTAAAAATAAAATAATAATCAGTTAATATTTAAAATAATTTAAAACATTTAAAAATTAAAGAAAATAAAAACTAGTTAAAATAATTAAATTAATGAAACTAAAACTAAACTTAAATTTAAAACTGATCAAAGAAAATAAATAATTTGAAACTTGATTTTTAAATTTAAATTAAACATTCAAATTACAAAATTAAATTATTAGTCAAAATCTCATTAAATAATAAAATTGATTAAAGTTAAAATAATTAAAAAAATACAAAATTAAAAGATTAAAAAATAACTTAAAATTTAAGTTAATTAAATAAAATGATTAATTTATTAAATACTTAAATAAAACAAACCAATATTAATATTTTAAGTAGAATTAAAACTTAAAAATAATTTAGATAATTAAATAAATATAAATATAAGTAAAACACAAATAATTATTTTAAAAGTTGAAAATACAATATTAAATATAAAAAATGATTAAAAAATATATTTAATTACAAAATTACAAAAGTCTAATTAATTAGAAAAAGAAAAAAAATAATTAATTAAATCATTAAAAACTTAATAAAAATGTAATGAATCAGATTTTTCTGTGTATTATTTTTAAATATTATATAGATTAATTTTGAGATCTGACGCTAAGACGATGTGCAATTCTGATGCTCAGTGTGCCCAAAACAAATGTTTGAAATATATTAAAAAATTAAAAATCACGTGCGTGCATTTTTCCTAAAAAAGTGTAATAACTTCTAAAAAGATACCCATATCAAAAATCTGAGGGCATCGTTGAGTTCAAAAAAACAACTTTACCTTAGGTGTGACCTAACATTAGTCGGCGTGGGTCGATTGTGGAAAGTCATCTCGAATGCTTAAGTGAATAAAATAAATTAAGGAAAATTATTTTATTTCAAATCATCGACACAATGAGGTGGATCTTTAAATGGATCCTAATGTCATAATTTTGGGGTTATCCTCATAACCCTGGAATCCACTAGAGACATTGTAGAGAGATATCTGGAGAATTTTCTTGAGAAGGTGATGACAGAATCATAGATCAACAATCGATGAATGCGGATCTTGACAGATCTCGCCAATGATGACAATGTAGAGACCGATCTTTATCAGTGAATGATCCAAATCTAGGTAGGATGTGTTATTTCGATTCTCTTTCCCTGTTCTTTATTCTAATTATGAACAGAGACTTATCAACGAATATATTATCATATAGATTGATCATACTTGTGGGATGGGATGATTTTATGAGTTTATCAATTGATTTATTCTTTGTGATTTAAAAATGTTGTTTGTATTTGTTTACCGTTCTAACAGTGATGAACCAATATTGACACGATCATCGATCGAGGTTTATCCCTCTCTATTTTTTGTGCTTTTCTCCCCTGATTTCTTTCTTTCTTCGTGCACATTCTCCATTCTTCCTTCGGCTTTGAACAATCGATCATTGCACCTTCGATTCTTGGCGCAACAATTTGAAACCATAGATCCAACATCATGACGACTCAACGGTGGGCATGACATTAGATCGAACAATGGTGGGTGATGAATCCACATTCGTCGATGATAATGAAAAACACATATGATTGCATTTTCTGAGCCATTTGAATGCCCAAATCCCATCGATGTGGTGTTAGAGTGGAAAAATAACCTTCAATTTGGAGTTTTGAGATGAACTGAACACTCGAACGAAATTCGAACGATCGACCGAGGTGAGTGGGAGGAAGAAGAAAGGTTTCTGGAAAACCCAATACACATGATGTGTAGTTCTGACTACACAACGGGTGTCCCCCAGTTGGACAACTCAACATGTACATGGGAGGTACACAGACATGGGGTGGAGTACAAGAGTTTCCTATATGGCATGTACCCCCCCCCCACAGCTTGGCCTGGATTGGTTACACGGATTACCCCATGTACTGGTACATGAGAACGAATACATAGGTTGACGTCGTGTACTAGCACACAGTCAGATTACATGGTCGGACCCCAGATGCAAGGACAAAACGTGCGACTCATTCTACATTTTGTGTATCCATATTCTACATGAAATGTTCTAAAGTCACGGGTTATTGTACACGGGTAGTACCTGGGGTCAAGGGACACGACATGTGACCCTACTACACACCATGTACCCCTTCCTACTTGGATTGAGCTTCTTGTCCCCTGTATCTTAGAAAATATTTGTTAGGATTCGTTCACTTATTTTTTTCCCTAAAAGTTGGTATGAATCGTTTCCTACTCACAGGACTACGATCCCTTCAGTAGGACTTCCGTGATAGAGTTGTTATAATCCCCTAAGAGGCCCGGAACATGATCCTCTATTAATTCTTCATGCCCTAGGTGGAGTTCTTGGTATTTACGTGACCAACACTATGTGGGCACCAATCCTTTTACTTGTCAGGTTAATCCAGGCTGAGTTGTTGGTATCACCCCATGGCCCTTACTGTGATCCTCATATGTTGTATCGTATCTCTCTTCAGATCTATTAGTGCATCTCTTTCTCATGATGGTTCTCAATGAGCAGTACCTATTGGACGAATGTCATCAGTTCTATCAGACTCAAGAGTGTGTTATCCTATATGAGTGCTTCATGGAATCTTCAATCTGAATTTCTAGTGTTGGTATGCATTGGTTGTGAATTACCTCTAGATTGTGTTTCTTTGTTGAGTATATTTGGGTATTCTTGTTATATGTGTTGTAGACATATACCTGTATAGAACTGATTGTACTTTCTTTTGTTGTATTTCTTTGTGGTTTCGAGGTGTCTTACTGAGTATTGTTATACTCACCCCTGCATGAGATTTGACTACATGTGTCATGTCTTGTGGAGATGATTGACCTTTTGATGGAGTCCCAGGTGGACCGGGACCAGATGGTGCTTTGTACCAGACAGGCTGAGGTGTGTTGCTATGGATACATATAGTAGTCCCAGTACCTTTTCCTTATAGGTTGTACTTGTGTTTATAGACTCTCTCTTTTTGGGGGGCTTGTATTCTGGACCTGTTTAATTTAACTTACTTCTTGTCGTACTATAGTTGTGGGATATAGTGATATGCATGCATTGTTTACTTAGTGGTTTTTATATTTCAACATTTTGTGAGCTTGGAGATGTGTGTGTGTGTATAGGTACATAGGTAATGCCTCCCATGCCAGTGATATGCCTACTCATTTCTAGTCATCATCCCCTATACTATTGGAGGTGGGATTAGGGAGTCACAACATGGTCCCCACTAGGACGGGTCGTGACAGACTGACATCAGAGGAGTCAGTTATACTTTAGGACCTGGAGTCTATGAGATTGATTTGGGGAAACAATGTTAAGTGTTTAGAGTTCGAATTTTAGGCTAGGGACTCTAGTGTTGGTGTGGTGACCGATGTATCTATATACTAGGACTCTGATAACCTGCTTTTCAACTCAGTACATGAAAACATTGGTTGCAGGGAAGATAATGGTACATACATCATATAGGAATGGGTTGTGGTTTCCATGTATTTCTTGAGTCAAATATCCAGATATACTCATTGACCATGGTGTATCTTGTTTACTTACAGGATTCCTCTGTGATTCATACCAACTAGGATTCATCATCTTGATCACAAGGATGACCCCCTCAGTGATGAGGCTTCAATATAGGGACTGGTTCCTGAGATGTTACCACCAGGTCATGCACCAGCCATACCACCACTTGTAGAGAAACACATGGTACCTGCAGTACCAGTGGACGAGGAGGGAAGGTTAAGTGTGATTCACAAGTTTTAGTGACAAATACCCCTTAGGTTCCAAGTTAAGTCCGCCCATAGGCATCTGAGGACTGGCTTGAGGTAGTGACTTGAGTTTTCTATCTAGTTAGGATACCAGAAGATCAGATGGTGTCCCTGGTGGTGAGAATTCTACACGGATCAGTGGGACGATGGCAAAGTTTGTCCATCCAAACTCATGAATAGGTGACTCTTTCATGAAAAGAGTTCAAGCTCCTCTTTAGAGAGGAGTTCTCATCAGTTACGCTAAGATATGTGCATATTCATGAGTTTCTTTAGCTCTAGTAGGGAAGCATGATAGTGGATGATTATTCATCAAGGTTCACCAACCTTTCCAGGTACCCTATGGATATGGTTAGAGACCAGTAATTCAGAGATTAGAACTTCGAGCAAGTTTTTCATAGAGTCATCTGAGCCAAATTTATCCCTCTATGCATTCTGACTTATGTTGGGGCATTTGAGCAGGCTTTGGTAGTTGAAAGATTCTTAGCTGAGCAGGTACAGCTGATGATAGTTAGCAGTGGGAAAGCAAGAGAATATACCTCAGTAGTAGGGAACCGACATCAGTCATAGGGACATGGGTGTGGGATATGTTTCAAGAGGAGGTCCTAGGATAGAATGTATGTAGTTCTGGGCTCATAGGGTGGGTCCAGTATGCTTATAGATAGGTGGTGCTATTTGTGTGAAGAAAACGGAAATCTTGCTCGAGGTTGTCCAACCTATCGTATTACCGATAGGGAGACTGTGGATGGACCACTGAGGTCAAGAGAACAATAGGAGTAGGCAGATCCACAGGGTGGAATATGTGGTAGAGGATCTGGGAGATCATCAAGAGGTGGTCCATGTTTCGACTTGTTACCACCATCACCCCTAAGAGGTCCACGCCAGGCTTAGGGAGCTGGAGGATAGGGGAAGGGGAAACTACATGTGGCCAAGGCTTATGATACAAGGGTTCCAATAATTAATCAAGGTATGATCTGTGTCTTTTCTACTTTATCTGTCATAATGATAGACATAGGTTCTATTCATTCCTTTCTAGACACATATCTTGTACAAGACCTAAAGATCTCATTAGAACAATTGACTTGACCCTTATGTTTAGAGAAACCTACTAGATAAGACTCAGTGATCACATACCTATGATGACAGTGTGACCTGACCCTTAGAGGAGAGATTTTCGGTTGGAACCTCTTGGTGGAATCATTGAGGATTTATGACGTCATTCTTGATATGGATTGGTTTTCTATAGTTCATGTCTAGCTTGACTATTTTAGGTGAATGGTGCAGTGTGTCTGTAGTGATGGAATGATGTTTTCCTTTGTTGGTGACAAGGAAACCCATGTAGCATAGGATAGATTCATTCATAGGAGGGTGCAGCTGATCACTCATCAGTTGGATAGCCTAACCCTCAGTGCAACAGATGTTATGGGCTTCCAATTTCCAGTAGTGGTGGCGGAGTACAAGGAAGACTTTCCTGAAGATGTTACATGATTACCTCCCTACTGGGAGATATACTTTTGCATTGATTTACATGTTGGGACAACACCGACATCCACACTAGAATATCATATGGATCTTGTAGAGCTTTGTGAGCTGAGGGTGCAGTTGGAGGACTTATATAGAAAGGGATTCGTGAGACCTAGTGTTTCACCCTAGGCATGCCCGGTCTTGTTTTCTAAAAAGGCATATGGTAGTTTGAGGTTGTATATGGACTACCAACACTTGAAATAGGTGACCATGAAGAAAAATTATCCACTACTGAGAATCAATGACCTCTTTTATCAGTTGAGAGGGGAACAATGATTCTCGAAGGCTGACCTTCGATTAGGCTATCACTAGTTGTGAGTACGGGATGAGGATATACCAAATATGACCTTCACATGTCATTATGATCATTATAAGTACTTGTTGATTCCCTTTGGTGTGATGAACTCCCCAGAAATGTTTATGGGACTCATGAAACAAATCTTTTAGCCTTACTTAGACTAGTTCATGGTAGTCTTCATCGACAATATCTTTGTGTACTTAGTGTCTAAGGAGGAGCACACGATCACTTAAGGATGGTTCTAGACGTACTCTGAGAGCACCGAATTTATGGTAAAATCTTGAAGTGTTAGTTCTAGATTTATGTGGTCGGCTTTCTGGGACACGTTATCTCAACATATGGAGTGGAAATGGACCCAACCAAGGTCAAGGAAATGTTAGTATAAGAGCCACCTAAGAGTGCGACAGAGGTGCATAAATTCATTTGGATAACATGCTACTATCAGAGATTTATACCCGATTTCTCTAGGATATCATCACCTATGAAATCTTAGACTCAGAAGGGGTAGCCTTTAGTGTGGACAGAGAAGTGCCAGTAGGCTTTTCAATAGTTGTGGTAGAGTTTGACGAGCACTCTGATCTTGAGATTATCAGAGGAGGGTGTCGAGTACATAATTTTCTGCAATGTATCAAGAACCAACCTTGGTTGTATCCTGATGTATAGGCAAGTGCTGATTGCCTATGGTTTGTGTCAGTTGAGACCACATGAGCAGAACCACAAGACCCATGATCTTGAGTTAGCAGTGGTAATATTCACATTGAAGATGTGGAGACACTATATGATGGGTGAGTGGTTTATCATCTTCTATGATCATAGGAGTCTCAATTATATCTTCTCTTAGAAGTATCTAAACTTGAGACAGAGACTATGGATAGAGGTCCTCCACGACTATGACTTTGAGATTTTATATACTCTTGGGAAGGGGAATGAAGTAGCATATGATCTCAGCATGAGATCTAGATCACAGTTTCCAAACAAGGTGTCAGAGTATTTAGACTCATTATACCCATCCTTTATGGATGGAGATGGATCGAATTACTTCCAGTCGACGATTATTACCCCTACACTCTTATAGAAAGTTAGGGAGGCACAACTTAGGGATATCAACAATGAGACCTTACGTGCTCATATTTCCACATGGCATGATCCTGATAGATATTCGAAAGGTGGAGAGAACTTCGTTCTTTTTAGAGGATGCACAGTGGTACCAGTGAAGTTATAGGGGGAGTTTATGAGGGAGTTTCATACATCCCCTTTGATGGTAAATCCAGGCATGGAAAAAATATACCAGGACCTCTAACATCAATTTTGGTGTCCAGAGATAAAGAAAGGAGTTGCAGAGTTTGTTTCTCGATGCCTTACTTGTCAGCAAGTGAAGGCTAAGAACCAAGTTCCAATGGGTTTGGTGCAACCCATTGAGGTGACAGAATTGGAGTGGGATGAGGTATTGATGGAATTTGTAATCAGTTTACCACATACATCTAGGGGACATGATAACATACGAGTGATCGTTGACTGACTTACCAAGTTGGTCCACTTTCTAGCTATCTGAGAGCATAATTCAGTAGATAACTAGGGATGATTATACATTCAGGAGATAGTTTGACTCTATGGAGTTCCCTTGACAATTGTTTCATATCGTGATGCCCACTTTACATCCCAGTTGTGGAAATTATTATAGGATGTTTTTGGGACCCATTTATGCTTGAGAATAAAATTCCACCCACAAACAGATGACCAGATGGAGCTAGACATTCAGGTTATAGAGGATATGTTTCCAGCTTTCATATTAGATTTCATCTGTAGTTGGTAGGATCACCTAACACTGGTGGAGTTTTAATATAATAACAACTACCATTCCACCATTATTATGGCACCATTCAAGGATTTGTATGGATGACCCTGAAGGTCACCACTTTGTTGGAATAACCCAGGAGAGTCAACACTCATGGGCCTAGAGTTGGTGTGAGCTACTACAGAGAAGGTGTAGATCATCCAGGAGTGTCTTAAGATTGCACAGATCCATCATAAGTCTTATTTTTATAGGATACAAAGGTCTTTGGAGTTTGAGGAAGGAGACCATGTGTTCCTACGGGTTTCACCTCGACATGGATTGTGGAGATTTAGCTGGGGTGACAAGTTATCTCTGAGGTTTATCACCCCTTTTTAGATATTGAATAGAGTTGGAGAGGTGGAATACCACTCAGATCTACCCCCATAGTTAAACCAGGTACACAATGTCTTCCACGTGTTGTAGTTGAGGGGATACATGCACGACCCATCACATGTCATCAACTAGGGTGAGCTGGACATCGAGGATGGAGAAACTTTTGCTGAGTACCCAACAGAGATAAAGGATTAGAAGGAGATGATCCTTTTTGGATGATAGATTCACTTGGTGCATGTTTTATGGCAGCATGGTAATCTCTAGAAGAGAACTTGGGAGTTGGAGACTTAGATTCATTCTCATTACCCTCATCTTTTTTAGTAGCCTTTGTTTTGGATTTCCGGGGATGTAAATCCCCAAGGTGGGGATAATTTAATGAAATTTATTTTTTTATATATTATTTTTAAATATTATATGAATTAATTTTGAGACCAGGCACTGAGACAAAATACGATTTCGAGGCCTGGTGTTCCCAGAACAAATGTTTGAAATATATTAAAAAATTAAATAGCACACACGTATAGTTTTCCTGAAAACATAGAATAAATTATAAACGGGTGCTTAGATCATAAATCTGAGGGAACCGTTGAGTTCAAAACAACGAATTTACCCTAGGTACAACCTAACATTGGTCATTATGGGTCGATTGTGGAAAGTCTTCACAGACACTTAAATGAATAAAATTAATTAAGGTCATTTATTTTATTTCAAACCGTCGACATAGCGAGGTGGATCTCTAAATAAATCCTTATTCTATAATTCCAGAGTTATCCTCATAACCATGGAATCCTCTAGAGACATTGGAGAGAAAAATCTAGAGAATTCTCTCGAGTAGGCGACGACATAATCACAGATTGACGACTGAAGAATGCCGATCTTGATATATCTTTCCAACGACGACGACGAAACAACCGATCTTCTTCAAAAAATGATTTGAATCTAGGTAGGATGTGTTATTTCTATTCTATTTCCTCATTCTTGATTCTTACGATGAACACATTCTAATCAATGAACATATTAACCTGCAGATCCATCATACTTGCAGTATGGGATGATTTTACGAGTTTATCAGGGTGATTTATTCTTTGTGATTTAGAACTATTGTTTGGATTCATTTACCATTATAATTATGATGAACCAAGATCGAAATGAACATTGATTGAGGTTCATCTCTCTTGATTTGTTATGATTTTCTCACCCAATTTCTTTCATTATTTGTGCGTGTTCTTTGTTCTTCCCCCAACTTTGAACAATCAATCATTGCACCTTTGATTCTTGGTGCGATGATCTGAAACCTTAGATCTGGCATTAGGATGACTCGGTAAAGGTGTGATGGTGAGTGTGACAGTATATCGAATGACGGTGGGTTTCGATTTCGCGTTCTTTGGTGATAGCAAAAAATGACTACGATTGCATTTTCATAGCCATTTGAAGGTCCAAATCCTATTGATTCAGTTTTAGAGTGGAAAAATGACCTTCGATCTGGAGTTTCGAGACGAACCAAACACCCAAATAGAATTTGCATGATCGACTGAGGCGAGTGGGAGGAAGAAGATAGGTTTTTGGAAAACTCGATATACATGACGTGTAGTTCCGACTACACTGTGTGTGTCCCCCAATTGGATGACTCAGTGTCTACATGAGAGTTACACGGACAAGGGGTGAAGTACACAGGTTTCCTATGCAGCATATACCCCCCCACATAGCTTGTCCTGGACTGGTTACATGGACTACCCCATGTACTGGTATACGGGCACAAATACATGAGTTAACGTTGTGTACTAGCACACAGTCAGAGTACACGGGTGGACCCCGGATGCAAGGAAACGACATGTGACTCATTTTATAAGTTGTGTATCGCTCTTCTACATGACATGTTCTAAAGACATGGGCCATTGTACATGGAAAGTACCCAGGGTTAAGGGACATGATGCGTGACCCTACTACACACTGTGTACCCCTTCCTACATGGCTTGAGCTTCTTTTCCTCTATATATTGGACAATATTCATTAGGGTTCGTTCCCTTCTTTGTTTCTTTGAAGGTTAGTACAAATCCTTTCCTACTCATAGGACTATGATACCTTCAGTAAGACTTCTCGGATAGAGTTGTTGGAATCCCCCAAGAGGCCTGGAGCAGGATCCTTTATTCATTCTTCATGACCTAGGTGGAGTTCTTGGTATCGATGTGACCAACACTATATAGATGCCGATACTCTACTTAGTGGGTTAATTCATATTGAGTTGTTGGTATCACCCCATGGCTCTGGCTATGATTCTCATCTGTTGTATCATATCTCTCTTTAGATCTATAAGTGTATCTCTTTCTCATGACAGTTACCGATGAGCAGTACCTCTCGGACGAACATCATCAATGATATCAGACTCAAAAGTGTGTTCTCTTGGATGAGTGCTTCATGGAATCTTCAATCTGAATTCCCAAGGTTGGTATGTAGTGTTTTTGACTTACCTCTAGAATGCGTGTCTTGGTTGAGTATATTTGAGTATTCTTATTATATGTGCTATAGACATATACCCGTGTAGAGATGATTGTAATTTCTTTTGTTGTATTACTTTGGGGTTTAGGGGTGTCCTACTAAGTATTGTTATACTCACCCCTATATGGGCTTTGCCTGCACGTGTCATGTCTTGTGTAGACAATCAACCTTTTGATGGAGTCCTAAGCAGACCAGGACCAGACAATGATTTGTGAGACCAGACAGGCCGAGGTGTGTTCCTACATCTATAGAAAACAGTCCCGGTACCTTTTCCTTACAGGTTGGACTTGTGTTTATAAACTCTTTTATTTTTTGTGGAATTTTATTCTGTCTCTGTTTGTTTTAGCTTAATGTCAGTCATACTATGGTTATGGGATATGGTGGTATGCATGCATTGTTTACTTAGTGGTTTTTACATTTCAAAATTTTTTGATCTTGGAGATGTGTGTGTGTGTGTACAGGTACATTGTCAATGCTTCCCATGTCAATTATATGTCTACTCGGTGCTATTCACCAGCCCTTTCCCTATTGGAGGCGGGCTTAGGGAGTCGTGATATGAGACCCACTTGGAAGGGTCCTTATAAAAATTATGTGAAAAAATCATTAATTTTAAGGCCACATCAATGACGTCATGACCAAATCTAGGAAAACAACTCAACACATCAGTTTGGTAGTACAAAGGCACAATCAGGTGGGAGGCCTCAATCAGAGGGATAAACATGATAATGCTTATCATCCAACCTTCCACCCCCTTGTACCATTGAGGTTAGATGGATGGGTTCCCTAACAAGTGTCTATCAAATCATAAGACCATTCTTAGGTTGTGAAGCATCAGGTAGGTGATGTAAGCATGAGACACACAACATCACCCGATGGGTGGTGGTTCTCGCTCAAATTTACCCAAGAGATGAAGGTAGAACGGTCCTTGTGGTTTAGCTTGGGTTATCGAATCCTCAGAGACCTAAGAAGAAACCTATAGACACGTATATTCTATGGACTGTTTTTGGCAATAAAGTGGCCAACTTGGGTTGATTTTATATGGGTTTAAAGGATAAATAACAGATTTAAGTGAATTCAATTTAAAAGAATGAGTTGATCCTAGGTTATCGCTCGGGGTGGATTGGATGAATTACTTTTTTAATGATTTCAATTTCTTATAATTGAGATGGATTCATTTAAGAAGATCAAACGAAATCATCACTTACTGTTTTAATGCCTACACACCCTAATACTAATCACCTATACATTTGAAGGATCAAATTTTTGAGCACTCCAAGGTAGAGATTCATATTATCACTTGAATGTGTGACCTTAAATTCAATAAGGATGAAGATGTTTTAAAATCATCAAATAAAAATCTCATTTAAAAGAAGTGATTTTCCATTAATAGAGTGATAAATAACATCCAATACATCCCCTTTATACTCCCTTGGATCAACCCATAAAAGAGTTATCCCTTCATTGATGACATGTCTTCAACAGAAGCGGGAAGTAGACTTACAAAGGTGGAATTGAAGAAGTAAAAACAACAACAACAAAAGACCACTCCTCCGTTGTGTGATAAATATCACAAGGTTTGGTATGAAAAAGTTCACACCTTGAACCAAAAATATCAAAGTGATAAGGATAAGAATATAATAATAAGATAAGAAGAACTTTTATTAAGAAACTAAGGTGAATTAAACAACTTACATGAGAAAGAAATGCGATTACAAACACAAAGCAGCAGCATAACACTACAATGAAACCAGGCACCAAAGATCCTTCAATCCTCCAAAACCACTGCCTTAAATAGGAATTTTTGAGCCCTTGGGTCGATCCTCCAACAGTTCTAGTCTCCTAAATTAATTTTGGTAGGCCATAGGTGGGTGAAAAGTAAGGGAGAGTTGATTTTTCCACCCTTGACCCGAGGTGGCAGCCAGCTTTCCTTCACCGAACAGACGTGTCTGAAAGACCTTCTAGATGGCCGAATAAGAGTGTTTCATAGAAGAATAAAATGGAGATTTGGATTTCTTCTAACCTCTTGTAAAATTTGGGCTCATTTGGAGCTGCGTATTCCGAGATATGATAAAATTAGTGGACTGTTTTTCTAGGATGCAGAATCTGGACCAGAATTGTATCTCTAACTTGGGCCGCCTTAATGACCACCATAGAGGCAGAATTAGCATTGGATAATGAAGAGTTATTTGTTCCTATGAATGTCTTATAGCATCCCACAAAATTTGGGATTCATTGGGCCTGTATGTTGGGCCCCACAGTCTCATCAGTGGGCTAGTGTCCAATCTGCCTTCTCTAGAATTGCTTCCTTTCATCACAAAATATCCCCATCTTCTTCCATGAATTCTCCATTGATCCCTGAATGAAACATGTTCATATTGGAGTGTAGATCAATTTACAAAAATATCAAATTAAAATATGTACAATCAGATGAATCATTGGGTACTTCAAATGATGTTAAAAAATGTACCACATAATAGTGCAATTTAAGAAGGTATTACAATCATAATGTGAAATGATGTTCAAAGTGTAAAATGCACTAAAATGGTGTTTATGAATAATAAGGCACATGAATATTATATATATTAACAATGAATATTATCCTCATTTAGTGGCTAATCACACCCCCCAACTTGAGTTTTGCTAGTCCCGAGCAAAATATATCTCAACATTATGAAATTCGAATTCTCTTTTCCAAAAACATTTTAATACACAATGATCACCAAAAAACCTTATACCTAAAAATCATGAAACCCATAAAAATATTTTAATACAGGATAGTTTCATAAGCAGATCCCAATCCCAAGCCCATTCCTTTGTTCAAATTCATTGCCATATTTCATCCATTATCAATTAAGTATGAGGATGTGTTGTGCATCATAATAGACATGGGGGTTCATCTTTATTCAAGGGGGAAATTACGGAAGTGCTAGGTGGAATAACATTTCAATATTAAGATGAGTATTCATTTTTTTTTGTATGATTTTTTTGTTTTTGCAATTTTTCCATGGTAATTGAAGTTGCACTCAAAAGAGTCAACCCCTGTAGCGAGACTTTGCCAATGACTCCCAGGCTCAAAGACCTTAGGGCACCAAGTGAAGCTCACATACTTAGGAATCATATCGATTTAACTCAGTCAAAAACAAATTCAAATTACCAAAAATAGAGATAAAATTACTAACTCTGGGCCAGACAACTATGGAGTCACGGTCCCCAAGTGCCGAAAGCCATGCATTAGGTCATTTCATTGCTCTACGCGCAAAATTTTTTTTTTAATTTTTTTTGAATACTCATATTATACTAAAATGATCACCAAACCTATGCTATTTATTTAGGGGACCCCATGAACTTAAACTAATACCCCACTATCCAAAGGACGTTCATTGTGAATTTTTTTTATTTGGATGAAAATATAGACGATGAAATATCACATTGGACAGCCAAACTTTCCAAAATCTATGCTCATGAAATTATACAAGGATTAAAATCAGAATCAGGGTATGCTAAATTATTTGATATTCAGTTTCAAAGTGTGCAATGTGTATTACCATGTTTAAAGTTAAAGGAATTTTTCCTTCCATTTAATTTTTTTTCAAATCATTCATTTTTTTTGACACAAAAGCATTTTTTTTATTTTATCTCTCCCCCCAACTTAAAACAACACTATCCACAGTGTTTTAAGAAATAAAAATTTAAAAGGAGTAGAGGAAGATAATGAAAGTTCAAAAAGGAAACTAAAACTGAGGATCATGGAATGAAATCACCTGGTGGTTGAAGCTAAAGTTCTTGCTGCTCCAAATTAGTCCTTTGATCTCTTGGGGGATGTAGGCACCTCCTTGATTGAACATGTATCACCCAAAATAGTACCTAAACAAAAATAAGAACAAACCAGACAAAACAAACAACACAACAACTTATTTAATTCCAAGTATCATCATTTTTATGGTTTTTCCTGTTTTTTTATTTTTTATTTTTTTAAATCAAACTAATGATACATTGTCTTCTTTTTAATTTTTTGGGTAAGGTATTACTCAGGGATCACATCGCGTGACACAGATGAATACGATACTCCCCTTTCATACCCATCCATACTCATAATAGAAGAACATGTCAATAGTCCTTTTTTAAATGTAAAAATGATTAATTAATACTATTTAAAATATAAAGTTTATTAAAATGAAAAAATGATAAGAAACTTGAAAACCATGGGTTGCCTCACATGCAGCGCTTTGTTTAACGTTGTTAGCCCGACATGGACACTAAATTTATCAATTTTTTTCTTGTTCATAGGTTGGATCAGTTAACTCAACCTCTATTTTCTATTTATTGAATGATTCAATGAATGGTTTTAACCTTTGACCATTGACCTTTAAAATTTAACCACTTGTGGGATCTTGAATCTCTACTTCCCCATAGGGGAATACATGATTCACTATGAAAGGTCCTGACCATCTAGACCTTAACTTTCCCGGATGTAAATGAAGTTTTGAACTATACAAGAGCACAAGTTTTCCCGGTTCAAAATGTTTGACCTTGATATTCCTAGATTGGTAGGCTTGAACTCTATCTTTATTGATCCTTGAATTTTCATAAGCCTCCATCCTTAGTTCCTCCAGTTCATTGAGATCTAATTTCCTTTTTGTTCCTGCCAATGAGAGGTTATAATCCATTTCCTTAATTGCCCAAAAGGCCTTATGTTCAATATCCACTGGAAAATGGCATGCTTTTCCATAAACCAACCTATATGGGGTAATTCCTAAAATGGTTTTGTATGCTGTACGATATACCCAAAGAGCATCTAAGAGTTTCTCAGACCAATATTTCCTAGAAGGATCGACAATTTTCTCAAGAATTTGCTTAATCTCCCTATTCTCTAACTCATCTTGACCATTGGTTTGAGGATGGTATGCAGTGGACACTTTATGAGAAATACCATACTTAGACATGAGTGAAGAGAATGTACGGTTGCAGAAATGGGTTCCTCGATCACTGATTATAGCCCTAGGAATTCCAAATCTTGAAAATATGTTCTCTTTCAGAAATAGAATCACAACTTGATTATCATTGGACTTAGTGGGAATGGCCTCAACCCATTTTGAGACATAATCAACAGCTAAGAGTATGTAGAGGTATCCCCGAGAGTTTGGGAAGGGACCCATGAAGTCAATTCCCCAACAGTCAAATATTTCAACCACTAAGATGGGAGTGAGTGGCATTTGATTCCTTTTTGTGATGGACCCTACTTGTTGACACCTAGGACATCTTTGAAAAAATGTGTAAGAGTCACTTGAGAGGGTGGGCCAGAAAAGACCACATTGAAGAATCTTAGCAGATGTTTTCTTAGAAGAAAAGTGACCTCCACATGCCTCACTGTGACAGAATTTAAGGATGGACTCTTGTTCAAATTCTGGAACACACCTCCTAATGACTTGGTCAGGGCAGAACTTATAGAGGTATGGATCATAAAACACATAGTGTCTAACATTATAAAGGAATTTCCTTCGAGCTTGAGTCCCTAAGAATTTTGGAATGACTCCTGTCACTAAGAAATTTTCTATGTCAGCATACCAAGGGCAGTCACTCATAGAGTATAGGTGTTCATCAGGAAACGAATCAGACATAGAAAGGTTATTTGAGTTTTCTTTGAATTCCATCCTAGAGAGGTGATCAGCTACAACATTTTCAACTCCCTTTTTATCCTTGATTGTGAGGTCAAATTCTTGTAAGAGAAGGACCCACCTAATCAGTCTAGCCTTAGCATCTTGTTTTTGGAAGAGGTATTTTAGTGCAGAATGGTTAGTGAACATAGTGATGGGGGATCCTAAGAGGTAGGACCTAAACTTATCTAAATCAAACACAATAGAAAGTAACTCCTTTTCAGTAGTGGTGTAGTTTATTTGGGCATCATTTAAGGATTTTCTTGCATAAGAAATGACATAAGGAGTTTTATCACAACGTTGTCCTAACACATCTACAACATCAAAGTCACTGGCATCACACATAAGTTCAAAAAGAAGGTTCCAATTTGGAGATTTCATAATGGGAGGAGAGGTGAGAGAGGATTTGAGGGTTGAGAATGAACCCTCACAACTTTCTGTCCAAACAAATGGAGCATCCTTTACTAGGAGAGCACAAAGGGGATGAGATATTTAACTAAAGTCCTTGATGAATCTTCTATAGAAACTAGCATATCCTAAGAAAGACCTCACTTCCTTGATAGTTTTGGGTGATGGAAGGTGAAAAATGATGTCAACCTTTGCTTTATCAACTTCAATCCCCCTACTCGAGACCAGATGGCCTAGAACAAGTCCCTCTTTAACCATGAAATGGCATTTTTCCCAGTTTAGGACCAGATTCTTTTCTTCAAATCTTGACAAGACTCTCTCCACATTCCGCAGACATCCCTCAAATGTATCCCCAAACACAGAGAAGTCATCCATGAAGACCTCTAGAAAATCCCCTACCATGTCTGAGAAGATTCCCATCATGCACTGTTGGAAGGTTCCAGGGGCATTGCATAACCCTAAGGGCATGTGTTTGAAAGAAAAGGTTCTGAATGGACATGTGAATGTAGTCTTCCCTTGATCCTCTAGGGAGAACTCAATTTGATTGTACCCCGAGTACCCATCTAAGAAACAGTAGAAGGCATGACCTGCCACTCTCTCAAGGACTTGGTCAATGAATGGTAAGGGGAAATGGTCCTTCTTGGTGAATGAGTTTAGCTTCCTGTATTCAATGCAGACCCTCCATCCACTACTCACCCTTGTTGGAAGAATCTCTCCATCCTCATTGGTTATCACTGTGATTTCGGCCTTTTTTGGAACCACTTGGATTGGGCTCACCCACTCACTCTCAGCTATGGGATATATGATACCAGCTTTTAACAATTTTAGAAGTTCATTACTTACTACCTCCATGAGATTAGGATTGAGTCGCCGTTGAGGTTGACGACATGGCTTTGAATCAGATTCCAGAACAATCCTATGAGTCCCGATAAGTGGGCTAATCCCAGGAATATCATAAAGGGTCCAACCAATGGCTTTCTTATGCTTTATAAGGACATCTAGAAGCATCCTATCATGATTGGATTCAAGAAAAGAAGAAATGACAATAGTATGTGTTTGATTTTCCCCGAGGAAGGCATACTTTAGTGTAGCAGGAAGTTCCTTCAATTCAAGATCAGGTTGGTTCAGAATTTCAGCAGAAGATTGGGACATTGGATCAAGATCATTTTCATTTTTTAGAGTTTTAGATAGGATTGATTCCCCACATGTATAAGTTTCAGCTACTAGATTGGCTTGATCAGATTTAGGGAAGGAAATTAGAGTGGTCTCCATGAAAGTGGTTTCTTGAAAGGTTTCACTGATTGTTGGACCTAAGACTTCATCATAAGAGAAATTTGAAAATGATTCAAGCCAATGAGATAAACTTCCTTCATATGAACAAAGGAAATCAATCTCATTCTGACTTAAACATTCATAAAATATTCCTTGATATTCCATGGATTCATTATCAATTCTTCCTATCATGTTTACTTCATGAATGTCCTCGTCATCCCCTATTTGTGAGCTTTCATTATAGATGTTCAAGTCTAGACTCATATTCCCAAAGGTGATGGTCATGTTCCCATTTCGGACTTGGATAACAGAGTTGATTGTTGCAAGGAAAGGACGACCAAGGATGATTGGGGTTTGTTCCTTATTTCCTAAGTTTGGATGGTTGTCAAGGAAAATGAAATCAGCAGGGTAGATGAAGTTTTCAACCTTTACTAGAATGTCCTTTAAAATCCCCTTTGGAACCCTAATGCTACGATCAACAAGTTGAGGTGTGACAGATGTGGGTTGGAGTTCTTCTAGGTCTAACTGGAAGTAAACAACATATGGGATGAGATTGACACTAGAACCTAGGTCACACAAGGCCTTGACAACTTTTCTTTCTCCTAGTTCAACATTGATGTAAGGGCAACCCGAGTCTTTCAACTTAGGAGTAATGGTCCCTTGAATGGTGGTACTCACATTAGAATCCAAAAGGACTTGGTTTTTATGTGAAAATTTTCTTTTAAAAGTACACAAGTCCTTAAGGTACTTTGAGTAGGCAGGTATGGTTTGGATTGCATCGAGAAGGGGTATGTTCAACTTGACTTGTGAAAAGATTTCCCTCAATGTTTCACTCAGTTCAGGCTTGGTTTTCCCCCTCATGCGTTGAGGAAATGGTGCAGGTTGTGGGGTTGTTTGTTGAAGAGTTGTTTCCTTGACAATGTTATCAGTTTCCTCAGTTTGATCTTATGGTTCATTTGAATTTTCATCCAAGTTTGAATCTTCAAGTGGGTTCTGAATTAGTTGTTCAGGTTTCTCAATTGATTTCCCACTTCTTAAAACAGTCACAGCCTTTAGTTGTTCATGAGTTTTTTGAGCACAACTTGACTCTCCCCTTGAAGTTGAGGATGGCACCACCTGAGTAGGCATGGGTGCCTTTCCGGTTTTGATGGTTTGAAGTTCTTATTTTAAGGAAGATAACTCCGAGTTCATCCACTCCATTTGTTTGCATAGTTGTTCTAATAGGCTTTGTGGAACAGTTTGGGTTGGTGCTTGAGAAGATTGGTTTATCCTAGGGGGATATTTTGGAAGTGGGATGGTTTGTTGAAAATGGACCGTTGGCTATTGGTATTGGATAGGTTGGGTTTGGAACTGGTTATGGGTTTGGTAGTTCTGATGGGGGTAAGGATTTTGTCCCTATGGTTGGCTAGGTTGTTGGTTATCTTTCCAGCGGAAGCCTGGGTGGTTGTTATACCTTGGGTTGAAGGTGTTTTGGTATTGAGGCTTTTGAAAGTTCAAAGCATTTAATTCTGCTGGGGGTCCTCCTAAGAGAACATCCTTGATGGATGGAATGGTTGGGCATTTGTCTATCTTATGGTCATGTTTGTCACAAATTGTGCAAATAGGGTCAACAGTTTGGATTTCATGGACTTTCCTAAGGTCTATCTCTTCAACCTCCCTAGAGAGTGCTGCGAGTTTAGACCTAAGGCTTTCCTCTTCTCTAAGTGTATGAATTCCAGTAGTTCTTTTTGTCTTTTTAGAATAAGGTGAAGTTCCCCATGTTTGGTTTTGTTCAGAAAGGCTTTCTAGATACTCGTAAGCATCATTTGGGGCTTTGTTTTTAAAGGTTCCATTACACATCATGTCAATGAATTGTTTGTTCCCCGGACCCAACCCTTCATAGAAAATTCTCACTTGTTTAAGAATAGAAAAACTATGGTGTGGAACCATGTTTAGAGTGTCTTTGAACCTATCCCATGTTTCATAGAATGACTCTCCCTCTTTTTCAAAAAAGTTTTGGATACTCTTTTTAAGTGCAATTGTTTTATGGTGGGGAAAGTATTTTTTGTAGAATTATCTTTGTAGTTGGTCCCAAGAGTTGATGGATGATGGTCTCAAATTGTTTAGCCAATTTTTAGCTCGATCCTTTAAAGAAAAAGGAAATAGCCTCATCTTAACTGATTCTAGTTGATGTGGGGGACACATGGTTTCTACAATGTCATTGAACTCCTTAATGTGAAGGTAGGGCATCTCAGACTCCATTCCATGGAATGTGGGAAGGTGGTTTAGGACATGGGGTTTAAAGATGTAGTTGGAATCTCCTAGGTAATTGTGTCTAATTAATTAGGGGTAATTAGTCCAGGAAGGTGTGAGGTAGTCATTCATAGTTTGATCAATTGCATTCCCCAAGTTTGGGGCTGCCTAATTTGGGTTTCCATTTTGGTTCCCACCCGGGTTTATGAGTTGGTTTCTTTGAATACCTTCCATTGAAATTGGATCAATTTTGGAATCTAGAGTATTAGGAAGATTAAGATCTAATGGAATGAGTTACCTTGGTGTACTTGACTCCCCAACCCCAGGACTATCCACCCTAACTAGACGGTTTGATTGATCGCGGGTGTAGGCGGACATGCGCCAAAAGAAAAAAAAACGAGAAAGGGACAAGATAAGAGAATTTGGATGAGAAAAGAAGAAATGGGGGAGAATAGAATGGGTGTTTATATGACTTACTTGGGTCCCCAGCAACGACGCCAAAATTTTATTCTCGCTCAAATTTACCCAAGAGATGAAGGTAGAACGGTCCTTGTGGTTTAGCTTGGGTTATCGAATCCTCAGAGACCTAAGAAGAAACCTATAGACACGTACATTCTATGGACTGTTTTTGTCAATGAAGTGGCCAACTTGGGTTGATTTTATATGGGTTTAAAGGATAACTAACAGATTTAAGTGAATTCAATTTAAAAGAATGAGTTGATCCTAGGTTATCGCTCGGGGTGGGTTGGATGAATTACTTTTTTAATGATTTCAATTTCTTATAATTGAGATGGATTCATTTAAGAAGATCAAAAGAAATAATCACTTACTATTTTAATTCCTACACACCCTAATACTAATCACCTATACACTTGAAGGATCAAAGTTTTGAGCACTCCAAGGTAGAGGTTCGTATTAGCACTTGAATGTGTGACCTTAAATTCAATAAGGATGAAGATGTTTTAAAATCATCAAATAAAAATCTCATTTAAAAGAAGTGATTTACCATTAATAGAGTGATAAATAACATCCAATACAGCCCCTTTCTACTCCCTTGGATCAAACCATAAAAGAGTTATCCCTCCATTGATGACATGTCTTCAACGGAAGCGGGAAGTAGACTTACAAAGGTGGAATTGAAGAAGTAAAAACAACAACAAAAAAAGATCACTCCTCCGTTGTGTGATAAATATCACAAGGTTTAGTATGAACAAGTTCACACCTTGAACCAACGGTATCAAAGTGATAAGGAGAATAACAGAATAATAAGAGAATAATAACTTTTATTAAGAAACTAAGTTGAATTAAACAACTTACATGAGAAAGAAATGCGATTACAAACACAAAGCGGCAGCATAACACTACAATGAAACCAAGCACCAAAGATCCTTCAATCCTCCAACACCATTGCCTTAAATAGTAATTTTTTAGCCCTTTATTAGATCCTCCAACAGTATAAGTCTCCTCAATTAATTGTGGTAGGCCATAGGTGTGTGGAAAGTAAGGGAGAGTTGATTTTTCCACCCTTGACCCAAGGTGGCAGCCAGCTTTCCTCCACCGAACAGACGCGTCTGAAATACCTTCTAGATGGACGAATCAGAGTGGTCCATAGAATAATAAAATGGAGCTCCGGATTTCTTATAACCGACTGTAAAATTTGGGCCCATTTGGAGTTTCTGATTCCGAGATATGATAAAATTAGTGGACTGTTTTTCTGGGCCGCAGAATCTGGCCCAGAATTGTATCTCTAACTTGGGCCGCCTTAATTACCATCATAGAGGCTGAATTAGAATTGGATCATGAAGAGTTATTTGTTACTATGAATGTATTCTAGAATCCCACAAAATTTGGGATTCATTGGGCCTGTATGTTGGGCCCCACAGTCACATCAGTGGGATAGTGTCCAATCTGCCTTCTCTAGAATTGCTTCCTTTCATCACAAAATATCCCCATCTTCTTCCATGAATTCTCCATTAATCCCTGAATGAAACATGTTCATATTGGAGTGTAGATAAATTTCCAAAAATATAAAATTAAAATATGTATAATCATATGAATAATTGGGTACTTCAAATGATGTTCAAAAATGTACCACATAATAGTGCAATTTAAGAAGGTATTACAATCATAATGTGAAATGATGTTCAAAGTGTAAAATGCACTAAAATGATGTTTATGAATAATAAGGCACATGAATATTATATATATTAACAATGAATATTAGCCTCATTTAGTGGATAATTAGGTGGCTCGAAAGAGAGATGGTTGTGCTGGCAGATATTATCCAATCCTCCTGCCACTTTTTGGATGGAGGGGTGCCCTGCCCCGATGCATCAACCAACACAACACAACAGTTCATGGTAAGAGGGGGACATTATAAATTTTTATTTGGAATCAAGGTGCAGTGATTACCATCGGGGGGGGGGGGGGGGGTGGGGGTGATGTTTAACTGGTGACTTGGCATGCCGATGTTTGCTCTCTATGGGCCTCAGTGTCATGTTTGGCCTTCAGGCCATTGGGCCTTTAGGCATTGTTTTTTTGAGGCTATGGGATAGTTAGACCTTTAGGTTATGTATGAGTCGTAACTCAAATGGGTTTTAAAGAGGGTTTCGTTTTTTCTAATAAATAGGGGACTTGACCCCAAACTATAAAAAACTATTATTATTAATACTATTAATACTATTAATTATTATTTATTAATTTTAGTTTTTTATTAATATAAATTAATATAAATTAAAATTAATATTTATTTACAAATTAATATTTTTTATATAATATTAATGATATAATTAATATTTACTAATCAATATTCAATATAATTAATAATACGCAATAATAAAATTAAAATTTATTAATTAACAATTCAATAACTATTTAATAATAATTATTAATTAATATAATAAATACATTATTTAATATTTTTATTAGTATGTAATTAATAATTTTTTTCAATTAATATTTATTTATATATTTAGTAATACATAATTAATTAATATTATATAAATCACTTATTATTTATATTATTAGTTATTAATATTTTTAGTTGTATTATTAAATATTGATATTATTATTATTATTTATTTATTATATTTTAGTGTTATTTATATTTTTAGTTATTAATATAATTAATTATATTAATGAAATTATTAGTTATTAATAAATATTAATTAATTAATTAATTATTTATTTATAAATATATTTTTAATTACTATTATTATTAATTTTTTAAACATGTCAAGTATAGATCCAAATAACCCTAACCCCTTTTTATTAAAAGAAATGGACATGGGGAGATGATGGGGTCAAATAATGCATAACATTCCCTTATTAAAAGACTAAAAAGATGGAAAATCATGTCTTAGGTTTCCCTTTCGAGCCCTTATTTTTAGGGAAACAACCGTTGCCTTGTGGATACCGACCTCTCCTCCACATTTTGAGTTTCTGAGGAGTCTCATGATCCTCATACGATGATGAATCAAAAGTATCTTCTGGGATGAAGTACATCCTTAATTTCTAGAATAGTTTCACGACCCGCCTTCACCAAAAGGAGGGAAGGGTTAGAAGACTGCCAGACCCTTCCTTCTTTAAGTTGAAGGAGAGATAATGAACCCCGAAACCCGCCTTCAATAGGTCTCGGAGTGGCGACTAGCACCAAGGGTATAGAATCACACACTAAATGGAAGGCATTACCCTTTTTCTGTTTTATAGGATCGGGAGATAATATGATGAAACCCAGCAAAACCAAAAGCAAAAGAAAAGTAAAGCCAAAAGTAAACCATTCCCACATGCATGT
Organism: Viscum album; assembly: GCA_963277665.1. Lineage (NCBI taxonomy): Eukaryota > Viridiplantae > Streptophyta > Magnoliopsida > Santalales > Viscaceae > Viscum > Viscum album. The sequence goes on from OY728146.1 coordinate 488,919,766, forward strand.
TCCAAAAGTAAAAGAAAAGTAAGGTACAAAAGTGACTACAAGGGTAAGTACCAAAGAAGGAAAAACAGCAACTACAACTGCCCCAAAGGTCCGAGCTAGTAAGGTCCTGCGCGATCTCCGAAGTCCTCCTGGAATCCTGAAATCAGTTTTATATACGTAGGGTGAGCATAAAAGTACACTTAGTAGGGAAAACCAAAGACTCTCGTGAAAAAGTGGGGGAACGTACTAAAGTTCCATGAGAAAAGAGTAAACCAAACACCTAACAAGGTAAAATATCCACCCAAGCCTCACCAAGGCACACTCCCCAAATAACGCAAGTCAAGTAATATATATAATAAGAGCACATCGATGTTTGGGTACCCCGTTCCACTTTCCCACTAGTTATTGAGACATCCTACGCATCGAACCAATCCCGCCATTCTCACCGCAGTCCCACTGCCACACCCGCCCGCACACACCTAGGCCACAACTGCACGTAGTCCCACTGCCGAATCCTGCCCGTAAACACCTAGGCCACAACTGTCACAAGTAACCATTCCTGCAAACACCTAGGCGAGAACAACCACCACCATGACCGAAGACACCTAGGCTAGAAGATCCACTTCCACTACCGAAGACACCTGGGCCTCATCCTGAAGATACTTGGGAAACTACCTGCCCGCACACACCTGGGCCATAACTACCACACTACCCCGCTCGAAGGTTCTTGGGATAATAATGGACCTCAAGCCATCACAGCCTGCCCGAAGATACTTGGGCTATCCGGGAAAGGGATAAGAAAAGGAGCTAATAACCAGTCACTAATAATAGTATTGGAAAAAACACCCTCCCCCATGAAATGGGGGTGTTCATCACTAAGTGCTCAACTTGGGTGGGGCGTGAATAAGAAACACAAAACTAAAAGTATATATATAGGTAACAAGAACTCACCCAAAGTTAGGTTTTTCTTCAGCCAGCCTAAAGGACACAAACAATACTCAAGTCCGAGTCACGACTCTTGCCAAAAAAACCCATTTGTCCCATTCTTGTTTTCATGTTCAGTAATAGTGTCTAAATAAGTTTATGCACTACTGGGCAACTAATATCATAAGCACAAACCAAGGAAAAAATCCATCCAAAAGTTAATTTAAGTGTTCACACCCGGTTCTCCTATAAATCCACAACAATAAAGGGATAAGTGAGATCCCTCAAAGTACTGGAACCAAAGGCAACCCCAAGACACTGCCCCGTGTCCCCCCCCAAAAGGGTTTCTCATAAATAGAGGATCCCACCCCAATTCGTGATACAAAAAAGGTAACCACCCGGTCTTAAAACTCACAACCACCGAATCCATAACAACAGGGGATCCCATCCCCAATTTCATAACCACCGAGAGTATAAAAACAAGGGATCCCATCCCCCTTCCACATCTCTAGAAATCGGCCCATAAAATAAAACAACCAACCACTACCACCAACACAAAGCAGGGCCATGTTGGTATTTTCAGATTTATAAGATTTAACACACTCCATGATTTCAATTTCCGTGTGCTTTAACCAAGGGTTATTACAGAAGGGTTGATACTGGTGCTTTAAATTTATTTAGCCAAGTGTACGCGATTAACAAATTTACTTTTCACAGTAAGGGTTCACAACCACAAAACAATCCATTAAACATCACCAGATGCAAGGGTTCATTATTGCACACAGTAAGACCACCAACGGCCATGATTTTCAGAAGGCGTAAGCCCGCACAATTTAGGAATCATAAAAATTATGGAAGATTATAACCAAAGCAACATCATCGATCACAACCCTCCCCCTTCATTAGATTTAATTCATTATCTTCATTAAGGTTTAGTTTTATCCAATTCTACAGAAACAAAAGCATGCCCACCCTGCATGATACACAGAAGTGAGAGACGAGGAGAAATTCCCTACTTGTTGATCAATGATCGATGATGAGCCTGGGTGCGGAACTTTATGGATAGCGATGAGGCTCGCCTGAACGAAAAGTGACTTATCTGAACGAAGGGTACTCTAGCGCAGGGTGAACGAGAAAAGAACCCTACGGTGAACCCTTTTGTTTATAAGGTCGGGGACGGTTGATATTATAACGCGAAACCACGTAAGGCGTGGGGGCGTGGGTTGACCACGCGGCCCCACATGTCATTAAAGGGTCGGGCGGTTTAAACTGACACACACACTAGGTTAATTCATTAAATATTTAATTAAAATGTTTATGGGCGTTACGGGCTTTAAAACAAGCTTAAAGGGGTAAAAATAGGGTTTAAAACCCAATTTGTGCAAAAAGGAGCGCTACTGGAAAGAACCCGTGGGGGTAGACGAGATCCACCGGTGGCTGTCAGCTACCGGTAGCCGAGCTACCGGTAGGCTGCAGCCACCGGTAGACCGAGCTACCTGTAGGCTGCAGCTACTGGTAGACCGAGCTACCAGTAGACAGAGCTACCGGTAGCTGCAGCTACCGGTAGACAGAGCTACCGGTAGACAGAGCTACCGGTAGGCTGCGGCTACCGGTAGACTGAGCTACCGGTAGGCCTTCTACCGGTAGGCTAAGGATACTGGTAGGCCTACCGTTACGCCAAACTTCACTGAGATTCCCAGACTAGGAAAACCCAACATGAGATTTTCACAAAGTAATGGACCCCTAAAACCCGGTCCATTACAGATAGGTCCTGGAAATCTAGATCTAGGTAGTGTTGAAAGCTTTCTTCAAAGTTGTATGCTAACACTTTCTAGACTATGAGGTAATCTTTGCAGCTAAAGACTTTTGATTCTATTTCAGAAAAAATGAACTCGACCTATGAGTCAAACCAGTCAGAGACATCCTCCCCGAGACCTTGGGGTAACCTTTCATATTCTTGGTCCTCTAAAGGAATTTTTAATTTCATGTTCTTAACCCTTGCCTCCTCATATTCTAAGGTGGAGACCTTATCGATGAGATCATAGGTAGTTATCATTAGTTAAGAGAATTGAGGGGGATAAGACAAAAACTCATTTTAAGCATCATCATTCCTTATTTAGTAAGGAGTGGTGTTTTAAGGAGGCTACACTTGAATAGGTAGTTCAAGAAGGTCCTGCAAAGTCATGTCACCTAAGGTGTCAGCAGGTGAGGCCTTCACTAACTCAGATGTAGACTCATGTGGTCTGGATTTCTTGTGCAAGACTATTCGGAAGCCCTCTTCATCCATTGAGATATACTTTCCCTGAGATTATGATGCTTTATTTTCTAACATAATTAGAGCGTTGCTCACTAGTATTGGCTAGAAAAGTCAAGAATAGGATTGAGAAATTTTAGGGTGCCCAATATTTTCCAAGGGGGTCTTCTTAGTTTACTTAGGCGAGGAATCTATTAGTCTAGCTTCTTTGTTACCTTTAAAAATAACTAAATATTATTCCTACCACATTTCAAGATCCAATACCTCTTATAAAACATCCTCCAATACACATTGATCACCAGAGAAATCAATATTTTTAAGCACCACATTGTTATGTGTTAGTTTCCCTTTGGGTTGTTCCTCAAATTCAATGTTATCCCATGACCCCGAAGACTTGTTTGGATCCAAGAAGAAATCATTAGTTTTATTTTTACCCCATTAATTTTTAATGTTAGGGGAAAAAGTGATTTTATTCGAGGCAAGGGACTTTTACTTGTTAGTAGAGGGCCACTCCATATTAAGAGCCTGACTCTTATCCTTCCCAGGTCTATGAGTACGTACACCTATAGGAATCCCATTTTCTCACTCCCCCAATTTTCTAATGCCATAAATGATAGTGGAACCGTCCCCCTCTTCCCTTATTCTTCTATAGTGGTCTACATTATGACCCTCCATTTGACAGTTCAAACAAAAATACATCTAACCAATAGTTTGATATTGATTGTCCTATGATTCCACAAACTCAGAAGAAAGGGGGATCCTTCTCATATTGAATCTTGAGATAGACCTCATCATAGGGAGTAGAGATGACTACTATCTCTATTATGGTTGAGCTGAAGTCTACCTCAATGAAGAACCTTGATTAATGTCTAAAGATGGTCGACCTGATGGTGTTGTCCATCTTGATCTTTAGGACAATTGAGAAAGGAATATCAAACATGATTGTTAGGTTCCACAAAACCAAATTCAATCCAATGATCTTAACCCACACCTGTATACAGGTTTCCTTGAACTCATTAGTATTAGAATTTTGACTCCATTCTTGAATTATCATCACATACATTTTCAAATTAATTAAAAAAATTCCCAATATATGCCTTTCAATTCTGTATATGGAAAGAGAAAATGATAGAAACCCCTATCGAGGGAGGTGAATTTTTAGTTTGAAAAACCCTTGATCGAAGATAATCAGTTTATCAGATTTGGATATTTCCACAAAAGTGAGCCCTTCCCTAAAGAGATGTGTGCAATATTGGAAAAATCACACAAATATAGTTTTTCAGATATGGACACATCATTTTCTGAGATGTGTGCTATGCTGACATTTTTGACAATCTATTGTGAAGATTTACTTTCAATGAAGAAAAATGTGCTATTATTCATCTTCCCTTGAACCTTCTTATTCAAATCATCAAAACTTGATTTTTTAGGATTCTCAAACTTCTTCAATGGTTCAATGAAGACATCACATGGATTGAATAATCACTCAAGGTCGATCACCCATGGTTTCATGCCCTAATATCCATTTTCACCGATTGAGAAATGCTCTCGAGAAAACCCCATCTCTCTAAAATATCATCACATTAATAATATTATTAATTTTATTGTGTGTTATTAATTACATGAAATATATTGCTATTTACTTTTTATATTATTAATCATGTATAATTAATTTTGTATTTTTATGAATAAAATATTGATATTCAAACACTACTGGAATTTTACCCTTTACCAACGGTTCTGAACCGTTGGTAAAGGTTGGGAAACCGTTGGTATATTATATAGAAACACTTTCCCAAACCGTGGACAAGTAATCCATTTGTATAGTCTTATACCAACGGTTCTGTATAAACCGTTGGTATATGTGTTAAAGTAAGAGATATACCAACGGTTTCACAAACCGTTGGTATATGTTACCCTTATACCAACAGTTTAGAACCGTTGGTATATAGTGTAAAATATACATCCAAAAGATATACCAAAGGTTTTTAAAACCATTGGTAAAAGTTTATACCAATAGTTATAACAAAACTGTTGGTATAATATACATCAAAGAGATATACCAACGATTTTGAAAACCGTTGGTATACATATGTTGCAGCTCCACAGCAGCATCATCCAACAACCACCTCCAACTTGCAACCTAAAACTCTCCATGACCTGCAAGAACACATACACCTAGAATACAAAAGGCTAAATGGGATGTTTAAAATTCATCTAGAATTTAGAAATTTAGAAATTTAAAATTCATTCCTCACTCAAACCACAACACAAGAGAAAAATATAGAATCCAATACATCCACAATCCAATACATCCAGAATTGAAATGCAATAACACCCATAACACCAATACAAAATTAAAATCCAATACATCCAGAATCCAATACACATAACAGTATTCAAAATTTAGAATTCATTACCAATACATCCAGAATCCAATACATCCAGAATTTAGAAATTTAGAATTGAAAAGTAATAACACCCATAAAAGTATTCAAAATTTAGAATTCACTCCTCACTCAAACCACAACACCTATACACACAAGAGAAAAAAACTACATGTTATAGGAAGCACATGGGATGTTTACTCATGGTCTTGGGTTGACTATCTTAAAACCAATAGAAAAACTTGGGTAGAGTGGAAAAGGATCATGATACCCATAATATAGACAATGGTAGTGGTCACGTGCTTAGACATAGGATGAGTTATAGGAAGCTCATGGGATGTTTATATTCCTATAATGACTATGTATCCATGTATAAATGGTTCCTGATGTGAATTAGTGGGAAACATTGGCCAATCTCGACATATGAGTTGGGTTACCATAATAACCTACATGATTTTCATAGACTTTTCAACTGGAATAAGGGGTATGTGGCTAATTTTAATTTGGTCTCCTGGGTGTGATTTGAGATGAATCCCCATTTTAGGCAGTGGGTATGAATATTCAATTATGTCTTTGGTATTGGGTTTCCAAAGGGACTTTGGTTTGGTCCTAGAACCCACTATTTGAGGATGGGATTGGCGTATTAAATTTCATGTGTTTTAGAATAGGGGTAGGAGTTCCTCACATGAGAAGTGGATTGTTTGAGTATGGACCATGGATCCTTGTACTAAAGTATCAACACAATCTGAATACGTTTGGTCGGTTTTCAGTATGCAAGTTGTTGTTTTCACTTAAAATCCTGTCCATTTAAAATTAAAGTGAGACAGTTTGAGTGGTACCGACCACATCATGCCTCATATTGAGGTGGGGTTGACTCATAAATGTCAAAAATTACCCATGTATTATTTTCATAAAGTATCAATAGAATCCGAATGCGTTTGGTCGGTTTTCCGCATGCCAATTGTTGTTTTCACTTAAAATGTTGTCCATTTCAAATAAAAGTGAGACAATTTGAGTGGTACTGGCCACAACATACCTTGGATTGAGATAGGTTTAACTTGTACACGTCAAAAATGACCCATGGATCCTTGTGCTACAGTATCAACACAATCAGAATACATTTGGTCGGTTTTCCAAATGTCTGTTGTTTTTACTTAAAACAGTGTCTATTTTAAACAAAAGAGAGACACTTTGAGTGATATCGGCCAAAATGTGCCTCAGATTGAGGAAAGGTTTACTCATACACGTCAAAAATGACCCATGGATCATTTTCCTAAAATATCAATACAATCAGAAAGTGTTTGGTTAGTTTTCTGTATGCAAGTTGTTGTTTTCACTTAAAATCCTGTCCATTTCAAATAAAAGTGAGACAGTTTGAGTGGTACCAGCCACACCGTGCCTCAGATTGAGGAGGGGTTAAATTTTACATGTCACAAATGACCCATGGATAATTTTACTAAAGTATCAATAGAATCCTAATTCGTTTGGTCAGTTTTTCATATGCAAGTTGTTGTTTTCACTTAAAATCTTGTCCATTTCAAATAAAAGTGAGACAATTTGAGTGGTACCGGCCACACTGTGCCTCTAATTGAGGCAGGGTTGACTCATACATGTCAAAAATTACCCATGGACCATTTTTCTAAAGTATCAATAGAATCCGAATGCGTTTGGTTGGTTTTCCGTATGAAAGTTGTTGTTTTCACTTAAAATCCTGTCCATTTCAAATAAAAGTGAGACAATTTTAGTGGTACCGACCATACCATTCCTCAGATTGAGGAAGGGTTTATTTTTACACGTCAAAAATGACCCATGGATTGTTTTCCTAAAGTATCAACAAAATCTGAATGCGTTTGTTCGGTTTTTTGTATGCCAGTTGTTATTTTCACTTAAAATGTTGTAAAATTCAAATAAAAGTGAGACACTTTGAGTGGTTCCAGACACACTGTGCCTCGGATTGAGGTGGAGTTAACTCATACACATCAAAAATGAACCATGGATCATTGTGTTAAAGTATCAACACAATCCAAATACGATTGGTCGGTTTTCTGTATTCCAGTTGTTTTTACTTAAAAGGGTGTCCATTTTAAACAAAAGAAAGACACTTCGAGTGATACTGACCACACCATGCCTCAGATTGAGGTGGGGTTGACTTGTATATATCACATATTACCCATGGATCATTTTACTAAGGTATCAACATAAAATGAATGTGTTTGGTCAGTTTTCTGTATGCCAGTTGTTGTTTTCACTTAAAATGTTGTCCATTTCATATAAAGGTGAGACACTTTGAGTGGTACCAGCCACACCGTGACTCAGATTGAGTTGGGGTTGGCTCTTATATGTCAAAAATGACCCATGGATCCTTATTCTAAAGTATCAACACAATCAGAATAAGTTTGTTCAGTTTTCCATATGTCTGTTGTTTTTACTTAAAACAATGTACATTTTAAACGAAAGAGAGGCACTTTGAGTGATACCGGCCACACCATACCTCGGATTAAGTCAGGATTGACTCTTACACATCAAAAATAACCCAGGGATCATTGTCACAAAGTATCAATACAATAATAATGCATTTGGTCATTTTTCTGTATGCAAGTTGTTGTTTTCACTTAAAATCTTGTTCATTTAAAATAAAAGTGAGACAATTTGAGTGGTACCGGCCACACCGTGCCTTAGATTGAGGTAGGGTTGACTTGTACATGTCACAAATGACCCATGGATCGTTTTCCTAAAGTATCAATAGAATCTGAATGTGTTTGGTTGGTTTTTCATATGCAAGTTGTTGTTTTCACTTAAAATCTTGTTCATTTCAAATAAAGGTGAGATAGTTTGAGTGGTACCAGCCACATTGTGCCTCATATTGAGGCGGGGTTGACTCATACACATCAAAAATGACCCATGGATCATTGTCCTAAAGTATCAACATAATCTGAATGCGTTTGGTTGGTTTTCTGTATGCCAGTTGTTGTGTTCACTTAAAATGTTGTCCAATTAAAATAAAAGTGAGACACTTTGAGTGGTACCAGACACACCGTGTCTCAGATTGAGGCAGGGTTGACTCGTACACATCAAAAATGACCCATGGATCCTTATGCTAAAGTATCAACATAATACAAAAATGTTTGGTCAGTTTTCCGTATGCCAGTTGTTTTTACTTAAAAGGGTGTCCATTTTAAAGAGAGCTTAGATTGGTATCCAAGACGCCGAATAAAGAGTGAGATTATCTCTGGAATCAAGGTAGGTGGCCCTTAGCCTTTCGTGAATTGTAGTGTTGTTTTATGTATACTAAATCGTCGCTCGCCCAATGTTGGGATGTCGGGTCGGGGGCTATCCGGGGTCCAGGGAGGAGGGTGGGGGGATGTCTGGGGTCCAGGGAAGAGGGTGGGGGCTGTCTGAGGTCCAGGGAGGAGGGTGGGGGGGCTGTCAGGGGGGCTGTACAGGGGGCTGTCTGAGGGGTTGTCCGAGGGTTGTATAGGGTCCAAGGAGGAGGGTGGGGGGGGGGGGGCTATCCAGGGTCTAGGGAGGGGGGGGGATATCTGGGGTCCAAGGAGGAGGGTGGGGGGTTGTCCGGGGTCCAGGGAGGAGGGTGGGTGGTGGGTGGGGGGGGGGGGTTGTCCAGGGTCTGGGGGGGGGGGGGGATGTCCAAGGTCTAGGGAGGAGGGTGGGGGGCTATCAGGGGGGCTTTATCCAGGGAGGAGGGTGGGGGCTGTCAGGGGGGCTGTCTGAGGGGTTGTCCAGGGGGTTGTCTGGGGGCTGTCTAGGGTCTAGGGAGGGGGGTGGGGGGGCTGTCCAGGGTCTAGGGAGGAGGGGGGCTGTCCGAGGTCTAGGGAGGAGGGTGGGGGCTGTCCGGGGTCCAGGGAGGGGGGGGGGGTGTCCAGGGTCCAGGGAGGAGGGTGGGGGGCTGTCCAGGGTCCAGAGAGGAGGGGGGGGGGGGTCTGTCCAGGGTTTAGGGAGGAGGGTGGGGGGCTGTCCAGGGGGGCTATTCGGGGGGTTGTCCGGGGGTTGTTCGGGGTCGAGGGAGGAGGGTGGGGGCTGTCTAGGGTCCATGGAGGAGGGGGGGGGGGAGTTCGGGGTCTAGGGAGGAGGGTGGGGGATGTATGAGGTCCAGGGAGGAGGGTGGGGGTTGTTTGGGGGGCTGTTTGAGGGCTGTATGGGGTCCAGGTAGGGGGTGGGGGGCTGTCTGGGGGGCTGTCCAGGGGGCTGTCCGGGGGGTTGTCCGGCGGATGTCTGGGGTCCAGGGAGGAGGGTGGGTGGGGGGGGGGGATGTCCGGGGGGGCTGTCCTGGACACATGGGATGATATTTACATATTTTCTAAGTAAATTCTTTCAAGGTTAAAAAAATAATTTCAATATATCAACTTCTAATCAGACCATCAATTTTCTAAATTCCACTAAAAAATTACAATTTCATTAAATAGATAAAAAATAAAGATAATGTGACCTACATAATCACACATATATTCAAGCACAATAAATCAATAAAAATCAAAGGTCAGTAATATCAGTAAAAAATGTAACGGATCAATATGTACCTCATCACCACCATCGTCACCCTCACCCTCATCCTCATCGTCGTCCCCATCATCATCCCCGCCATCCTCCTCGCCCTCATACTCAGCCTCGGCCTCCTCATCTCCCTCCTCCTCCACCTTGACCTCCTCCTTTCCCTCTCCGCCTCAACCTCCTCCTCACCCTCCTTCTCCTCTACCTTGGCCTCCTTGTAACACCCCGAATATTTCAAAACCTTATAAATAGAAAATGTGTGTTTAATTCCATTAAAGTTTTCTCCTTTTAACCAAACAGAATATAAAAGATAAAACACATAATTTTTTATTTAATAACTTAACACCGAAGTGTCTTACAACATTTTGAGTTTACAAGGAAAGCTCACTAACCATAAATGCCAAATAAAAACCCTAATAAGATCACTAGAAGGCTGCCCAAGATAAAAACAATCCCAACATCATAATATGGATCATTAGGACCCATCATGAGCATCAGAATAGCTAGTACCACCATGGCTATGCTGAGTACCAGTGGGATGATGAGAACCATTCTCCTCCCTAAGAAACTAAGACACCCCAAGTCTTGGTTTTATAGGGAACCTATTTGACCGTTACCTAATGTAGCCGTTGGAAGCTCAACGACTATAATTATAGCCAGTGGAGGCTTTAAATTTCATAACGGTTGGGTTTTAAAGTAATGAAGTTTATCTTCTTTATGAAAAACTTGGTTTTCATAATGATTTTATAATTTTATTTTATGTTTTGAAATTATGTCTTTAAATGTCATAGTTTTAAAATAAAAGAATACTTTTATGAACCTAGTTGTTTTTACAAACCATAATGTTTATTTATATAGTTCAAAACCTAGTAATTTAAAATATCCTTTAAATAATATAAAGTTTATGACTCCTAAAGAGGGTATTTTATAAGTATGGAACCAACATACCTTTAATAATTATTATGAAGATGTATTTTTGATACCCTAATGTTATATTTTTAACTAAATGAAACTATGTTTTCAACCTAGAAGTATTTTATACTATGAATCTTAGTTTTATAAAACCATTAAACTTCTGAATAGTTTAATGGGAATTAATTCAATTGTTAATGTTTTCATTAATTATTTTAACTTATGTTTATAGATACTCACTATTTTAAATAACATATATGTTTAAATAGATGTACATATTGTTTTCAAATGTAAATTTTTATCTAATTTTTTTTAAAAAAATATAAGGGAACCGGCCAACCGAGGGAAGCCTTGAGGCCAAGCCCTCAAGGTCAAGGCCAGTCCCCTACAACCAAGGTGGTTACCAGGGGTGTCTCGGGGTCCCGAGTGCATGCTTAGAGGAGAGCCCGAGCCGAGCATAGCTCGCTCCAGGTACCAGTGTGCACGCACATGCCCGTGTCTAAGGCCCACGGTGTGCAGGGTGTAAAGGTGGGCCAAAGCCCGTGAGGGGCCCGTGTATAAGGCCCCATGGTGTGTGTGCGTGTGTTATTTCCATGAAGTGGGAGCATTTAGGTTTATAAGTCATGCCCAAATCTTGGTTCATTTTGATGTGGGAACCATTTTTTTAGCCAAAATGAGATCCTGGCTGTTGGATCTCTCAATGCACGATCTTGACTGTCGAAACCGATCCCGGGTTCAACCCTCAATCGACCGCGGTATATCACCACGTTTTTGGAAACCGTTCGATCCTACATGATCTAATCCTGTCCATCCAATGTTTTTAAAATTCCACTTTGTTTCTGAGCCATCCGATCAGATCTAGACTCAATCTAAGTCGTCCAACCATTTTTATAACCCGCGAGCGTTCACCAGCCATTAGTTCAAGATCGGCCCAATCTGGGCCGTCCGCTTTCCTTCAAATTTCTTCCTCCTGTGTCATTTTCTTCCTCTATGGCACAATTGTCTTCTCCATGGCGTATCCCAGACCAGTGGCCTACTCCCTTATATTTTCCCCGTTTTTCTTTACTTCTTTAACCACCGGACCCTCCAATTTCACTTGTTTTCCACAATGGTCTCTTTCCCGACATTTTTTTAAAAACAAGTGGCCTAGGATCCCATTCTTATTACATTAAAATAATTATTATAGGAATAGTTTATATAAACCACCGAGGAATTTGAAGAACCCCGGTTCTTTTCACTCAAGTCTTCAGTGACCCTCCAAGAGTCCTCCGGTTTAATTTCCAGCAACTCTCGAGACCTCTTCCTCCTCTATTTATGTAAGGGTTTACTTTAAACATTCTGTTTTACAAAACCTATAATATGTAGTTATGTATATACGGTTTTGTAAATATATATATATGTATGTATAAATCCATTTGGTATTAAATGTTTTAAATGAAGATTATAGAAGTTTTTCTGTGTAAGGGATTACCCTGCTATGTTTACTAAAGAAAACCCTTTTTATATAGTTATAGGTATACAGGTTATATACATATATATTTTTATATGTTAGTTTTCAGTTCTGGATCTACCTATGCTCCTAAAAACTGGACGTTTGGGTTCGTTAAGTTATTTTTTTAAGAAAGATTATTTCCATTAGGTTTTATTTTACTGAACCTATATATATATATATTTTGCATATATAGTTTTGTATATGTATATATATAGAAAAATCTTCATTATTTTAAGGTTTTCAAAAATGGGTTATTGATGTGTTACTAAGGATCGTACAAGTATAATATATAAAAGGGTTTACCTTGTATGGTTTCCATTTAGCAAAACCTATTATATACATATATGTTTAATCAGGTATATAAGTATATATATATGTAACCCAAATCCAATCTATTTTTAAGGTTTCCAAAATGATTATGTATGTTAAATATTTATAAAGGATGTTATGAATATGTTTTTATCATGCCAAACCCATTTTATTAACTTTGTGTATATAATAATATACTTATATACATATATGAAAACCAATACAAATCAAATTATGATTTTAAGTGATGAATACCCGTCTTTAGATAATGTTTTAGTTGTGAAATAAGTCTTGGGTATGAATGAGATTATGTTTATAAAACCTTAATTTTATATGGATACATATATAATAAACTTAATATGGATTTAGTTTTCAATCGAGTAATTGATTAATGGTTGTTATGAATTTAATTTTAGCATGAAGAATCCTTTATGTAAACTTTATATATATATATATATATTTCTCTATACTTATATATATGTATTTATTTCAATACAAAAAAATTATGATTTTTAAGAGATGAATACTCATTTATAAATAATATTTTATGTGCAAACCAAGTTTTGGGTTAAATGGAATTGTGTTTCTAAAACCTAAATATATATATATATACATATTTATGTATCACCACTCAAGTCTATTTTATAATTCCTAAAGGATTAATTCCAATCCTTAGGTAATGTTTTAAATGCGACATATCATTAGTCGAGCAGTCTCAGAATTAGTTATTTTATTTTCAGAAGCTTGCCTAATGTTTTCAGAAAAAAAAACACTGGAGTATTTTTGGGTAATATTAATTGAAAATTAAATATTCAAGGTGGTATGGGACACCTTGAATATCAGACCTTATTGACATATGAGGAATGTATTGGACCGCCAGGTTGGGGTCCAGTTAAAAGAAATCCCTCCATGTTGGGGACTGGTTAAAGTAAGCCCCTCGATGCATCGATAGTTCTCAAGACAGTTAGATTGGGTTTTTACCCTTAGGTCATGGCACGAGGCCTTGACATTTATACATGAGTATAGTATTATATGCTTCCTCACTATGTTTTAGTATATGACCAACCAAGCAATTATTTCGACTAGAGAAATATCTTTGGTTATAGAACCATTACCTATGAGTATGAGATTAAAGTGTACATGGAATATGATGAGACAGTAATGATGCATAATTAGTTTTCCTTTCCATAATGCAATTATTGGCATTACATTTATCATGTTATATTATGCATTTTTATAATTTGTAGTGAAATTGTTTATGTGCAACTCTGATAATGTTCATGCTTAGTAGTACTAGCATACCTTGCGTGTTATGTTTATTTTTACTTAGTAGAATTCATGCGCTTTTGTACAAACATGCTTACTTTGTACATTTAGTAGCTTTCAGTTAAATGTTTAAACACTTGTGAATGAAATTCTTTAATTGTTTTATAGAAACCTTAGAAATGTCGTGACATTTTCCTTTAAGGAATTATTTTTAAGTATGTGAAATTATTTTCAAAGGTGGTTTTCAAAAACTATATTTATGTAATTTCAAAACCCCTTACTGAGTATTTTAATTCTCACTCTACATTTTGAATGAAATTTTTTTAGGTATCAGCCATGTCTTCAAAGAATTTTCAGATGCTGCTGGTTTCTGAGAACCTGAACCTCACGAGCCTCTGTATTATTGGGACATGATGTAATATTTTGAAAATGATTGTAATGTAATATTGGTACATCATGTCTCATAGGAACCAGCTTCGGGCATTCATAGGTCGGGTCCTTACACTCCTCTCCATTGTCTCGAACAACACTAGAACTTCCACCTGGTGCACCATATATAGGACACATCGATGACATATATTCATCACAAGCAGTGCTGGCCTCTGGTGGAAGTGTTGGACGTAAAACTTCCATCAGTTTCATAAATTCAGTGCTTGCCCTAACAGACTGTTCTGCCATCTCTATGGCCCCTTTTTTAGCATGTTCTGCCTGTGCCTTAACCTGCTGCAACTCGGTGGCACTAAAAATCGTACCTGAGGAGGGCCAATACCTTGTTGAAACTATACTCTTCCTAGGTCGACAATGTACTCTACTAGGGTGCTCATCTCCCAACACCTGATGTAAGTGATCATTTGGCCCAAAATTGTCAGGTTCCCAGGCATCAAGGGCCTCTAAAGCAGCTTATTACAAATATAAATAAATTATTAATATAAAAATAGAGACTAAAATTTTAAATCTACAAAGTAAAACTTATAATCTTCTACTGAGTCAGTTCATTAATCGCACTTCCATCTTTCTTCTTTCTACTCGAGCAAAACAGCTTTGCTCGTGGCACACATCCTTCTATATTAAATTTATGCCTCTACAATGACATTTAATGTAGAAAACCATAATTAAAAATAAGATACCAAAAAAACATAGTAATTACATAACTAAAATTATATAATAACTTTAGCAATCGAATAAATTATGGAGGAAGAAATAGAAAGTTCAAGTCGTAAAGAAAGATTATAAACTGTCATACCTACTATCTCTCATGATCTAGCATCATAGTACCTCCCAATGTGTTGATGTATTTCTTAGCATCAATGTTTTTTATTTCTTTTAGATGCATCGCAAATAAATTTCAATAATTAGTATTAACGAAAAGCATAAAATTTTCATTTAAATACTTATAATTTGATTAATATCATAAATTAGCTAGTCTCCCAATGAGTAATCATCTTTCGGTAATGTTCTAATAGAAAACCATCCATGACAGGGACCACCTCTAACTCTATGCCCACTCTAGCATGCCAGCCGATGTACAACTCATGCTCATATGCTCTCTAAAGCTCGCCTAAATCCTTTAGACGTGATGGCCATGCACCCTCACCATCAGGGAAATTAAACCGTAGCTAAAACCAAAATATTAATTCATATAAATACAAAAATTAATATATTTCATTAAATACAATAGATTTTTTTTACCCATATCTCTACCCAAGATTTATCCTTGACTTCATTTGGTAGCTGTCTCCATGAGAGCAGGCTGACAGGAATGATGTCAGATTATTTGGCAAGCGTCGCCAAAAAACTCCTACATTGCTACCCTAATTTTTCAATCATCTTACTATCTTCATTGTAGTCCATAATCAACTACGTTCAGTGGTTCCACACTTAATTCATGCGTGTATTCCCCTGCCCCAACCTTCTATAAGTAGATGTATCTGTTATGAAAGAAAAAAAAATATTTTATCAATACATGTTATAATGAAAATAAATAATGGTGTAATAATTTTTTAGGGTTGTATAAGTATACATGCAGTAGTCTGATCAATGGGAGCCACTGGATTCGTAGAAACTGAAGGAACACCCTATACAGATGGAGTAGGTCCCAATGTATGCTCCACATGGATAAACTCTGGCTGAGCAGTAGTCGAAGAAGATGGAATATAAAATCCCAGAGAGAAGGAAGCAGAAGTAAAAGAAGATGACAGATATGGATGACCAAATGCTGGATGGGGAGTGGGAATCATCATTGGATATGATACAGAAGGGTGAGGAGGCTCATATATAAAGGGTGGTAAAAACATTAGAGGTCTAAATATCCTATGTGTCCCTAATGTCACACCAGGATCAGAATGTGGGATGGATGGTATGTTAGTGGGAGTGGCAGTGTCTAATCGGGTACGCCGACCAGATCGTCTAGCTCCCATACCACCCCCCTCGTACGAACACCCCAAGTACTAGGACCACTACTAGGATACTCATCAAATAACTGTCACCTAATAGACGGATCCTGAAAAAATGTTTAAAAAAAACTAATCACATGACATTATATATTATTTAAATAAATATATTTGAAATAAAATACTCACTGCAGGCACTAGTGGTGGAATGCCCAGCTCAACCATGCGACGACTGTTGTCTATAATCTATTTTCGTCACCTCTCTTCAATTGGTTTCATTTTCTTGCATTTGAAAACAAATATGGAAGTAAATAGGAAAGGATAACTAATGTGTAACCCAAAAAAAAAGAGGGAATAGGGGGATTCATGGATAATTTAACTAACTATTATTTTAGGTGAGCTTGAACAAATATATAATGAAGTCAATAAATCATACAAGATGTAATAAAGAAATTTAATTTTTAGTAGGATGATTATTTACTAAGTGTCATCAGTCTATTAAAATCATGGAATATTGATTCTAACAGATTCATAAGTGGTGAAGCATTTGTCAAAATTAAGGAAAAATTTAATTTCTTTAGCTCAGGTAGATGATGCAGGTTTCAATACATGTTTTGCATAAGAATACAAACCATCATGTTCATTACCTGGTAAAATGTTAAAGAGAGGTCTTAGAGTCATACAAATTTAATACAAATCACAGTTAAAGCATTGAAATTTTCACCAAGTCAGAAATGTTGGTTTTGTAGGTTTAAATACAGTTCAATTCCAAATTAAAAAATGCAATTCAAATAAAAATTCCAACAATAAACATTGAAAATGCACATAACGGTCAAATCAGATACAAAATATTTTTAATCAATATTAAATCAATTTGAATAGTACCAACCTTAACAACCCAACTCGAGGTAAACCAAAATAATTGAGAACATGGATGGATGATTCTATATATTTTCCACCACAACTTCAGGTTCACAATAAACTCTGACAATTGAGCTATTAGAGTCATCAAAAGAAATAAATGGATTAGTTGCAATGGAAGTAGGGATAGTGTCAATTCCATCATCACCATCATCAAAAATATGTCTTAGAATTACTTCAACTATGACACCAAATTCAGGTAAAATTTGGTCTTTGACATAAAAAACTTGTTTAGCCATTGATGCCAATATATATGGTTCTTTGGTAGTAAGAGTGCGAGTCATATTAATTATTTAAAATCCACAATCATCAATAAATGTGCCATGTATCATCATCAAATCAAACCAATGGCATTTCATTATCGTGACTCGTCCATGAGAGTAATAATCTAATATTACTATTTTTTCAATGACTCCATAATAACCCACATTTTCAAATCGTGGTCTACTATCTAATGCACTGGCATAACAATCTGTTGTGGTAGTAACCATAACACCATCATGTTGTGTTCTCATTTTCTTTTCTCATTCAGTGACAATAAATTTGTACCCATTGATAACAATTGATTTATAGTCACGAACCACAATATTAAGACCAAAAGCCAAAGCTCTTATTTCCTCAGAGACAGAGTCATCATGCAAACTAATACCTGCAATATAAATGAATATTAAACTTAATTAAATATTGATTTAATTATTTTAAACAGTAATATATTTACCTTCAATTTTAACCAAGCAGAAAACTCTTTTCTATGCAAAGACTCTCTCCTTATCAAAGATAAAGAACGATGATTTCTATTTATCATTGTTTTATGTTCCCTATAGATAAAAAATATGAATAAATTAATAGATATATATGTAAGATATACATATTCAATTTAGTTACCTAATGTAGTCATCGAAAAAATCACAGTTTAACAAAACTTTGCGATGTGCCATCTCCCGCTCTTCAAGGCTTAATGTATTCAATGTATATGATCCAGGAATTACTCTAGTTTGAGGAAGTGATGAAAAAATGGGTTCAATTTTCTCATACTGTTCTTCTTCATTTCTCATTGTTCTATTCATTCTTGTAGTAAGATCAGACAAATATATTGAGCATAAATCCATACATTCTTGAGACAAGTAACCATTCATGATAGAACCTTCGGGATGATTCCTGTTTTGGACATAAGACTTTAATGTGTACATATTTCTTTCAGTTGGATACATCAAAAAAAAAAGAAAAAGGTCCTATGAGAAGTATTTCAGTGGGAATATGGATAGCCAGATGCAACATGCATGTGAAAAATGATGGAGGAAATATTTTCTCCAACTCACACAAAATTAATGGGGAATTTGTCAACATTTTTTGAAAGAAATACTTGGAAAAATTCTTAGCACAAAGATCTCTAAACAAATAGAACAAATGAATAATAGTCACCATTACATTATTGGACAAAAGATGTCAGATTGCTATTGGAATCAACTCATGTAGAAGAACGTGATAATCATGAGTCTTCAAAGATTTTAGCTTCAACTCTCTTCTGTTGACCCATTTAGATATGTTGTTTGAATAGCCATCAGGAACTATAATAGTCACTAATACTTCCAATTTTTTTTTTCCGTAGGTGTCATCACATAAGAAGCACAGGGAAATTTCCATTTATTTTCACTGATACACACAAGATGCAATTCTGGTTTGATGCCCCAATCCACCAAGTCACGCTGAGACCGTAAATCATCTTTTGTATTTCCCTTAATATTTATAAGTATCAAAAGAAACATTTCACATATATTCTTTTCAATGTGAATTATGTCTAAGCAATGACGTAACAAATTGGTTGACCAATAAGGAAAATCAAAAAAGATACTCCTCTTCCTCCAATTGTAATAGGTTTCAGTGGAAACATTCTTTATCTTTACAGATTTCATTTGAACCTTCCCGAATGAAAAACTGAAATATTTCAATTCATTAAGCACATCAGTTCCAGACATACACTGAGGTGGATCATCGGTCTCTATAGTATTATCAAATCTTCGATGATTATTTCTATAGGGATGGTCCATTGGAAAGAATCATCGATATCCCATAAAACTGAAACTACAATGATGTTTCAGTCTTATGGATCATGTATTATTCATACAAATAGTACATGACAGTTTTCCCTTCGTGCTCCATCTAGACATCATTGCATAAGTTGGAAAATCATTGATCGTCTACATAAGTGAAACACACATATGAAATATTTCTTTCGAATATGAATCATATGTGCGCACACCCACATCCCAAAAAAGTTTCAACTCTTTTATTAAAGGTTGCATGTATATGTCAATATCAATGTTGGGATCATAAGGACCAGATATGAGTATACTCATGAAAGTGAAAGGTTTTTTCATACACAACTATGGGGGAAGATTATATATGTGTATAAAAATTGGTTATGTGCTGTGCAAAACAAGCATATGCCCAAACGGATTAAAACCGTCGCATGAAAGACCCATCCTCACATTACGCACATCAGCTGCAAAATCAGGATATCGAGCATCAAATCTCTACCATGCAAATCCATATGCAGGGTGAACCAACTCATCATTAGTCTTCTTTCTCTCGGTATCATTCCATCTCATTTTTATTGATCTTTCATCAGACATAAAAATACTTTAGAGTCTGAGGATCAATGGAAAGTGCCACATTACTTTCTGTGGCATGCAGGATGGTGTTCCATCAGATTTTGACTACCAGTGGGATGTGCCACATTTTATACAATCATTTCGTTCAGCGGTTTCCTCCCAGAATAAACTGAAATCTTTCGGGAAAGCATGAATTTTTTTTCTTAAAAATCCAAGTTTCTCAGCTAACTTCCATGCCATATAGTGTTTGAGGGAATATCTATATCATCTGGAAGTAAATCCTTCAAGAAGGTAAGAATGTAATCGATTGTTATATTAGAAACCCCATACATAGTTTTTCCTATGAAACAATCAAATTAAAAATTCCAGCTTTTTCATTTTATCTCATTGTCGATATACTGGATTCGTGGAATCATCGTTCAATTTTTTCACCCTAAAAACATCATCATTTTCATTAGACGCATCATGTGTGCTCATATCAAAGTCTTCTTGGGTCAGAATCCTTTCTTTTTTATGATGATGAATAAACAGAAACCAGTTATATAAAAAATTCTCCACTCCAGTCCTCTCATTTGGATCATCGGCAATTTGAGATTTCATTTTCTCTCCATTGTGATACCACACATAGTAGTTTTCTTGAAAACCATATTTTCTTATGTGGTAGCTGACTTCTTCATGGCTCAACCAAGGTCTGCCAACACAAATGGAACATGAGAAGTGTATGCAACCACTATCTGAAGCATTGTGAAATGAAAAATATAAAAATATCTCCAAATTGTTTTGAAAATTGCTTGAGATACGATAGATTTCATACATCAAACTTCTATCCATTATGTAAAAAATAATTGTTATAAGTCATTTAATCAAAATCAATTCAATAAGATTGAAGTTTCATCCAAAATATATTTAATTAAACGAGAATTGTTCACTTTATATGAAACCATAAATGACACACTACTCTATATGAGAATCATAATATAAAAGACAGAAAAATACTATATTTATAAAAAAATATCTTTGAAGAACTATACATGAGTGTACAAGATCATGTACACTTGTGGAGGAGAATTATTCAGGAGTTGACTAAATTTTAGATCGAAGAAATTTTATATTTTAGTAGGTAATTTGAGTGATCACATACATTGTCCAAGGGGAGGGAGTGTCCAGGGGGGTGTGGCGTGTCCAGGGGGGTGGTGGGGCTGTCTAGGGGGGTCAGAGGTGTCCAGGGGGTGGGGGGCTGTCTAGGGGGGTTGGGGTGTCTAGGTGGGCGTGCTGTCCACAGGGTTGGTCGGGCTGTCCAGGGGGTAGGGGGTGTCCAGGGGTGGGAGAGCTATCCAAGGGGGGTGAGCGGGGTGTCCAGGGGGTGGGAGGGGCTGTACAGGGGGGTATGGGGTGTCCAAGGGGGATGGGCGGGCTACCCATGGGGGGTGGCGGGGACTGTCCAGGGGGTACGGGGTGTCCAAGGGGGTGGGCGGGTTGTCCAGGGGGGGGGGGGGTGGGCGGGCTGTCCATGGGGGGTGGTCGGGCTGTCCATGGGGGTGGTAGGGTTATCCAGTGGGGTCGGGGGGTGTCAAGGGGGTGGGGGGGGGGGGCTTTTAGGGGGTGGGGGGAATTCGAGGGGATGGAGGTGTCCGGGGGGGTGGTGGGTGGGTGTCCGGGGGGGGGGTGTCCAGGGGGTACGAGCTATCCAGGGGGTGGGTGGGCTATCTACGGGGGTGGCGGGGCTGTCCAAGGGGGGTCGGGGGTGTCCAGAGGGGTGGGGTGGCTTTCTAGGGGGTGGGGTGGGGGGTTGTACAGGGGGTATGAGGTGTCCAGGGGGTGGAAGGGCTATCTAGGGGGGGTGGCAGGGGTGGCAGGGTTGTTCAGGTGGGTACGGGGTGTCCAGGGGGGTGGGCGAGCTGTCTAGGGGGGTGGGGGTTGTCCATAGGGGGGAGGGGGTGTATAGGGGATGGGAGAGGCTGTCCAGGGGGGTCGGGGGGGGGGGGGGTCCAGGGGGTTGGGGGGGGGGGGGCTTTCAATGAGTGTGTGTGTGGGGGGGGTGTCCAGGGGGTACGAGGTGTCCAAGACAACCCACCGCCACCCCCTTGGACATACCACACCCCCCACCAGGACAGACCACCCCCACCCCTTGGACAATCAATACCCCCTCCTCCACCTGGACAGCCCACCCCCACCCCCCTTGGATAGCCCACCCCCCTTGACAGCCCACACCCCCCCTTGACAACCCACACCCCCACCCCCACCTCCCTAGACAACCAACACCCCCTCCCCCACCTGGACAGCCCACCCCCACCCCACTTGGATAGACCACCCCCCCTTGACAGCCCACACCCCCTCCACCACCTGGAGATCCCACCCACCACCACCCTTGGACAACCCATGCCTCCCTGGACAACCCCCCCCTCCTTGGACAACCCATACTCCCCTCCCCCCAGGACAACCCACCTCCTCCTTGGACAGCCCACACCCCCTCCCCTGCAGCTCCCCCACCTAGACAACCCCCCCCACCTGGATAGCCCACACCCCTCCCCTGTAGCCCCCCCACCTGGACATCCCCCCCACCTGGACAACCACCCCCACCTGAACATCCCCCCCACCTGGACAACCACTCCCCCACCTGGACAACCGACCCCCCTCCCTGGGACACCCCACACCCCTCCCCCACCTGGATACCACACCCTGACCCCCCTGGACAACCCACATCCCTCCTTGGGGCAGCCCATACCCCCCTCCCCCACACCCATATATCCCCCTACCCCCCCCTGCAGCCCCCCTACCCCCTGGACAACCCACCCCTCACCTGGACAGCCCCCCCACACCTGGACAGCCCCTACCCCTCCTACAGCCCCCTTAGGGTATTTTTGTTTAAAATCATTTTATTCATTAAAAAATCCAAACTATAAGGCATTATCCATTTCACTAAACAAAAAACATAAAGCCCCACTAAACATAATACATAAAACCCCACTAAACAAAAAACATAAAACAAACATAAAAACAAACATAAAACAAACCCTTTACCCCACTAAAAAAACATAAAACAAACCCTTTACCCCCTGCACTAAACAAACCCCACTAAACAGACCATTTATGATGTATGAAGTGTAGAACAAAAAAAAAACATAAAACAAACAAAGGGTTCGGTACTCCAACAACAATAACTCTAATTTAGCCGAAATCAAAACATCAAACATAAAATAAAAAGAGAAAGAACACTAAAACTAAGGTAACACTTACTAATTTGAAGTGTAAAAATAAAAATTTGTTTGATTGAAGAAGGATCTTCAGATGGAAGGTGTTTCGCGGTCGAGAATACGTCGGGAGGAGGTTTGGATTAGGTCTGCAATCAGACCTACCGGGAGCTCGGGTGCTGGGTATTTGGGGTAAAACATTCCCAACGGTTTTTAAAAACCGTTGGGAAAGCTTCCTTTTACCAAAGATTTATCAAAACTGTTGATATACCTTAGAGAAAATAGTTTTTCCCCAACGGTTTTAGCAAACCGTTGGGAAAGTTTAGGAATAAATACACATTGAAAACAGTTTGTTCAAACCGTTGGCAAATGTTGCTTCTTTTACACTACAACAATATTTTCCTCAAACCATTGCTATAGTACCGTTGGGAAAACACCAAGTTCCAGTAGTGAAATACTGGTAAATGTGGAACCATAATCACACATTGAAAATCCTTAGAGGATGCCAAGATCCACTCACTTATAAAAAGGAGGCATGGTTGGAGTTTTGAGTTATATTTAGGGATGACATTAATGCAGATGATTCTAAATAAAAAAACATTCACTATGGAAAAAATTGATATTTGCGATGGGGTATTTGCAACTGGACCCTCTTCCTGTCGCAATAGGTTTGGCACGAGTTGCGTGCCAAACTGCAGGAAAGGTATTTGCGACGGGTATAAAAGCACACCACAAATACCCGACAACGTTTTTTACTATTTGCGACGAGATTTATCTCTCATCGTAAACAGTATGTCGGCATGTTGGTATTTGCGATGAGACCCATCACAAATACCTTTTTAACCACCGCCCCCTAATTAACACGGGGAAAGTATTTGCGATTGGAATCTCGTCACAAATAGCACCATCACAAATAATTTAACCTATATATATAACCCCATATGTTTTTCCCATTCTACTCCTTTCTCTACCCCTCTCCCTCTCTACTTTAATTTTTTCTCTCAAAACTTTTTAAAGTTTAAAATTCTAAACCAGAGCAATATTCACGGCTTATATCCTCTGAAAGATTCAATTTTAAGGTATTTATCTATTTCTTTTATTTTTTAGTTAATTCAATTTATTTTATATTAATTATAATTATTGTTAATTAGTTTCAATTAAATTAAATTAGAAATAGATAGATTTATTTATCATTATTTATTTTTACAAATAATTACACATGATTAGTATTAATTAGTATTAATTAATAGTTATTATATTAATTATTATTAATTAGTATTAATTACTATTAATTAGAAAAATTATTAATAAGTAGTTATAATTAGCGATAATTAGTAATAATTAACAATAATTAGCAATAAATAGTAATAAATAATGATAATTAGTTATAATTAGAAATAATTAGCAGTAACTAGTAGAAATTAGTAATAAATTGTAATAAATTTTAATAATTAGTAATAATTAGTAATAATTAGTAATAAATTGTAATATATTGTAATAATTAGTAATAATTAGTAATAGATTGTAATAATTAGTATTAAATAGTAAGAAATGGTAAGAAATTGTAATAAATAGTAACAAATTGTAATAATTAGTAAGAATTAGTAATAAATTGTACTAATGAGTAAGAATTAGTAATAAATTATAATAATTAGTAATAAATTTTAATAAATTTTAATAATTAGTAATAATTAGTGGGAATAAGTAATAATTAGCGGTAATTAGTAATAAATTGTAATAATTAGTAATAAATTTTAGCAATTAGTAATAATTAGTAATAATTGATAATAATTAGTAATAAATTGTAATAATTAGTAATAAATTATAATAAATTGTAATACTTTGTAATAAATTATAATAATTAGTAATAAATTGCAATAATTAGTAATAATTAGTAATAAATTGTAATAATTAGTAATAATTAGTATTAATTAGTAATAAATTGTAATAATTACTAATAAATTGTAATGATTAGTAATAAATTGTAATAATTTATAATGAATTGTAATAAATTGAAATAATTAGTAACAAATTGTAATAAATTTTAATAATTAGTAATGATTGGTAATAATTAGTAGTCAATTGTAATAATTATTAATCAATTGTAATAATTAGTAATAAATTATAATAATTAGTAATAATTAGTAATAATTAGTAATAAATAGTAATAATTAGTAATAATTAGTAATAATTAGCAGGAATAAGTAATAATTAGCAGTAATTAGTAATAAATTGTAATAATTAGTAATAAATTGTAATAATTAGTGATAATTAGCAACAATTAGTAAGAATTAGTAATAATTAGTAAGAATTAGTAAGAATTAGTAATAAATTGTAATAATTAGTAATAAATTATAATAATTAGTAATAAATTATAATAAATTTTATTAATTAATAATAAATTTGAATAATTAGTGATAAATTTTAATAATTAGTAATATATTTTAATAATTAGTAATAAATTTTAATAGTTAGTAATAAATTTTAATAATTATTAATAAATTTTAATAATTAGTAATAAATTGTAATAATTAGTAATAAATTGTAATAATTAGTAATAAATTGTAATAATTATTAATAAATTATAATAATTATTAATAAATTGTAATCAATTGGCACAATTTCCAGCAGATTGACGACATCTCTTTTGCCTGACGACTCATCTCCTTACAACTTTATCCCACTAAAATAACTATGAAAAATCTTTTCCAATGTATGGATATCCATTTTCGTATGCACGAGAATGGAGAGCAGTGTGGCGAGGCCTCCCCGCTCTCTACTCTCATGCATATGAAAATGGATATGTGTATGTCAGAGCAGATTTTTCATATGGATTTCAGTCAGATAAAGTTGCAAGGAGATGAGCTGTCCAGAAAAATAGGCTCTTTTGCCCGTTGACTTATCTCCTTTCAACTTTCTTCCATTGAAATCACTATGAAAAATTTGCTCCGACATATAGATATCCATTTTCGTATGCACGAGAATAGAGAGCAGCATGATGAGCCCTCCATGTTCTCTATTACCATGCATGTAAAAATGAACATTTGTACATTAGAGAAGATTTTTCATAATGATTTTAATCAGAGAAAGTTACAAGGAGATGATCCATCGGGCAAAAGAGCTACCGCCAATCTGCTAGAAATTGTGCCGCTCGTAATTAGTGGTAATTAGTATAAATTAGCTGTAATTACTAATAATTAGTGGTAATTAGTATAAATTATTATAAATTAGTGTAGATTAGTATAAATTTTAAAAAAAATACTATAAATAACTATGAAATAATAGAAAATATTATAAATTGTTAGAAAAGTGAATTTATTTTTCTTCTATTTTTTGAATAGTGTTTTTATTATATCAAATTATTCAAGAAGACTAATTATTTTAAATTTTTAGATAAATATGGAACAAGTCAATAATAGTCATTATTAGATGATCACAATTGGATAAATCAGCGCATGAATCCAAACAGTTCTAGTTTAAATCATGTATATACTAAGGGTGTTAAAGCTTTATTATAATTTAAATCATCAAAACTATAATTTTTTTAGAAGGGAAAATTAAGTGTAATTGTAAAAATTGTACTCTGAGTACTTTTGACACATTTGATAATGTTGGGGGTCATCTATTGTGTTTTTGTTTTCAAATAAAATATGTTTTTTGGTATCAATATGGTGAACGCAGTTGCAAAGAAGATACTAATAATTTGTTTATGAATTCATCATGATTTAAAAATGTACTACATGATGTGGAGGGTCCATCTTTTCAACTAACTGAAACTCATGATGATATTTATTTAACTCCTGAGTTGAAACCATCACAATTTTATGAGTTGTTGAGGTCTGCTGAGGATGCCTTATATCCTGGCTGCAAGATAAGAAAATTTGAAGCAGATGCAAAATTTATGGCTATTAAATTACATAATGTAATGTCAAATAGAAATTTGATCAGATATTCTCTTTGGATAAAACATTGTTACCTAAAGAAAATATGTTGCCTACAAATTTCTATGAGAGCAAGAGGCTAGTTCGTAATCTGGGTCTTGGTTATTAGAATATTCATACATGTTTAAGTGATTGCATCATATATTATGGTGAAAATTATTTGTTGTATATTTGTCCCACATGTTGAAAATCGAGGTATAAAGAGGCTCAATTAGGGAATTCTATATTGATTCCTGTAAAACAGTTGAGGTATTTCTCGCTTACACCCAGATTGCAGCATTTATTTATGTCTCAGAATACAACAACATTTATTTCATGACACAAATCCAATATTTCAACTATTAAAATCTCAAATCATACCTCTAATGGTGATTCATGGAAATTTTTTGACCAAGTTCATCCGTCTTTTGCTTTAGAAGCCCAAAACGTGTGATTGGGTCTTTCTACTAATGATTTCTGTCCATTTGGTTCTTACGGTAGTCAGTATTCATGTTGGACTATCTTTCTAACTTCATACAATTTACCTCCTTGTATGTTGATGAAGGAGACATATATCTTTTTGACCTGATTAATTCCAGGACATCTAAAAAAATATTGATGTTTATTTGAAACCATTGATTGATGAGTTAAATTCATTATGGAGTAATGGTTTTAGTACATATGATGTTGATACGAAACAAAATTTCCTACTAAAATCTGCATTGATGTGAATAATTAGTAACTTTCTAGCATATGACATGTTATTTGGTAGGAGTGCATATGGTCCAAAATCATGTTCGTACTGCATGAGAGATAGAAAAACATCTATGCTCATTAATAGAAAACAATCTTATTTTTTCGACTATCATTGCAAATTCTTTCCAACCGATCATCCTTTTTAGAGGAACAAATTTCATTTCAGAAAAGGAACACTAGAAATAGATGGACCTCAAATAATGATCTTAGGTACAGAGTTAAAATAAATTGTCTCTTCATTACCTCCCATCACATTTGGACCAAAAATAAACCAATAGAAAATTGATGGATTTGGGATAGAAAATAATTGGATAAAACAGAACATTTTTTGGGATCTTCAATATTGGTCATTTTTTTGGTCCATCACATGTTGGTTGTCATATATATTGAGAAGAAATATTTTGATAATTTATTTCATATAGTTTTGGATACACCAAGTAAGTCCAAAGATAATGTAAAGGCACGATTAGATCTTGCCCAAATTTACAGGTGACCAAAACTTGAACTTTTTAAAAATGTTAGATCATAGAATTTAATGAATCCAAAATCATATTATACACTATCAAAAGAAAATTGATTATTATTTTGTTATTGGATTAAAAATTTGAGACTTCCAGATGGTTATGATTCCAATTTGGGTAGATGTGTTAGAAATGGTCATATTACTAGATTAAAAAATCATGACTATCATATTATAAAGGAAAAAATATAATGATTATCTTAATAGGTTTGTTAAATTCTATGATTTGGTATGTAATAACAGACATATCATATTTTTCCGAGATATTTATGTGGTGAAAATAGACTACGATTCACTAAGAAGATTACAAGAAGATGTTGTTTTAATTTTATGTAAACTAGAACAATTCTTCCTGCCATATTTATTTAACTCAATGGAACATTTGATATTACATTTTTTGTATAAAGAAAAATTTAGAGGTCCATTATAGTTCTGATGTATCTACCCATTCGAGAGATGCATGTAGAAATTGAAGAAAAAAGTATGCAATAAAGCATCGGTTGAAGGATCAATTGTAGAAGCTTATTTGTAAGAGGAAATTTATTTTTTCTGTTCTCATTATTTTAAATATGAATATCCCTAAAAACACAATCACATGGGCCATAATAAGGGAAATGTTGATGATGAAATTATAAATTAATTATCAGTTTTTAATCAGCCCAAACTTGGCTTCAATAGAGTTTATGAATGATGGATTTTAGATAATGAACATCACAGATCTCATACATATGTTATTCTCAAATATGAAGAAATGAAACCATTTGTTCTATAAGTGCTCCTATCACTTATTATATAATCTTTATTATGGTCAATTAATCTTATTTTATTTATAGGTTATATGATAATCATATCAAGAAACAACTTCCATAAATTATAGTAACTACTCTTGAAGAACGAAGGAAAAATAATTTTTCCTTATGGTTTAAAAAACTAGTATCATAAATTATTTATGGTTTAACATATAAAATAATTTTTTTACTTGTTATATTAATAATTTTTCTACAAATTTTTAGGTATCTCAACATGCTGATAAAATTTATAATCTATTGTGTGTATTTAGTAACCTGCCGTCCAAAATGGTTAAATCTTATAATGAATATGTGGTGAATGGTTTTTAATTTTATACACGTGAATATGGGGAATAAAAAATAATGAATAGTGGTGTTTTATTGAGAGGATCACATCATAGAGAAACTAAAGTTGAATTTTATGGCATGATGGAATAAATTATTGAACTGTGTTATCTGGGACAGAATTACATAACGATATTTAAATGTCAGTGGTTGTATACTGATAGAGACTTGCATGTTCATCCGAACCATGGAATCATTGATATTAAATATAGAAGTATTTTTTGTAGTAAATGGACTATTTTTATTGGCTCAATAGACACATAAAATTTATTATGAAAATTACTGTGCTACTTCAAGATAGTTGGGTGATTGTTGGAGCATAATAAAAATTAAATGTTGGGAAAATCAGTTTACTCAAACTGAATGTGGTTTTGCTGAAGTGCAAGGAATTTAAATTTTTCAAGAGACTACTCTAAATCCATCTTTTTCACAAAGAGACATGAATATTGATGATGAAACCCCATAATTAAAGGGTTAATGGTGACAATGATGTTAATGATGTTACAAATTAATTTTAAATGACAAGAGATGACTAAATTGAAACTCATATGGAAATTGATGATGCTGAGGAGGAACATGAAGACATTAACATTATTAGATGTGAAAATGAGGATATAGATAAACATTGACATAGTTAAATGCTGATTATCATCATATATAATATATATCTACATATAATAGTTGTTTTCAACTATTTTCTAAAAATAGTTATTTCGTGTTTTAGATGTATGAGGATCTGTTTTGTCAATTGTAGAAGGATGATCTACCTTTGGATGAGAAGGATATTGGATCATATGACCCTGAAACTACTGGCAGTTCAGGGAGTACTCGAAGGGTGCATGGTCTTGCGTGATTGATGATTCCTGACCCAATCCTCGAGCAACGTCCACATCTAGGATTTGATCCACACATGCAAAGGTATGTTTACTAATTTATTTTAGTTAGATTTAATTAATTTATTTATATACTAATTTTATTATTATTCGTTCTTTTTTTTCACAGCTTCTCATATATAGATGTTGGATAAGGGAACACTATATTGCACAATTATTTTTCTAAAACATGGGTCACATGAGATCATATTCCCATTCATGTTCAACACTGAATGTTCGACCATTGCATGGTATGTAAATAAATAATATTTATTTTGAAATTTATTTAATTAATAACTTGATATTATAAATTATTTGTAGGGTTTATGGTATCCCGTCGATGATATCATGCATAACACTATCTGAAAGACATGATATGGGTTTATGCATGAGAGTTGTCATCGTTTTTTGCACAATTTGAGAAGGAAATCAATGATGAAAGGAGTGATAGAGTTTGATGAGTCTTTTCATGCCCACCAATATGATTACATTTCATCTTAGGTTTGGGATGAATTATGTTCACACTGGTTGGGTGGTCATTTTCAGAGGATATCATCGGTAGGTTGAAAAAATTGGGAGAGATAGGAGGTGACACATCGAGACGGTAGTCGTACGTTCAGTGTGCATCAGGAACATATGGTGAATACTTTTTTTAAAATAATTTATATAACTTTAAATATAAACAGTTTATTTTATATTCATACAGGCATCCAAACAACCTGATATTATAGAGTTCTACGTTTATAGAAGGATGTACAATGATCCAGTCACTAGAGATATTTGAGGTGATCTCCAGCATCAGATTATGGTCAGTATAATTTGTTTCTGAGTTTTAAAATTAACTACAAATAATATTTTAACTATTTTAATTTTAAATTGCAATTTAAAGAGTCATATGAGGCCACGATGTCTCAAACACAGACTAAGAGTCAAGACGAGACCAATGATCATACCAGTACCCAATGATTTGATGAGGCAATATGGATGTAGGCAACCCAATATGCCTTCGAGAAAATCCAAGTTGTTGGTATCAGATCTCGATTGATTTATGAGAGATATTATAGTACTGTTGTGATGTTAGCATCCAGCTTGAGAGAAGCTCGTGGAGATTCATCACCATCTACTACATAGTATCAGGAGTAGCTGCGAGCTTAGGGTGAGCTTATAGAGAGTATGTGTAGGGATCAGGAGGAGATACATCAATGGAAACAATAGTAGTAGGAAGAGTTATGATGACAACAACAACAACGAGAGGAGATACTTCTATGGAAGCAATAGAACCATGAGAAAATGGAGTACATACGACGTCTGGATCATAGTTTAGGGATGACGTTCCCTCAACCATTTCCTCTAGCTCCTCCAGAAGACCCTCCCCCTCAGTGATATATTTATTTTTTATGATAAAACATTTGAATGTAATTTTTTTGTAATATTAACTGTTTACATTTCTATATAGTGCATTTTTATATTGTTACGAATATTAAATTTTATTATTTATTTAATTTTTTATTATTTTATTACTTTATTTAATTTTTTTAATTTTTTTAATTTGTTATTATTTATTACATTTTTGCGAATATTGAGGTTTTTATTATTTTATAATTTTTTTATTATTTTACTAATATTAATATTATTATTTCATTAATAATATTATTAATAATAATATTATTATAATAATATTATTATATTATTATTATTATTTTATTATTATTATTATTATATTAATAATATTATTTTATTATTTTATAATTTTTTTACTAATATTAATATTATATTATTATTATTATTGTATTAATATTAACATTAATATTATTATTATTATTTAATAATATTTTTTTTTATTAATATTTTTTTTATTCAATTTTATTATTTTTTATTTTTTAAGCTATTTGTGATGGGTCATCGCAAATAGTATTAGCGATGGGCCTTCACAATAGGGTTTTTTAAAAAACCTCAGGAAAACTATTTACGATGGTCTATTGTAAAAAGTCTATTTGTGATTCCCTTTTCTGCAACAGGTCATTTGCGATGGGGCCTCATCGCAAATGAATTTTTGAGATGGGTCCCCGTTGCAAATGACCCATCGAAAATATACCAATTTCCAGTAGTGATTATTTTAAATATTTTTTAATGTTATATATATATATAAAATAGAATTAAAATAAAAAAATGAAAAGGATAGGGGTGCAAACTGTGTTCATTCCTCTTATACAAACATTAAATAGGATTCATAAATACGGTTCACTCCTCTTATCTTAATTATAGTCCCCAGGTCAGTGTGAGATCACTGAGATATAGAGGTGGTGAGACAATGATTCTTTTCTTTTATGAATTCTTCTTAGATCTCAACCTATGAAATTATTTAGAGTTTTGATCCTATGAAATATTTTTCTCACCCGTACCTCATATGCGTTAACTATGAAGAGAGAAATAAATAGATGATATTTAAATGGTTTGGTACAAATACCTAATCTTTTTCATGTTTTTTATCTCCCTAACATGGATTCTTCAAAAACTTTTTTCAGGATTACAAAGTAACAAGCAACAACTGGTTCTACACCCCAATAATCATACCTCTATTCATCCCTAGTTCAACCCACAACAATCAACTCTTACATCATAGTTGGTTATACACCCAAAATGTCATTCTTGTCTCCTCTTCCTCTATAAATAGTTATACCCCCTAGCCATAATCCTTTTTAGTAACTTATAATACCCCAAACTACAAGATATTCCTTTATTATTATTGATCCACCGTAAAAAAGATTTGTTTCTATATATATTATTCCTCTGCAAACAAGTTTGATCTTCATAAGAAATCATTTATCTGATGAAGTCTCTCCTGTACACCTCCATCTATCTCCATCTGGTTGACTCATAAATCTATTCTATGTTCAATATATCTTCATATGATTCTACTTTTTTATGAACCCTCTATTCAATGGACTCAAAATTTCATTGTCTGATGACTTCTGAATTCTTCATATGATGATATCAAATTTCTCCATCTAATGTATATTTAGAGAGTCTATCCAATGGTAATTAATTTTGAGACCATAAGCTCACTTTTTATAGTATAATTATTACTTATCTATCTGGTAGATTGGTGAATTATTCTAATATATTATTTACTAAATCTCTGATGGACCATTTAGTGTTTGATAGAAAATTCAGAGTTCAAGCTTTATATAGATGAAAATACATGACTTCATAAATCCAAACTTTATACAATTTGAAAATTTATCATTATATAACTTAAAATTTATAAAAAATTTCTCGATATGCTAAATATAGTCTAATGTACAACAAAACTCTCCATTTGGTGATCTTTAAGGATTTCCTCTGTCTGATACAAAATTGTACAATCGCAAATCCAACATTGTTGTGTTGTAACCCCATTCTAGATAACCATGTCTAAAACTCATTCCATTAGCCTCAATCAGGAATCCATCATGTTCCGTTTACATTATTCCTTTAAAAAATATTATCCAGGATTCATGAATAACATCAAGATATTAGGTTTTTTGAAGATTAATAAAGCATCATTTGACTTTATAGTATTGCTCTAAACTTAGAAAGAACTATTCTCACAAACTTCCTAGGAAAATTATTCTACTAACATATGTTTAGAAGTTGAAAAAAATTCAACCAACACCACCTAGGCACAAAAATATCCCTCATTATGTTCATTTTCAATATCCCTACACATCTTCACACATCATCAAATTCAATATGTGTACTCAGTTATTTCTCCCACATATGTTTGTGCATTTTCACCCCCTTATTGACAATAAAATTCAAAGGATAACATAGGGGTTATCTCAAATCACCCCTTTATATAATAATCCAGAGAGAAATTCTTAATGGAAGAATAGTATCACAAGAATCTATAAACAAAGTTCCTTTAATTAGACAAATCTAAGTCTACATCTGTGAACTCTATGTTGAAAATAAGGTTTTATTACCAAGGTAATCAATGTTGTCCATATTTTTTTTTCAATGTAATAATTTCCTCAAACTTATTATATCATATTTACATTATGGGGAATACGAGTAAGATTTTTAAGATTAAACTTTCACCCATCTAAAAAAACATATCAAAACAATTGATGTGTATAAACACAACACCCTCTGAATCTTAGATTTTTCTCAATTATAATCACTCCTATTTGAAGATTAGTTCAATATCTCCAATTAAAGTGTTATAGTCATACCTAAAAATAATATTTTCTCCCATTGATGGGTAGCACTATATCATTCATCATGGTGATCGTAATGATCCATGATAGATATTTATTCTTACTATAAAACCACTAATGCACTAAGACAACTCCTCTACTGTAACAAACCAACTCAGGTCAACTAGAAAAGACACTTGAGCTGGCCCACCATGATGGTTAGGTTTAATAAGATAATGTTAAAAAATCTAATATATAATACAAAAAAATACATAAAACTAGAGCATAAAGTGGAAGAAAGAGATACAACTGAGATTAATACAATCCAAGTCAAACTGGATAAACTAGAAAGTATGAAAAAACAAGACCAACAAGTCTCCATGTAACCAACTTTCACCTCTAATCCACCCCACTATGAAGGCTAGGACTAAAAGATAAGACAACATGCTACATAATTCCCTCCCCTTAAACTGAATCCTACAAAACAACATCTACAACCACCCAAAGGAAAAATTAGGGTTTGAGCAAAATGCCTAGTAGGATTCCACTATAGAATATATATAAAGTTTTATATCAAGAATGATATAGGTATATAATTAAAAAATATAGTTTTAAAAATCATTTTTATAAATCAAAACCATTTGTAAATCATCCCTTAGTTTTCTATAAAATCCTCTCATATTATCAAAATAAGGAATATGAAAAGTATGAGTGATAAAGCATGAAAGAATAATCAATAAAATACACGAATACACCATAAGGTAAACAAGTAAGAAAATAACCATGACCAATCCATAATGTGAAAGCAAGTGAGAAAATAACCATGACCAATATATCATGTGAAATCATGTGAGAAAATAACCATGACCAATACAACATGTGATAATATAATAAAAAATAAAAAATTAAACCATTTGGGATCTAAACTATGGGTATAAGTACTAGATATAAAAAATAAATCCCCAATCCAGGCCTATGGTGGATTCAACTGGTTTAATATCTAGTGGAATTACATACACTAAAGTGCAAGAAAACCTCAAGTGGCTTTAAACACGCCATGAGTGACATGTCTATTCTTGATGCACCCAAGGTTATACAATGTTAGAAGTTTTTTCAAAACCATCTAAAAATACATGATCACAATTTATAAAACATTTTCAAAGAAAATCCAATCTGCTTCAGTGCTTAAAACCCCATTTTAAACCAAAACCACTATTTAAGCATTTTATCAAACACTTGGTGTGCACAAACCATTTTAAATAAAACCCCTTTAAAACATGATTTATTTACCAAAAAATATCGTAATCACAAATAAATTCAATTTAGTGAATAGACGAAAGTAATTTACAAGAAAAGTAAGAAATTTATAGAATTATCCCTTTATATAGAAACACCTACCTTAAGAATAGAGGTAGACCTAATTGCCTTTGAAAATAAAGATCATGGAAGAGTAAATAGGGTCCTTATGATCCTAGATCCATATAAAACACATAAATCCTATGTAAAAACCACTTAGATATGGAATACAAAGAATTTTTGGGTCCTACAAGATGATAGGAGAAGATATCAAATTATGATCTAAGAAGAAAAGGTAAAACTAGATCAAAAAGAAAGAAACCTTGAGTTGATCCATCAAGAACAAAGGAAAACTGCCTAGAATCCAAAGGAATATGCCTCTTGAGAACTAGGGAAATATTAGTTTGATCTAATATGTGATTAAGGTATCATTATAGGTTAAAACCAAGTCCTAGTTATTTTTAATTAAAAATTCAGAGCATTAAAATTTTGTGCACACAGTTTGCTGGAGAGTCCACATAGTTAGGAGTAACCATGCACCTTAACTATGTTCCCTATAAAAATATTATATTTGGGGTTCAAGGTTTGGTTAAATATTTACTTTAATAATGTGACAAATATATATAACCCTCTACCTAGGGTTGAATGGTTTGTAGGGATGGCCACAGAGTTTGGACAAACCATGCACCCCCTTCTAGTAGACCATGCTTTGACACACAGTTTCCCAAGTCAAACCAATTTTTTTTTCCGAATCATGAACCAATCGTGAATAGACCCAAGGGATCAATTTTTTTTTCTAAAAACTCATAAAATGACCCCAAAGAAATACCCAACCAATTAATAGTTAAAACAAGGGTCAAGAAGTACCTGTAAGAAAGTAACAGAATGTTATAATCTACCCAACACAAAGGCTTAATGTCCCTATAAATTTCTCAAGATTCCAGACTCACAAAAAGAGAAGTACATTAATTACTCATAAATGATTCTATATAATACATCTTGTGACTATCCCATCTACACTTCTATAGTACCCAAACCAAAGGAATTATTTTACCATAAAATACCTTATCCTGATGATCCATAATCTGAACTGGTAGCTCAATAAAAGTGGTATCGAGATCATGATTAACATACTACCATTCCATCACATGGGAAGGATTCATTTGATACCTCTTCAGTTAGGAAACATGAAACACATCATGAATCAAATTTAAATAAGATGGTAAGTCAAACTGATATGACACTTTCCAAGTATCTCCACAATATCAAAGGGGCCAATAAATATCTATACCAACTTACCTTGCTTACCCAACAAATTATATTCCAAGAGAGGTGAAACTATAAGAAAAACCCAATAACCAACCTAAAACAATAACTGTCAATGATGATTGACCACATAGTATTTCAGATATATTTGTGCTATGACCAAACTTTTCTGAATCAATTGCATCTTTTTAATCATCTCTTAAATGAGACTCATCCCAAACAAGGATGATTCTCCCAACTCTAACCAACACAAGGGAGATATATATGGCCACCCATAAAATAAATCAAAGGGTGCCATCTTTATCAAAGCTTGATAAATATTGTTATAGGTAAATTCAACCAGAGTAAAATTATTTTCCCAAGATCCACCAAAATCAAGCATGCAATATAAAAGCATATTCTCAATAACTTGGATAGATATCGTTATCTGTCTATCCATATATAGATGATAATACATTTTCAATTTAAAATGGGAACCTATTACCTTCTGAAAACATTTCCAAAACTTGTATGTGAACCTTGTTTTCTTTTCATAAAAGAAACATAGAGAGAAACCCATGAATTCTCACAACCTCTCAAATGTAAAAGTCTCTGAGCAGTTCCACTTTCATTGTTTCCTTAATTGGTATGAAATGATACAATTTTGTATGTAGATCAATGATCACCCAAATCAAATACTTCCCACTAGGATTCTATGGAAAACCAATGATTAAGTCCATGAAAATATCATCTAACTTCCATACCAAAATGGGAAAAGGTTCCAACAAACCAGGGGGTCTTTGATGTTCTGCCTTAAATTTCTAACAAATGAAACACCGTGATACTAAATTTAAAATTGAATAACTCATCCCTGACCACCAATTACAGCATCTAAAGTCTTGATGCATCTTGGTATTCCTAGGTTGTATACACAAACATGATTGATTTCCGCTATCCATCAACTCTTTCCTTAGAGAAATCAAAACAACCAACTGGATACAAAAGCATAAATCTTCACTAGGAGACCAAGACCACACTCACCCAAGGTCTCTCCCACCATAATTTTTTTTTACGTAAGCATTATCACTCAATTTCTATCACCTGATTGATCCAAAATCACTCATAAAAATATTAGTTAGCTTCATAGATACCAAGAACACCTATCCACCAACCTCTTTCACTCCCAAGCTCATCTCATAAAAAAACTAAATAGAGACTACTCCTCAAAGGATTCCTTCACAGATTGTGTCAGTAATTTTATGATCAATACATCAACAACCAAATTATATTTACCCAGAGTGTATGTAATATCAAAATTAAAATTCTAAAGATACTCTACCCAGTGTCTCTGTCATAAGTTCAGTTCCCTCTGAGTAAAAATATATTTTAGGCTCTTATGATCAAAATACACTGTAAAATTCTCCCCAAAGAGACAATGATTCCATATTTTGAGTGAATGTATAAATTCTTACAACTCAAGATCATGGATATGGTAGTTCTTCTCATGAGGGTGTAACTGGATAGATCTATAAGACACCACCTATTTCCCCTCTATCAAGATATGTCCCAAACCTATACTAGAAGAATCGCATAAAACATCATAATATAAACCTATTAACAGAATAATAAAAACTGGTGATGAAGTTAACCTAAACTTTAGCTCCTCAAAATATCTCTAATATTTTTTACTACATTCAAACTTACACTCTTACATCTTAAAGCTATCATCGAAGATGCGATCTTGGAGAAATATTAAAAAAACCATCTATAGTAACTACCCAAAATCAAGAAGATATAGATCTAAAACACATTTATGGGATAATACTATGATATAAAAACCTATATTTTATTAGGATCCATTGATATTACCCTCTCAGATATGACAAGATATAAAAATTTCACTTCCTGGATCCAAAACTCACATTTTGAAATCTTACCATATAGATGATGTTCCTTCATGGTTTGAAGAGTGATATCAAAATGGTATGTATGACCATCCTCTTTCTTAGAGTGAACAAAACTATTATCCATGAACACAAAAACAAAAGTTTCCAAGAACTGATAAAATATTAGGTTCATAAAATCCATAATACCATAGGAGAATTAGGAAGATCAAATGGAATAACTGGAAACTTGAAATTACCATAACGAATCCTAAATACTGTCTTAGGTATATCCTCTTCTCAAACTCCCAAATAGTAGTAACCTGACTAAAGTTAAATATTTGAAAACTAATGTGCCCCTCTAAGATGGTCAAAGAGACCATAAATCATCATAAAAGGATATTTGTTATTAACTGTCACCCGATTCAACTTTCGATAATACACACAAAGTCTAATATTCCCATCCACATTCTTAGAAAATAGGATAGGAGAAACCCATGGTGACATGATAGGAAGAATAAATCCCTTAGCCTCTAGGTCCTCAAGGCGGACTTCAAGTTCCACCAACTCAGCAGGTGTCATTTGATAAGATGGCATAAAAATGGGAATCATACTAGGGAGTAGGTTAATAATAAACTCAACCTCTTTTGTGGTTTTAAACTAGAAAAATCATCCAAAAAGACCTTAGGGTATGAAAACACTACTGAAGGAATAAAAAACCCATAAAAGGGTCAATAACATCAAGAAACATGTTTTAAAACTGGCATGATATTACCCCAAAATAAGAAACAAAATGTCCCACCCTTCCCAATCTAGGCTCCAACTCACCCTAAAAAATATGAGTGACCCCATAAGAAGATAAAAACTAAACTTGATGATTATAATAGTATATATGGGCCTTAACATTGATCATACGATCCATTCCATGTATCGTGTCAAAGATGTTAATATCAAGAACTAAAAAGTCCCACACCATTTCGAAGTCTTCTATCATCACCATACATGTGGGAAACTTAAAACCTTGTTTAGGCCTCTTTCTAAAAGGAATAGAAAGATAAAAAAAGAACAACAAAAATTAAAAATATAAGACCAACACACCAACTAAATTTCACAATATAAAATAATTAGTAACACTTGTATCAAACAAATCTGGCACCATAGAAGATGAAATAAACACCACACCTCTAACATTAGTTGGATCTGAATCAGATTCCTCTATCACACACTCTGTTATATAAATTATTCTGGTCTTACCCAAATGAAAATACCCATTGGCATGAGGATTAGACCCACCTCCCTTAAAATAATCGGTATGAACCTATGAACCCTTAGTGAGAGTGGATCCAACCTTACTACCCTGTGATATCCTTTCACAAAAACACCTCAAATGGAATAATAGTCTGCAATGATGACAAGTCTTAGGAGTCATCATACAATTAGTATTAGTATGACTACCCCTTAAACATTAGTAGTAGAAAACCCATTGTTATCCTAACAAATACCTTGAAACTTTTCCTGAAGAAGAATAACTACCCTTTCACTTTGTTTTCCAGCCAGAAGAAACACTGTGTCTAATAACTTTACCAAATGAAGCTCCACCCAAACTAGTATTTACATCTATGTTAGCATCTACCAAAGATTATTTTTCAAATACCTCCATGAAGGCTAGAAGACACATGAAAATCAACATCGACTGAATATTAGGCTATAGTCCAAACTCAAACCTCTGATCCTTTAGGTACTCATTGTTGACTAGATCTGGTGCCAAATGCACCAACTCAGCAAAATGGGTGGAATACTTTAGAACAATATGATCTCCTTGATCCAAGGTTAGAAACTCTCAGATATTATATAAGTGTAATGTCTCAAGGTAAAAATATTTATTGAAGATTTCTTGAAAGAAGTACATGTGATATCCTCATGTAAATTAGCTTTCAAAATAGAGTCCCACCACCTCCTTCCTAGTCCCTTGAGCATGTATGTGGAAAAATAAACCTTAGAGTCCTCAGGAGTCTTAAAGAAGTTGAATATCCTACCAATCCACTCAAGTTACTCCTCATATTCTTGGGGTCTTTTGTCACCATAGAATATGGTTGGATGCTACTCAGTGAATTCTGAGCCATGATCCACTGCAAATACGGGTTCCCAAAAACCACTTAACCTAGAGTCTGAATAGTGTGGATTAAATAATATAATAAATAAGGGCCCACTATAGGGTTTTCTCTAGGAAATTGTCTCACTGCGTCCCCACCTGGATTCAAAATATCTCTTCTAGGAGGCATAATTTAATAGTCACAAGACAATAACCAGTCATCTTTTTGAGAAAAATTCCAATTTTTTTGAACCAACTTCAAGAATTCATGTCAATTTCTTAAAAAATATAATTTAAGGGAATATTAATTCTCAAGATGAAACTCAAAAATTTAAAAAGTAATATGTCCATTTAAATAAAATCCTCATCCAGTTCATTCAAATAACCTCATACTCTAAGTCTCAAACTTGATAAAAAAAATTTGACCACCCATGGTAACTTGAGTTCAGACATAAAAGTGAGATAGATAGGTATCCTCCTAAACTTACTACCCAAATCCCAATGATCTTAACTCTTATCTACCAAAGACACTAAACCAAACTTAGGTAGTGTTAACATGCTACAGCTGATCATCCATTTTATACCATTCTGTAATGAACTGACCCAAGTCAACTAGATAATCTATCCGAGCTAGCTCTCCACAGTGGATAGGTGAAAAAAGATAATGGAAAAAGTCTCATATAGAATAAAACAAGACATATAACTAGAGCACAAAGAGGAATAAAGAGATACAACTAGGATCCATATAATTCAACCCAAACTGGATAAACCAGAAAGTATGACAATAAAAGACCAACAAGTCTCCATGTGACCAAACATCACTTCCAAATCATCCCACTATGAAGGCTAAGATGAAAAGAGAAACCAAAATGCTACATAATACCCTTCCCTTTACCTAAATCCAGTAAAAAAACATCTATAACCACCTAAAGGAAAAATTTGGGTTTGAGAAAAAACCCAGTAGGATTCCACCATAGAATCTATAGAAAGTATAATATTAAGAATGATATAGTTATAGATTTAAAACAAATATAATTTTATAATTAATTTTCATAAATCAAAACCATTTTTAAATCATCCCTTGTTTTTTCATAAAATCCACTCATATTTTCAAAATAAGGAATATGACAAGCATAAGTGATAAAGTCTAAGAGAATAATCAATACAATCCATGAATACACCATAAGGTAAACATTTAATCAAATAACTATGATCAATACATCATGTGAAATCATGTGAGAAAATAACCATGAAAAATCCATCATGTGAAAGCATGTGAGAAAATAACCATGATTGATCCATCATGTGATAATCCAATAAAAAATTATAAAGCACACCATTTGGGCTCTAACATATGGGTATACGTACTAGACATAAAAAATAATTCCCCAATATGGGACTATATTGGATCCAACTGGTATAACCTCTAGTGTAATTACACACACTAAAGTGAAAGAAAACCTCAAGTGGCCTTACACACATTATGATTGACATGTTTATTCTAGAAACACCCAAGGTTACCCAATATGATAAGTTTTTCCAAAACCAATTAAAAATAAATGATCAAAATTTAAAAAAAAAATCAAAGAAAATCCAATCCACTTCGGTGCTTGAAAACCTATTTTTAAACCAAAACCACCACACAAGCATTTTATCAAATATTTTGTGCGAAAAAACACAGTTTTAAAGAAGAAAACATTTTAAAACATGATTTATTTCCAAAACATCCATTGTAATCACAAATAAATTAAACTTAATGAATAAACTAAATGAATATACAAGAAAAATAAGTAATTTATATAATTATCCCTTTGTATAGAAACCCCCACCTCAAGAATAGAGGTAAACGTCATTACCTTTGAAAATGGAGACTAAGGAAGAGTAGATCAGGTCCTCATGATCCTAGATCCATAAAAAACACATCATTTCTATATCAAACCCCATTTTATCTGGTATACATAGCCCCTTAGGGTTCCAAAAAAGATAGTATAAGACAACCAAAAAGTTTCTAATAATAAAAGGTAAAACCAGATCAAAAGGCATAATACCTTGAGTTGATCCATCAATAATGAAGTAAAAACATCTCAAATACAAAGTAAGATGCCTCTTGAGCACCGGGGAAAGATTAGGTCAAGCTAATATGAGATTATGCTTTAATTAGAGGTTAAAATAGGGTACCATGTATTTTTAATTAAAAATTAGGAGCATTAAATGTATATGAACATATTTTTCTAGAGAGGCCATATGGTTAAGAGTAACTGTGATCCTTAACCGTGAACCCTATAGAAAGATTCAGTTTGGGGTGCACAATTTAGATGAACTATTACTTTAACCATGCACCGACCATGCATAAACCCTCTTCATAGGGGTGAAAAGTTTGGAGGGGTGGCTACGTGATTTATAAAAACTAGGAATCCCTTCTAGTAGACCATGCTTATCCATAGGGTTTCTTAGGCTAAACCACATGATTTTCCCTAACTATGATCCAACTATTCATAACCCTAAGGGATCCCAAAATTTTATGAAAACTCCCAAAATGATCTTAAAGCAAGACCCAACCAAACCATAGTTAAAACAAGAGTCAATAAGTTCCTATAATAAAGTAAATAAATTTTACACCTACTTTTTCTCCTTCAATTCCCTACAAGTTATTTCAGATAAACAAGTATAATGGGAATAAGTGGAACCTCAGTGTTCATTAGAAGTAACATTCAGACAGAGATTCTTCTCTTCATCTAATCTTATCATTATTTTTCTTATTTAACATAACATTAGATGATATTTCTTATTTGTGATCAACCTTTATAGATTTTGTAACAGAATTTTTATCATCTGTTGAGTCTTTAGATGAAACTATCATCTTCACTTAATTTTTTTGAATTATCTTCATTCACTTGATTTTTAGCATACTTTTCATGATTTCCTCTAGGAATGGTACAATAGTTTTCAATCTGTTATAAAATTTTCATATTTATCACACCTCTTACATTTCTTCTGAGTCTTTAGGCCACCTTCTATAGATTACTTATCATTAACTTTATTCTCTTATATTGAATCTTGAATCCTACATTTCTCTTTAATAATCATTTATGATTCCTACATCATTATATCATCAGATATTTTATCTGTACAAATAATTTAGTAGTATTATTTTCCTTTCTCATCTTCCTTAATTATCTTACATTCCTTACATTAAACTTCAACATTTTTACCTTATGAACATTCTTTTCTTCATCATCTATCCTTCTTGAAAATTTTGTTCTTATCAATTCATTCAATCTCCCCTTGATACATACATCATTTTGGGTAAAAAAATATTATAAAACCATGAGTAAGATTTGTTCTAAAATACTCCAAAACACTAGTAGTTACCTATTGATAACTTCTTGATATTTGGTACATTTAATATTAGTAAAGAATCTTCTAAATTTATGATGTTCCTATTAACATAGTAAAAACTTTTCTCTATAAATTCCAAAGAATTTTTTTATACCAAAACATGTTAATATATTGTAAATAAATGAAACCAACACAAATTCAGCACAATAATATCCCACTTTGTGTTTATTATCAATACCCCCATAATAGAAAAAGGTGAATTAGATAGAACATATAACAACCCTAAACCCATGCTCCTAAATCCAATGTAAAAAAGATATTCTTTACTTTACTAGAATTGATACCAATAAAAATGACACAATTTTTTCCATCAAAAACATAAAACATAAAATTAAAA
Source organism: Viscum album (assembly GCA_963277665.1). Taxonomy (NCBI): domain Eukaryota; kingdom Viridiplantae; phylum Streptophyta; class Magnoliopsida; order Santalales; family Viscaceae; genus Viscum; species Viscum album. The sequence goes on from OY728146.1 coordinate 488,964,540, forward strand.
TATTAGATAAATGAAATACCTAAGGAAGTTTAAGGTTTAGTATTTTGGATAATTAGGACAGGCCCTTATATAACAATACCCTTGTTTAAAAGTAATAATTTTTCACACTATACCCCAATTTTCTTATTCCACATAATCTTTTTATAATAATCCACATGAATCCATTATAGACATATATTACATAAAATATTTCTTTATAACCAGGGGAAATGGAAGACATAAGAAAGGTGAGCTGAAATTCTCATTAAGGGTGAACTTAAATATTAACAATTGAATGTAATTAGTGAGAATAAAATGAGAATAAGGGTATGATGAAATAATAAATGTACATGAGAATAACATAATATAATTCATAAACATAAAAATTTGGATCATAAATCATGATAAATGGTATACATATTTAATATACGACAAGATTAATATTTTTCAACAATCAAGAGCCACGTGAAAACAATCCTTGAGAAAACGATCCATTAAAAATAAAATAAATCATTGAAAAACTATTCAGTATATTATAACATCAAACATTCATCATGGAATCACATAACCCACTAATTATCATATATTTTAGTATTAATACATAATAGGTAAACATCATCATATCTTAGGAGTATCTTACAATCAGTTAACTCTATCACTCCACCTATTGCATTGGAGGGCTATAACAGACCCACTCATCCTTGATTTATAACTTAACCACCCATCCATAGTTTATTATGTGAACAAACATTATTGGTTTATAATATAGACACCTTAAATCATATATAAATATGTACCTATACCATATAATTATCAAAACATTTATAAAATTTCACTTTTCAACACAACACCCTTGAAAACCACCACAAATCATTTTTAAACATGATAAATCTATGAAATAGAAATGGGTTCCATGAAAATCTCTTTAAAACAATCATAATTCATATAGAGAAAGAATATTCATGGTATCATTGTAAAATATCCCCATTAGAGTAAAGTAAAACAATAAATGATATTTCCATAGATGAAAAATACATTTAAAATAACTTTTATGATATTTCTTTGAAAACATGGAATATATCCTTTTAATTTAATAAAATTTTAAATAATAATTCCAAGAATATTGAGAATAAAATTTTCATTGAAAGTAAACATGGAATCATGTAAAGGAAACAAAAATGAAATTAATAGTTATGATTATAATAAAATGGATTTATTTGGTAAATATTAAAATAAAGATTCCTTTCACAATTTAGGAAAAAACCAAAGGTACTCTATTTGGAAAATGATAAAAATATTCCATTTAAACCATTATCAAGAAATTAAAATATAGTTTAAAATGAATTAAAAAATATTTTATTCATTGAATATAAAAATTTGTGAAGGCATTTTAAATATCATCAATATGGAAGAGAAAAGATTGATGAAAATTAATAGAAATAAAGTCAGTATTTCCTTAAAAGTATTCTTTTGGTCATATTAAGTAAAAAAGTGAGGAAAATAAATATAAATCTTGTAAAAATTATAAAAAAATATTGGAGATGAATAGATATGTGGTTTAAGAAATTAAAATCATACAGTTTCTTATAAAGGATCTCTGACCATAAATAATCTCAAAAAGAATTGAGATTGTAACATAAAGCCTTCATCGCTTTGGTAACTTTCAAATAAAAATTCATTAAAATAATTAATATGATATGGATCTGTAAATCATATGAATTATATTATCTAATTTTTTGAAATAAATTAATGGGGTAGTAATTACAATATACAAAGAAATCATGGTGCATGATATGAATCATGTCTCAAGAAAATGAGATTGAGATAAAGAAAACCCTTATAAAGATCAAAACATATTAAGTGATAATTAATACATGAATTGATTATTTTAATGTATTTAAACCCACAAAAAATTTTAAATACACCATGAAACAATTTAGAGATAAATTCACACAAAATCATGGCATAACAAAGTTAATGAAGAAGTGTTATAACCCAATGAATGAAAATTGAGTTGAGAAACCCATTACCTAAAGTCCAAACATATTATGTATGTCCATTAAATCCTATATAATAATAATATATTAATTATTTATATGTCTAATAAAATTTTAAAATTTTATTAAATTATCTTTAAACCATTTATTTCAGTTATTTCAATGACGTATTTAATTACATAATCAATTAATTCCACGTCAGGTGTTTTGAGGACGTTCATTTCATAATTAGAAAGTAATAATTATTAGCTGATTGTTTTCAAAAGGTTAATTAATATATAATCTATAGAATAATAATAATTACATAATTATAATTTATACACATGAAATGAAATTTTAGAGTCATCCATGAAAATTGGTTACGGATAAAAAAATTCATCGGCTCGTGAGACAATAATCCACATGTACACACGAGTGATGTTTTTTTATTTTCATTAGATAGAAAATAAAGAAATAAAATAAAAAATTATATTTCTAGAATAATTATCATTTTAAAAAAATCAAATACATTCATTTATTCCATCCCCATTACCACCCATGAGAGGTGGTTTTTAAAAAACAAAGCACATCACTACGTAGACATGGTAGTCCGTACGTATGCACGTATGATGATTCCTTTTTTAATGATTGGAATAGTATGAAGATAGATGATATATTATATTTTAAAAATAATAATTATTCAATTAATAATATATATATATATATATATTAAATTGATCATAATAAACCTCCATGAAAGGTGGTGATGAGAAACGAAATTCATCAATTCGTGAGTTGGTAGTCCGCAAATTCGCATGAATGATGGATTCATTTTTTTTTGAAAAATGTGATGAATTATATTATTCCATTAAAATAATAACATCTCAGTGTATGGTATATATATATATATGATATTATATTGGAATGGCTATGATAGACTATAATGAGTTAGAAAAAGAAGTAAAATGAAAATGCTTGGTTGAGACAGTTACCTCCTCTTTGAAGAACCTTATTTGGATATCACCTTAAGGATCCTAGGGATTGTATTTTATGAAAATAATAACCTCTATAATTTATCTAAGTAAGTTAATAATAGGTTTTAGTAGGTTTTGATCAAGCTATGTGGCTCAATAAGTGTGAGGAAGGTAGGAGTGGTGGTGTCTTTATATAAGAGAGGAGAGGGTACCCTTGGAATTAATTAAAGTATTAAATTAATATAAATTAATTCACTAGTTCAAAAGACACAAAATTTATATATTTATATTATTGGATAAATATAAGTAAAAATACTCATACAATAAAATTATTCAAGTTTATTTGATCCTTTAACCCTTATATCCTAGTTTTAACCTCACGTTAACCCTTTTAATAATTACCAATATAATAATATTATTTTACACATTAGAGCTAAAAATGATACAATAAAATGACATGTGACCCATAAGTGGATAATGGATGATATTCTAGACTATATCCCATTCCCATGACCATTGATATGATTTTTATGAATTTTAAATCATTTAATTAAATATTATTTAACATAAAATACCATTAAAATGACTAAAAATTAACTTTTTATTATTGAAAAAAAAAACAAATAAAACTACTTATAACTCAAGGAGGAAGGAAATGATTTAGGTCTAAGGGAATCACCCCTAATAATGAGATTATAGTCATCAGGTAGGGACCACAAATCAGTGTGTAAAATAATGTTCTCACCTAGATTCCCTTTACTAGTTAAAGCATCAACCACAAGTTTACCTTCTCTATAAGTATTTCTAACTTGAATTCACTAGTTGATAAAAATTATGCATTTTCTAACTAGGTAGGCTAGCTCCCATGGTGATATATCTTTTCTCTAAAGGCAACCAACCAGTATATTAAAATACAACTTGAATTCTGTGATCTGAATTTTAAAAAGCCTACACAACATAATACCAGCTACTATAGATATTATATCTACCCCAAAAGAATAACCTTACTGATAAAAGGAGTTGAAACCCAGAATCAACAAATCCCTGATACCTCTCACTAGATCTCCCCTATCATTTCTCAAAAAAATACATGAGTTTTCCACATTTAGTTTCAACCCCATGTTGGGTGCCTTCTATTTGACCCATCTACCCTGATTGTCTCATCTACCTTTCGTATTAAGGCCAATCCTTGTTAGAAACCTTTTTATCATAGAAAAAGACAACCTTCCCTTGATCAAAGCACCCAAATATTCCACCAAATCCTTCAACCACACCTAGAAAAGTTAAAGGGGATACCTTCTGACTTCTATTGATTTTTTCCTCACCTCCCAAAGGGTCCAACACAAAGCTAAAAATGCCACTTCATGAATTTTATCCTCCACCAATTGATTCCCAACATCCTGAAACTAAGCCTCCAAAACTTTTTGTAATGAATTTCCATGTTCTTGAAATTTCATACCATGCTCCATAAAACTCCAGATCCCCTTCACCTAGTTACCTTTAAAAATAAGTGCTACATTGATTCCTATTTCGGTATTGCACAACACTAACATCTAGAGGCAAAGATCACACCCTTTTTCTATGCATTCTTATATATAGGAAGATCTTGATTTTTCATTCTCCAAACTAGAAAGTTCATCTTGAATGGAAGATCCTTGCACTAAATTTTTGATGCCCATCTGTCTGTCCCACTTCCTACATGAACCATATTCCTAAAATCCTTACTACTGAATTTTCTTGAAGTATGACTCAAGAAAACACATATGTTCAGTTCATCAACCATAAAAAGATTCTCATAAATAGTCTTATGATATTGATTAATAATTTAATTGATAAATTCTAGGAACATAAATACCTCATTAAACAAGATATTTAGAATTGGGAACCCTATAAAAAACAAAAATTCTCTAGCCTAGCTCACCTTCCACATATTAATACACTACCATAGATAGTGCTTTTATCAGCACTAGAAAACGATTTTAACAGTGCTAGAAAAACGCTGTTAATCTCAATGAAGATAAATGGTGGGTCCCCTTTAATAGCGCTAAAAAATGCTGATAAAGGGTGTCCTTTATCCATGCTAAAAAAAGCGCTGATAAAGAGTGTCCTTTATCTGCGCTAAAAAAATCTCTGATAAAGGTCCCCCTTTATCCATGCTATTTTAGCATGGATAAAAGAAATTTTTATCAGTGGTATTTTTAGCATTGATAAAATACTACTTTATCAGTGCTTTAATTAGTGCTGATAAATGGTGCCTTTATCATTGCTCGAAATAGCACTAATAAAGGGTGCCTTTATCAGTGCTCGAAGTAGTGTTGATAAAGGGGGACTTTACCAGTGCTCAAAATAGTGCTGATAAAGTCCTAGTTGCCTATGATGTGCTGTTTATATAACAGCACACCCACCACCATCCCTTTCACAACACACACACACCACCTACAAAAAACAACACCTGCACAATGCACATAAGAACAAAGCAACACACACATGAACAAAGTAGTGCACAAAAGGGTTTGGAAAATAATGTTATATACATTTCAAACAATGTTTTATATAATTACATTTACAATTATCCAACAAATAGTTAAAAACATCAATGTTTCATCCTTTAATATCCATGACCCCCTCTAAAAAATGTCCTTACATGGTATTAATTTATGAAAAAATCAACCCAACTCAAGAAAAAGGTTTCACCTATATAACAAAACAAATATTATGTTATTAATACTATAAATAAATAAATTAAACATTAATATGAAAGAATACATTAATAAAATGTAAATTTTTAATAAAAAAGAAACATTTGGAGTTATATAGGTCACACCGTGCATATTATTGAGGTTGGGTTGATTTTTAAATGTCACAAATGAGTTATGGATCATTTTCTTAAAATATCAAAACAATCCGAATGGGTTTTCTTGGTTTTGAGTATGTCCCTTGTTTTTTTACTAAAATTAATATCAAATTTAAATAACATACTTGGATTTATATCAGTCACACCATTCATCATATTTAGGTGTGGTTGATTCCTATATGTCCCAAATGAATCATGGATAATTTTTCTAAAGTATTAAAAGAATACGAATGGGTTTTCTTGGTTTTTAGTATGACAATTGTGTTTTTTTACTAAAATATTATTTGAAACCAAAAACACCCATTTTGAGTCATACCAATCGCATCGTGTGTCGTTTTGAGGTGATAATGCTTTATAAACATCACAAAGGACATAAGAATATCTCTCCTAAATTATGAAGACAATCTGAGGGTGTTTTCTTGGTTTTCAGTTAGTGAAATGTTTTCAGTTAAAATGTCAATTTTAACCTGATAACGGACACTTTTAGTCATATTGGTCACACCGTGCATTGGATTGAGTTGAGGTTGATTCATACACATCAAAAATGACTCATGGATCATTATATTAAAGTATCAAAACAATAATAATGCATTTTATTAGTTTTTATTATGTCACTCTTTATTTTTACTTAAATTAATGTCAATTTTAAATAAAAACACATTTGGATTTATATCGATCAAATCGTTCGTTGTATTGAGGTGTGGTTGATTCCTACATGTCACAAATGACTCATGGATCATTGTTATGAGGTATTAAAACAATCCAAATGAGTTTTCTCTATTTTCAGTATGTTAGTTGTGTTTTTTTACTAAAATATCATTTCAAACTGGAAACACACTTTTTGAGTCATACCAGTCACATCATGCGTCGATTTGATGTGGGAATACTTCATACATGTCATAAAGGAATTAAAAATCACTTTCCTAAATCATGAAGACAATTGTAGATCATTTTCTTGGTTTTTAGTGAGTGATACATTTTGAGCTAAAATGTAAATTTTAAACTGTTAACAGACACTTTTAGTCATATCGGTCACACCATGCATTAGATTAAGGTGTGGTTGATCTATACATGTAAAAAATGACTCATGTATCATTTTACTAAAGTGAAAAAACAATGAAAATGTGTTTTCTTGGTTTTTAGTATGTTAGTTGTTCTTTTTTACTTAAATTAATGTCAATTTTTAAAAAAAAATACACATTTGGATTTATACCAATCACATAATGTGTTTTATTGAGGTGGGGTTGATTATTACACATCATAAATGACTCATGGATAATTTTACTAAATTATCAAAACAATCCAAATGTGTTTACTCGGTTTTCAGTATGCCAGTTGTGTTTTTTTACTAAAATTAATGTCAACTTTAAATAAAAAGAGGCAATTTGAGTCATATCAGTCGCACCATGTGTCAGATTGAGGTGCGGTTAATTCCTACACATCAAAAATTACTTATAGATCATTTTACTAAAGTATAAAAATAATATTAACGTGTTTGATTAATTTTTCATATTCCAATTGTGTTTTTCTACTAAAATATCATTTCAAACTAGAAACACGTATTTTGAGTCATACTGATTGCATCGTGTGTCAGTTTTACATGAGACTGCTTCATAAAAATCAAAAAGAACTTATGAATAATTTTCCTAAATTATGAATACAATCGAAGTGAGTTTTCTTGGTTTTCAGTGAGTGGCACATTTTGAGCTAAAATGTCAAATTTAAATAGGTAAGAGACACTTTTAGTCATATCATTCACACTGTTCATCGGATTGAGGTGTGGTTGATTCCTACACATAAAAAATTACTGATGGATTGTTTTCATAAATTATCAAAACAATCCAAATGCGTTTGCTCAGTTTTCAGTATGTCACTTGTTCTTTTTGCTAAATTTATTGTTAATTTATTATAAAAATAGACACTTAAATTCATAACGGTAACACCATGTGTCATATTTAGGTGAGGTTGATTCCTACACATCACAAATGACTTATAAATCGTTTTTCGAAAGTATTAAAACAATCCTAACGTGTTTTCTCAGTTTTTAGTATGACACTTTTTCTTTTTACTAAAAATACTGAAAATTTTAAATAAAAATAGACACTTAGAGTCATACCAGTCACATCTTCATGTTATTTATGTTCATTATTCCATAATGTATGTTTATCATTCGTTTCTAAACAAATATATCTCATCTTGTGAATATGAGTCTTTTTGAAAATCATGGTAGTACTGAAAAAATATAAATACATAAAGGATTAATAAATATTTTAAATGAAATAGTAATTATATTTGAAAATACCTCTTTAGGGGTGATGGTTTGTTCATGAAATATGATTTATTTCATAAATTTACAAACATAATAACCACAGTCTTTATCATTTGTTTGTTTTAGACACTGCAGAAACATTGAAAAAAATAAGTAATTTTTTTATATGTGTTTGGATATTGAAATCTTATTATATATACCCTAATTTGTATCCAGTCATAGTACTTGTGATGTTTCTTATTCCTTTCCCCTAGCCTCATTCCATGATGTAGATGACATTCATGCACCATCCTATCATAACAGAATCCTCATTAAAAGATAATATAAATTATATAACTAGATATTTAGTTCTAAAATATTGGATGTAGTGTATTAAAAATTGACAAATTTCATCATTTTTGGTCAGTTTGTTGGATATCCGTGCATTGAATCCAAGAAATAAATATTTGGAGTATCCAAATTTACTACAATGAGCATCTAATGCTGGATAAAAACAAAAAAAGGAATAATTAATGAAAGAAATTAAAATATATTTAATATGATTAAATTATACAGTTTTACCCCTGCATCATTGGTATTAAGAAGAGTCTTTTATCTGTATTTTTACTGTTAAATGATTTGAGTAGGAATTCCACTATTTCACCTTATTTCTCGAATTCTATATCTATTTGTTCTGTAAAGGTGACGTGAGGACTAAGGAGTCCAGTTTTTTTTTCACGGGGAAATCCCTTCAATTGTTTTTCATATATACACCTATGAAAAATATAAAATGTATTTAGTCATAATTATCACAGTATATCAAATTTTGGAAAATCAAATAATGAAAACATACCTCATGTATACATTTACACTGAGATGCCTAGCCAATCATGATCTAGAATTTCACTTACATTATTAACACTAATGAAATATGGATCTTCCTTGCTGTACATATTTTCATCAAAAAGAATTATGTGAACCCCAATATATTTCAACTCCATATTCACATGATCCTACAATGATAATAAATTCAGATATAGAATGGGCGGGTTTAAGGTGTTTCGGTAGATTGTTTTGATTGGTTGGTTGATCCTTGAGATGGTTTTGAGCTGTTCTTTCTTTTCACCCCCTTCCCTATGTTTGTCTGTAATAACATTCTTTGATTCAGAGCTTTTTCACTAAATGTTAATGGTTTATCTTGAAAAATAAATTGAAAATGAACACCTCCTTATCGACATGTTTTTTACAAGATGTGACGATCATGTGATGAATGTTCTAAGATCTTGTTCGACCTTATGAATATCTTCATCATCAATTGGAATAGGTAGCTCAATGCTCAGAGCATGGGATACATTAATCAACACTTTGAAATGACCTGTTGGAAGTGGTCTATTATGTAGCATGTCATTCTAGATATTGAACATTGTAGCCCTCATTACAAGGTGATGGGTGGGCGTTGATAGATATAAATCACAGTAATTTTCACCCTATAAAATATCAGTATAGGAAAGGTATTTGTGTCTATTTGATTCACAATTTATAGAAAAAATTATTAGAACATTGATTACATTAGCTAAGATAGATTTTTGATGGGAATGGCTCACCTCAAAGCTAGTGGGGGTGGGGTGGGATATTCACGCGCTGGTTGTTCTTGAGTTGTTTCTTCTCCTTCCCCCCACCATCATATTTTCCATGAACTCTCTATAAAATTGAATATGTTCTTCAAGTATATCTATTATTTCTCTCATCGTTTTTATTTCTACACTTTGATCCTCCTCTTGTTTTTTTTCTCAAAAAATGTTTGGGGTGTTACCCCAAAACTCGCACCTCTGACGCGAACATAATTTTCTAGCTACTTCAAGGCCACTGAAAGTATGTCCGCATCTGATTTGGGTGTTACTAATTCCTGTGACTATGTTAGATAGAAAATATAGGAAAATAAGTAATCATTTTTATGTAAAATCGATTTAAATAAAAAAAAATATTTATTATGTCATAATTACACATGTTTCCCACACTTTTTGTGTGTTTTCATCTATTAGTATCCCATATTTATTTACATGTGCCTCCTTCCATAGCACATGGAGTGAGATATAAGTGACATTATATTTGGATTCATCAATATGTATATAAATAGAGGAACATAGTTATGGTGTTTTTTATGTCAAATAAAAGTAATATGGTATATTTAAAATACGTACCAATTTTTTTTCAAGTGAAGCGTACCCCATTCTTACTTTACGGTAGGGGTACACTGGTTTTTCTACCCATTCCTTATTTTCAGCACTCATTTTTTATTTCATAAATAAAAAATTGTTTATCCAAGTGATGAATACATGTATCATCAAACAACGTATTACCAAACACAATGTACCTGAAAAGACTGCTCCTCATGACGACTAGTAAACACATCCCACGCTCCTTGGGTTATCAGGTGTGAATAAATAGGAGTTAGGTGTGGGTTTATTTTACCTTCAACATCATTAAGATAATATTTCATTAAAATTGTGCGAAAGCCTCTATGAATCCTTCCAAAAACCCTTAATACATAGTCTTTGTGCAAGTCATCCACTATAAATGAACTCTACAAGGAATGGTGAAGAGTACATCAATGTTTCATTATTTTAGTTTTTAGTAAATTAAATAAATGATATCATAATTTTACCATAATATATCCCCACATTAGTGTCTTAAGCCCGGTGAAAACATAGTTCCATGACTGTACATCAATCGGCACGCATTTTCGAGTGACAATTCCAACTACTAAACATGGCCTTGTTGGGGTTAACATGTTGGCCCTAAGTGTAACTCTACTATTCTACATTACTTCATCCACAAATGCAACTCCACTATTCTACATGGTACTGTCTTCATCATGTTCATTAGTATAGAATCTATAACCATTAATTACATAAGCATTATAAGATAATACATACACACTTGGTCCTCTGATTATCCATTGAAGTTGTTCTGAAATTGATTCTATATTTTCATCTGACTCCTTAAATATATAGTCCCTAAACCATACTATAAACTATTGATTATGCATATTTGATATCTATTTTTCATCCATTTATGGATTCAAATGCCTAAGAATTTCTTTATGAGTTTCGACATGTGTGTCAGCCTCCAAACTGTTATGAAAAACATAAAGGTGGGATTGATCCCGATCTGTATGATCTGTAATATTAATTGTGACAACCTCTCTTCCAGAAATTCCTTCACCCGTAATCCACCCAGTGTGACACGATTTCATTAGACCAATACTTTACACACTAAAAAGGTATTTGTTATAGAATTCAATGACGTCCTCACCAATATATCGCTCCTCAATACAAAACTCTGTCCGACTTCAATTTTTGACATACTCTTTCAAAATATTTATATACCATTCAATGGAGTACATCCATATATAGTGTACAGAACCACATAGTTGAATCTCTCTCACCAAGTGAACCATCAAATGAACCATCGTATCAAATAATGTCGGCAAGAAGAATATTTACAATCCACATAATATGACGGTAATTTCTCTTTCCATACTCAGCAATTTCATCAGGTCTATAACTTTACTGTGTATAGTTTTGAAGAAGAAATAGAGATTTGTTAATGTATAATATAAATTCTTAGGAAAAATTCAATGTAAATCTATAGGAATTAGATCTTGAATTAAAACATGGAAGTCATGTGATTTCATACCCTTTAACTTTAAATCATTCATTGACCTGATGTTCTTGATATTCAATGAATACCCCTCTGGAATCTTTATGCCATTAAAGAAGTTGAAAAAATGATATCTCTCCTACCTGGAAAGAGTGTAAGTAGCTAGAGGAAGAAAATTTTTTGTTTTCACCCTTCACTGGTGCCAACTCTTCTCGTATTCCCATGTCAACCATGTCCAACCTAGCCTTAATTACATCCTTTGTTTTGTCAGGTGAATTTAGAAATGTGTCAATGACACTGTCACATACATTTTTTTCAACATTCATAACATCAAGAAAGTGTATGACATACAGAAAATTTCATTATGGTAATTAAAAAAAATGATCTCTTCTTCCAACTGGTTTTTGTATGGTTTTTGAAAATGGTTTACCAAAAGCAGTGTCCACATCTTTTACTTTCTCAAATAGTTTATCATCAATTAGTAAAGACTATGTTGTACATTCTTCTAAACTTCCATCGAATTATGTCTTCCAATATTGGTACTTATGTCGTTGGGGTAGAAATATGCGATGTCCTAGAAACATGGTTTTTGATGAATGTTTCAGCCTAATTGATTGTGTACCTTGTTCATAGATGGGACACCCATGAATTCCTTTAATGATATATCCTAACAAATTCCCATAATTAGGAAAGTAATTTATCATCTCATACAACAAGGATATCAACGTGAAATCTTCATTTCTATAAGCATCGTACAATGTAACACCTGAATCCCACAATAATTTCAAATCCTCGATTAATGAATCTAAATAAACATCAATACCATTACCCAATTGTTTTGGTCCTGATATAATAATAGATAGCATGATTTGTTTTTGTTTCATGCATAACCACAGTGGAAAGTTATAATTTACCAACATAATCGGCCATGTACTATGAATGATTATTTGAAAAACAAAAGTATTACTATATCTGTAGATAATGCAAGACAAAGGTTTCTCAACTTGTTTCCAAAATCAGGATACTCATGATTGATTCTCTTCCACTGAGGAGAGTCTGTCGAGTGACATAGTTTCCCATATTTATTTCTTCTATCTACACGCCACATCAATTTTCTTGTGGTCTCCTCACTTCCATATAGACACCTAAACCTTAGAATGATTAGAAAGTACCATACAAATTTTGTAGGACCAGATTCATATTTCTTGTATCAATAAGAACCACACTTTGGGCATTATCTAAGTGATTTTTGGTCTTTTATAAACATTATATAGTCATTTGGGCAGGTTTGTATTTATTTAGAGATCATACCCATTGAATGTAGCATTCGTTTGGCATCATATGTTTAGCTCAGGAGCTCATTATCTTATAGGATCATGTCATTCAAGAGATAAAGTAATTATGTAAAACTAGCATCACTCCATCCATTGTTTACTTTAAAATTATACCGCTTCATTACAATTGACAATGTTGTATATTTAGTGAAACCACCATATAAAGACATCTTTTCACAACTCTTTAACTGCTCAAAAATTTTTGGGTAATCACGAAGTTCATATTCAACTGTCCTTGTCATTTCCTCAATATGATCTTTATCATGATTCACATCTATAATCACATCCTTAATAAGGTCTTCCTCATTGTCCACACTTGTAATCATATCAGATGATCCATAAAATGCACTATTATCTCAACCACTAGCTACATTCTCTTTTTCCCCATGTTTATTCCAACATTTATAACTTTGATCTATTCTGTGATAGATCAAGTGTTCGTCCAAATCCTCTGGACTAACTTGTCTTGAATAACAGCAGTGTAAACACAGAAAAAGGATTTGAGAAAGGTCATATGTATAATCTTTTGCAAACTTGATGAACTCTTTGACTCCATCTTTATACTCTCTTTTCAAACGATTGTAATTCATAGAGTCTTTATTCATATCCATCCTATTTGATTTAATAATATTAATATTTATCAAAATAAATAGACAAAATTTTGATATAAAAATTAACCAGGGACAAAAATAGTTATAAACTTTAAGTCTCATTTGACCTGACCTGAATAGACCAAAGGCCTTCTATTTTTATTGATTTTTGATAACCCCCATTTCAAGGGATGAGGGGGAACCCTTACAAGGTCCGTAGTCTTAGAGATTACATGAACCGTAGGTATTAGGAAATATAAAGACTATAACTACATGAAACCGCTCCTCCCCAGCTTCTTCATTGTGATGTTATCTCTCCACCTTTGCATGGCTTGTTCAGCTAGGCTTCCCGTGCATGCATAGGCTAGTCCCGATGGTAATGTCATACCCTCTCTTTCTAAAAAAATTGCTTAGCTTTTTCTCTAGTGAATTCACTTACTCTGAATCCCCATATGGAGCCTGCTCTTTGTAGAGTTTTTTAGTCATTAAGCACAATTTTGGTGACCCAAAAGCCTTTAGGTGGCCCAAATCCCTTGAGATGGATCAAAAGCCTTACTAGCCCGAAGCCTTGGGTGGCTCGAATGACACTACTGGGAATCCATGTTTTTTCAACGGTTTTAAACCGTTGGGAAAGGCCCTCAAACCATTGGGAAATCTTATCCCAACGGTTTTAGAAACTATTGGGCTGTGAGGCGTCGGGAAAGCCTTATACCAACGGTTCACATTGAACCGTTGGAAAAAAGATGTTTGGATCCTATTATACCAACGGTTCAGCTGAACCATTGGGAAAATCAGCGCACCGCGGGTATAAGCCAACAGTTTTAAAACCATTGGCCTAAACATATAGGGGGTATAACCCAACAGTTTTGAACCATTGGGAAATGAAGCAGCACACAGGGGTATAACCCAATGGTTTTGAACCGTTGGGAAATGCAGCAGCGCACAGGGTATAACCCAACGGTTTTGAACCGTTGGGAAATGCAGCAGTGCACAGGGTATAACCCAACAGTTTTGAACTGTTGGGAAATGCAGCAGTGCACAGGGTATAACCCAATGGTTTTGAACCATTGAGAAATGCAGCAGTGCACAGGGGTATAACCCAATGGTTTTGAAACCATTGGCTTATACCCCCATTAATTTAAAATGAAACAGCCTGCAATCAATTGCAGGCTGCAATGAAAACTCTGTGTGAAAAACGTGCCATCTCAAAAAAATACACTGCAATCACAAAAAAAACACTCATTCTATGTGTTTAGGAACACTTCAACCTGCAAACATAGAAAACACATTGCACACATAAAAAACTCACAAAAAATCACTTCAAACACCTGAAATCACACAAAAAACACACAAGAAACACATATAAATAATCATCTCATTTTTGAAGGCTTACTCACATCCCTTCCCCTTGTATGGTTCACATATTGATGTGGTAGAGAGACCAAGAACCAAAAAAATGTTGTCTTGTTGATCAAATAGGGAGGGGGATATTGGAAATTCATGTTTATAACTCATATATGAAGAATCCCCTGCCTCAATCCTGATCTATCAGATAATGGTTATTGGTTTTGATTAATCCACGATAAATTTGATATTTTTTTGATGAATTTAATCATTCAATATACTAACCTAGAAGGATATTTACACTATTACCATTATAACCCTTTTGTTCCTACAATATAATGATGGGGGAATCATATACTATGGGGCAATGACTTATATAATGTCAAGAGATTTAGTTATATTGTTGAATTTATCAAGGTATTGGTTTGTGTTTAAGAGAGGGATATTGGTCAGGCTTCTGTGACACATAGATTCTATGGGGATAGATATTTACTTGATTCATGAGAGATATCACATGCTTAATTTTCAAGGGGATCTGCTATGATGACATCCAACATGGTGTTTGTCAATGGTTATGAATCATTTACATCATCTGTTGGGCTCACTTTGGAAATTTTCTATCATATTCTAAGAGGATAAGATTACAAGGTAATATTCTATCCCCAATCTTTAATTAAAACATTCAGATAATCCTCCATGTCAATCCAGTAGATTACTACATGAATTTTAGTATATAACTTCCATAGATGATTTTTGTATCCATTGAAATTTGAATGATGATCCATAGGGAGAATCATAAAAATTAACCATTTATCACATGTGATCATGGTCCTCATGGTGGTACACTAGATGTTGAGCTATGATATGGACCAAATTCCCTTGTTATTTCATACACATGTTGTGTGACAAATTCTAACAAGTATAGTGAAATATCTTAAGGAATGACAACACCTTGAGTGATTAGGTGTTGGAAGGACCCTTACTTGAGTGATAATGATGCTATCATATTATATAAATGATATTTAACACTAACATGATTGATAAGGTAGGGGGAATAGGTCCCGAGTGACTAGAACCTTGTACCTATCTGGTGAGCTATAATATGGACCAAATTCCCTTGTTGTTATTTCATACACATGTTGGTTGAGAAATTATAACAAGTATAGTGATTTATAATAATGAATGAAAACACCTTGAGTGATAAGGTTCTAGAAGGACCCTTAATTGAGTGATAATGAATTTATCATATTACAACATGATATCTAACCCTACCATGATTGATAAGGTAGTGGTCAATATAATGGCCTCACCTTGAGTGATAAGGTTCTAGATGAACTCAACCATGAGTGATAATGGAGCGTTTGGAATGTGATATTAGACCTACCATGGTTAATATGGTATTATTTCAAAAAATGGATTTACATTGATCATAATGTATTAACATGGATGTTTATTGAGTGAGAAGGTTGGTATGTGATATATAGTTGTATGAGACACTACCTTTAGTAGTATGGAAGATGTTGGGAGTTGAGTGATGAGCTATATTGAGTGAGAAGTATTAGTCTAGGGATTTGATAAGGGTAAAAGTAGTGGATACATATAAATACATTGGGCTAGAAAAGACATGTGTGAAGATAATTTACTATTTTGAAAGCATTAAATTACTACTTGTGTAGAGGTAATAAAGAGGTACATGAGGGAAAATATTGATCCTTGCCATTTTTTACTTAGAAGTAATGAGACATGTGGAACTTTTTTAAGGACATTAATTGATTAGTTGAATGAATGTATATATATGATTTCATATTACAAATGGTGTGAAAATTATTAAGGCATCTTCCATACACATCTTGACTTTCCTTTCATGTTTAAAATTAATCCAATGGTATTTATGGATCTCATGAATGAGATATTCCATACATATCTCAACTCATTCATTGTGGTTCTTATTGATGATATCCTTATATACTCACCGACCATTGATATACACATTGAACACCTATAGATTTTTTTGGTACACTTTGACCACATTATATGTTTTATAAGATCTCAAAGTGTCACTTATGCTTCCATAAAGTATGTTTTCTTAGGCACGTAATCTATAATGTGGGAATTTATGTGGACCCAAATAATGTATAGGTTGTAGTTTCATGATAAGGCATATGAAACATGTTTGATATTGTGGGTTTCCTTTGTTTATTCGGGTTTTACATATGGTTCATTTAAATCTTTGCCCCTTTAGAAGTGCCTATGACTAGGATTACTAAGAATGTAGTTATGTTTGAGTGGTCAGAAAAGTTTAAAGAGGCCTTCCTAAAAAGTCAATGAAGTTTTGATCCTACTGAATTACTATAAATTATGATTCAGAAATGAGGTCTCCAAATTGATCCCCAAGCATGAATTGGACTTATGGACATTTCTTGCATTGGACACAGAGCTGTAGTATCTATGTGAAAGGTTCTATATTGTCATCATCATATCACATATGAGAATGTGTCAACATTGGAATGATATTAAATAAAAAATCATAGTCAATGTAATATTTTCAAATATTGATAACATTTATCATTAAATACAAGTACAAGGGTCTTATGTTTCTCAACATAATGACGTATTAATCTTGATCTATGATGGATATAACATTATTACATTCCATAGTAATTGTACCTGGTTGGATTATGCATGGGGATTTTTCTTCTCCTACTAGACTCACTAAATGGGTTTTCTACGGTTTCTACAACATTAATAGTCTAAGTAGGGACATGGCTAGAATTATAGATTCTTCCATGAATGTGCCTTATCCGATATAATCGGGTCCTACGAAATCATTATGCAGTTCCCTAATTGGGTTCAAGGAACTCAAGTTCATCTCCATACTCATCCACCTGCCCAACCCCCCCACTACCCCACCTGCACAGCCACCACCCTGTTAGGCGGAGAAAAAGGGAGTGATGGCAAGAGGGGGGGTGGGGTGAATTGCCTTTTAAAAAAAGATTAACAAATTAAAATCAAAGTAAAAGTGCAGCGGAAATAAAGAGGCAAGACACAAGAATTGATAACGGAGTTCGGCCTAAAACCCGGCCTATGTCTCCGCTCCCAACTCAACCGTTGAGAGATTCTACCGCTTGCTTTTCAATGGTTGTAGCAAGAAACCCACTAGCCTTTTTACAGGTGAAGGCTAGCTCACCTATTACAGCTTGCTTTTATTGGTTGAGCAAGAACCCACTTGCTTTCAATGGTTGAGCAAGAACCCACTAGCCTTCTTACAGGTGAAGGCTAGCTCACCTTTATCTCAAGCCTTTTACAAGGTAAGGCTTGACCAACCTCTTCACACCTTGAAGGTGGTGTGAGAACCCAAAGAAGAGAGGATGAGAGAATTGGGAGTTTGTAGGCACAAACTCAAATTTAAGCTCAAAATGAATAAAACAATAAAAACCGTATTTGGAGAAGCCTTGGGCGCCAATGGATGATTGGAGTTGAAGATGTGCACTCCCAAGCTTCTTTGGTGATTCTCCTTGTATGTGGAATTGAGTTGGAGCTATTGGGGTTCCCTTGGAGGAATGCGCCGGAGGTACGCCAAATGATCAACAAGGTGTCCGTGGGCTTCCGTATAGTTCCGGTGTTGATCCTTGGCTTCCTAGTCCTTTATTTATAGAGGGGGAACCCTCATATGGCCTTTGGAGGTCTTCAGAGCCGTTGGAAAAGGCTTCGGAGCCGTTGGGAGCCAAGTGGACAGGCTGGTCAAAAGCCCAACGGCTAGTTTGACTGGCTCCACCGGCTGACCGGTACAGGGCCACCGGTTGGCCGGTGCCTTGAAAAAGGATGAGGATTTCTGTCCAGGGGCCACCGACTGACCGGTGAGGAGGCCACCGGTTGGCCGGTGGCAAGACAGTGGCTGACACTGTTCTGGCTGGGTGCCACCGGCTGGCCGGTGCTGAGGCCACCGGTTGGCCGGTGTGGAGGTAGTGGCTCAGCCTCCAGTCTGGGTGCCACCGGCTGGCCGCTGGTGTGACACCGGTTGGCCGGTGGTCTGGACAGAGGGATGCCTTCTGTCCAGGCCTCCATCGGCTGGCCGGTGCTGAGCCACCGGTTGGCCGGTGCACATGAAAACAGTGCACTTTGCTCCTTTCTTGGCTTCAGCTTGCGTGGCCCAATTCCTTGGTAACCTGAAATGATTCCTATCATCCAAAAACACTTGAAAGATGTTTAGAACAATAAGTGAGTGATTGTGATCATGAAAATCAAACCACGAGGGGTACGAGAGGTACAACACACCCCACCTGCACAGCCCCCCTGCCCAGCCCCCCTCCCCCTGCCTAGCCTAGCCTAACCCCTTGCACATCCCACCCCATACTCATCCACCAGCCCAACCCCCCAACTACCCCACCTGCACAGCCACCACCCCACCAGCACAACCCCCCTGCCCAGCCCCCCCTCCCCTGGCTATCCTAGCCTAACCCCCTACACATACCACCCCTCCCCCACCTGCCCAGCCCCCCCACTACCCCACCTGCACAGCCACCCCCCTACACAGCCCCCCCTGCCTAGCCCCCTCCCCCCTACCTAGCCTAACCCCCTACACATCCCACCCCCTCCCCCACCTGGACAACCCCCCTGCCCAGCCCCCCTCCCCCATCTGCCCAACCCCCCCACCTACACAGTCACCCCCCACACCTGCACAACCCCCCTCCCCCCTACCCAGCCTACGCCCCACCCCACCCCTGCCCATCCCACCCCCTCCCCACCAAACCCCCTACACAGCCACCCTCCTCCCCACCTCACCCCCGCCAAGCACCCCCGCCTCCCCCACAAATTCTCATAGGGTAGTTGATTTTAAGTTTTAATCATATTTTTTGGGTTTTTGGTGACCCATTCAGGATTAAATCTATGGATAATTTGGATAAATTAGGTGTTTTGGGATATTTTTGGGGGGTTTAATTTGGGAGAGCTCATGTACATGATGTGTAGTTTTGAGAACACACATCATGTGTTCTTCATACTTGGGAAATATGGGTTATGGGAACTAAAATATTTATACAAGGGGGTGGGTTACACGTCGTGTAGTGGTGACTCGGGGTGTGCTAGTGGCAGATGACCATGTAGGGTATAAAGTTATATCTAGTGTGAGGTACATGGATAGGCATCGTGCGTGGGTAGACCTTGTGTGGTAGGGATATATGGATAGGTACATACATGGGAACCATATGTGGGGTAAAGATTGTGTATGGGGTGATACATTCCACGTAGTAGAGAATTTTTCATGCTAAGTGGGGCCTTGTATGTGAATGTACCCAGGTGGGGGTAAACATCATATTACAGAACACATGATGTGTACTTTGGAAAAGTACACATGGAGCAGTCTATGTCACATGGAACGAGGGGACATTTTGGGTTACATATCATGTACCTAAAGTACAGGTTGGGTACTTTTTTTCTCCTTGTTGTGTTTACCCTATTTTAACCCTGGAGTCAGAATTTGACTTATGAGTATTCAATTTTGATCAGTTTTTCATATAAATTTCCATGGTGGAATAATTTCTGTGTTTGAATGTGGTCTTTATGATGTTTTGGACTAAAAGAATTCTTTATCAGGATTTCTTCAAGGATTGGATTCAGAATCCTCCAGCAGGTTGGTTTGTGAGATGAGAATCTTGTGTGAGGGTTATGAGATCATTAGTTGGAATGGATTGTAAAATCTAAGCTAGTTTTGTTCAATGTTCTTTCATATAGATCCTGAAAATTATAATCAAGTAGTATATATGAAGAGATCTTGTTTTATCCTGACATGTTGGTACCTATTTCTCAAGGTTAGAACAGTTGAGTATTACCTCATTTTTTTAGGATTGGAACTATTGGAACCATTGAGATGGGATGATGTTGTGGGATAAAAGTTATGGTTGGATTTCCTTAAGATATTTATATGCATCAAAGGGACTCGTGAGGATACCATAGTGGGCTTGTTACTGATTGAGTGACCAGTGTTTTCTATAGCTGTTAATTAATAATGCCCATGTGGAGTGGTCAATCTTGTACTATAGAGCCCTTGTAAGGTAAAAATTTTATTATTGTCATAAGGACCATTGATAATTCATTGGTTATTCATTTCTTTTATATACCCCATTGGGTGCGTTGTTTATAGATGATCAGTTGGATACGTTGTTGATCGATGATCAGTTGGAGGCCATTTATGGGAATTTGAGATATTTCTGCACTGGGTGTGTCTTGTGCTTTGGATGTACTAGAGGTACCCCTCATAGGGTGTATGTTCTTACTGTGGACTTTTTCCCATTTGAGGTTTTTTTAATGGCTTGGGCCAAGATTTTGGGTGCACCTGAGGATGCTATAGTTGGAAATCACTTTATATTGTCACACTGAAGACCATGGGAGCCCCGTGTTTTGGTTTGGCACTAAGGTGGGTCAAAGAGAGCCAATAGTGATTTTTTAGAGGATAATATCCTAGGGAACATAGAGAGGGTATGTTATTTGTTTTATGTGAGTTGATCGATGCTTCTAGATCAGCTATTTGGACAGTGGTTTGAAGGCTAGATCATCCCATGTTTGGTTGGAATTTGGTCGTGAGGTTTGAGGATGTTTCTGGTCAGGACTCTAGTCCAAGGAGGAGACATATGATATCATAGATCAGGCATTGGAACTATGTTTTGATCTAGTTATCTCAATTTTTTACTATATTTAGATGTGATTAGTGATCTAATGGGAGATCTGGATGAGTGAAACACCCCTCTAGTTGAATGAGCACTTAGGATAGAGTGGCTTTAACATCGTAATGAGTTGAGGCACTCACAGAGCAGGTTTTTCTAGTCGTTGATGTATTGGTGCTACCATTAACATGGATGTTCTCTCACCCCCATATCTTATCTTTTCTCACCCCCAGCACACCCCCCTCTCCCCCACCTGCACAGCCACCTCCAACCCCCTGTCCAGCCTCCCTCCTCCTCACCTCACCTCACCCCTGCCCATCCCCCCCCCACCTCCAGCACATCCCCCCCTCCTCCCCACCTCATTTTGACCTCTTCAATATCAATCAAAATGATTCTATACAGGTAAATTACAACAAAAATGCAACCTAAAATGATATATTGCTTGTGTTCATAAGGGGATCATAATAGACAGTACATTGCAGTGAAATAGAACCAAAAAAATTGAAAATAAATGAAGGAATACATACTGATTTAAAGTGAATGAACAAAAATTACTTGAATCAAACATAAGATGACCGGTTGGAAAGTAGAGTTAGAACCCTCGAGAGCAGGTAGGGAATCCAGGTTCCAAACACAGTCTAAAATTGTAAGGGGATCATAACATGTACCCATTTAATGTGGAAGAATAGAGCATTGGAAAACCAGGCCTGTCGCGCTAGAAAGTAGGGTTCGCATTGAGAGTCGTTTGGGAAGTAGGATTCATGTAGAGCTATTGGGAACAATCTTCCATATGGGTGCATCGAGATATGTTTTAGGGTAAAACGAGAAGGTTTATGGGTTCACATTGAGATTTTGGAAAAAAACCATGAGAGCTGATGAGCGGGGAGTGGGGAGCAGCGAGCGGCAAGCGGAGAGGGGTGGACGGGATGGGAGCAGTGGTGAGGGGTGGTCGGTATGGGAGTGGCGGTGAGGACGGGAGGAATATGGGATTGGCGCCAACGGTTTGGAGAAGTGCATCTTAGGGATAGGAGAAGTATCCCGATGGAGGGGTCATAGTTATTAATGACACACGCCATGGAACACCATCGCGCCATGGCTTGCGCCAGGAAGCCAAGCGCCACGCAATGGGTTCACAATGGCTCATCTGAAAAGGCGCTCAGTGGCGTGCGCTGTTGTGTGCAATGGCGCGCAGTGGCGTGGCGCACGCAACTGCGCCAACTTGTTCGTGATTAAAAAATACCTCAAAAAAACCTCAAACGATGACCTCTACTGTTGCGCAACACTATCCTCTTCCCGTGATAGACGCAACCCAGCCCCTGCCAAACCAAGTCGAGCGGTGCGACCTAGTCATCTCCCTCGACAACTACTTTCAAACCAACTGATGATGACGACCCGACCCTCCTCATCCTGGGCAGGCGTACGCATGCACACCTTGTGTGCGAACTGAACCCTAAGTAGTAATTTTTATCATTCAATTTTATTTATGTTTTCACTTTTTTTCCAGTTAATGTTGTCCTCCTCTTTGCCTATCAAGGGTCACATTACTTTTTTTTCTATGTTTTTTTTGTTTATTGTTTTTTTTGAGATATATGGTTTAAAATATTTAATTGTTTGTTTTAAATATTTTAGGAATTTTTTTTATTGTTTTTTCTGCTACGTTTTTTTATTCTTTCTATGCACTGCAAGTTAATATTGCCACGCGCCTTGCGCCGCGCAGTGCGCTTTTACACCGGGGGCCCCTGTCGCCGTTGTGCACTGTGCGCCATAAATAACTATGGGCAGGGTGATCTTAGATAGATATATCCCAATGGTTCATTTGAACCATTGGGGAAAACTGGCTATTATCACCTATATGCCAATGGTTCATATGAAACGTTGGCAATGAATGGCATAGGGTATTTTTCCCAACAATTTGTTCAAACCGTTGGGAAAAAAGCATTGGGAAAACTTTTATTTCCAGTAGTGCGAATTCCGACAATACTGCGAACCACCACAGGGTGTCGTCTTGGAGCAGGGACAAATCACGGCGTGACCGTGGCGTGACCGTAGTGTGACCGTGGCGTGACCGCGGTGTGACTGCGGCATGACCGCGGCGTGACCGAGGTGTGACTGCGGTGTGACTGCGGCGTGACCACGGTGTGTTGTCCCAATCCAGCAACATCTGCGGGGCAGCATCTTCCAGCCAAGAGCAAAGGGAGCGGGAGGAAGCGGGGAAACATTCCAGTCATCGCCTCCCTCCCCATTAACTATGGATGGGTAATGTATCTAAAACTATATCTAGGTATCATACATCGAATTCCGACAGGACTGCGAACCGCCGCGGGGTGTCGTCCTGGAGTAGGGCCAAATCACGGCATTATCGCAGCGTGACCGCGGCATGACCGCATCGTGTTGGCCCAGTCCAGTGGCATCTGTGGGGCAGAATCTTCCGACTATGAGTGAAGAGAGCGGGAGGAAGCGGGGAAACATTCCGGCCATTGCCTCCCTCCCCATTAACTATGGGTGGGTAATGTATCTAAAACTCTATCTAGGTATCATACATCGAATTCCGATAGGACTGTGAACCATCATGGGGTGTTGTCCTAGAGTAGGGCTAAATCACGACATTACTGCGGCGTGACCGCGTTTTGACCACGATGTGTTGGCCTGGTCGAGCGACATCCGCGGGGTAGCATCTTCAGGCCAGGATTCCAAATAAATCCTATGTAGTTGTCCTTCACATTATAGAAACCGATCTTATGTTATAAAAAACAGACTCTTGATTCGGGATTGTGGTATGATAAAGATATATATTTGATATTCATTGTTTTTAAAAGTGTTACTAGGTATTTGAAACTACTGATTGAGAGTCAAATTGTGCAGGTGTATTACTTATCAATGGTATATGCATTTATTGGAACTCTAATAATAAAACTTTAGTCACCTTGAGAAAAATAGAATTTGAGTATGTTTTAACATCTCATGATGCAACACAAATATTATGGGAGAATTCATATATGTAAAAAATTAGATGTGCGTCGAGGCCAGGCAAACACCCCAAACAGTGTTAAGATGAAGCTTATGGTGGGGATCACCATAAGCCTGAAAGGTGTTAAACAATTACACCATCAGTGTTTTTAGATATATAGGCTCGAGTAAACACCCAAAGGGGTGGCCAAGAGGCCAGGAAAACACCCGAAATGGGTTTCACCATAAGATAAGGTCACAACAGACATTATAGAACAAATAAACTATTTAATATGTTATAACAAGGGATTGTCAGAAGGTTTTAGTGAGTGGAACAATGACGCAACGTCTAAAGGGAAATGAAACAATGAAAAAGAATCATATACCCTAAACTATCACTATGAGTTTTAGCAGACAGCGCACCTCCGTTGGAGGGGTTTTATTATAAAAACATGACTTTATTTATCAAATGAAACAATTATATTAAAGAAAACTTATTCAAGATATGCAATTCAATATAATTAAGCAGAATTAAGAAAGAATCTAAATTCAATTTAAAGCATTCTTAAATTAAAGAGGCTACGAGAGGGACTCTACCTCAAGGTGGAACCAAGCCGTCCACTTCATCTCTTGGAGATTTCTAACTAAAAGCTGTTGATCCTCCATTGGGTATACGCATCTTCACACACATTCAAGGACACCTAGCCCCTATGCACACACCCTCTTGGCCATGAGCATGTGCAAGAGGATCCTTGCACATATGCTTATATGCATATATCAGTCTCCACTCACCTGCGTATGCATATATATATATATATACATGGGCACACCTAGCCCCATACATGCATAATCACTACCATGGGTGACTATACATGTAATGGGGGAACCCACATACATATACTTACTTACCTATGCACACACAGGCGAGTCGCCCTTGACTTAAAGGCTCGAAACCAATGAGAAGGGATCAACGCACTACACAAAGGATATTAAGAACCTTAAAACACATGAAGGATGCTACATAACCAATGAAAAAATAACCAATGTCATTAAAGCCTTACCTAGATTGGCAGCAGAGAACCAAATCCACCTGAACCAACACGAAACGATCCAAAGCCCTACCGAAAACATAATATGGAGTCAAAAACACTAAAGCCACAAATACATGAGGTGTGAGACAAGTAGTAACCATAGAATCTTACCTCAGATCAAAGCTAGTGGACTGAATCAATCTGAACTCCTTCTGGCCCCCTTCGCAGAATATAAGTACCCTATGTCCATAGAAAGCAGTCAAAGATCTAAGTGACCAATGCAATAAAGAAAATAAAATAAAAACTAAACTAAAACATACCTGTCTCTTGTGACTATACCTGTCACCGCTCAACATATAAGTACCACAGCGCCCCATGGGTCAAATCATGTTCCTTCAAGCAAAGGGGAAACAAATCAATGTTTCAAAATAAAACTATCAAATATTATATTCCTATTAATTAAAAATTACTCTTCCTATTAATGGTATATAATCAATTTGGCCTGAGTTTCAACTTAGTTTGGTTTTGTTCAATACAAGGGATGGGGTCTTATTATTCTTGGTTTTTATGTTTACACTTGAGATATTTATTTAAAAATGATTCATGTATTTGGAATTATTATTTATGGTTTTAGTTCTTAGCCTATTTCCATGGGGCCTGTCCACATGAATAATTCTTGGAATGTAGATTTCAGTTGACATTTATGTGCTTTAATTTTATTGATGTCACTAACGATGAGAATTTAGATCAAGTAAAATATTCCTAAGAGGATTGGTCCTTGTAGTGATAGGTGTTGCAATTGTACATCTAGCGTTTGATGAGGAAATACTTATGAGGATGGATTGGAATCTTGGTAGGTTCTTAGAGTGGGATGGTCCCTTTGAGTATATAAAATGTATTATGAAAGGTTTTACTCCATTTAATTATTCAAGAGATCAACTAAAGAGATGAAGGATGAGATGCTAGTGTGGGTATTGGGTATTGTCGGACAGATTGTCATTATAATACCAAGAGGCTTGGTGTGATTTATCTTAGTATTGAACCTGGTTAGTGGGGTTGGGTTATAATACATGATTTTGATGAGGTTATTGACTAGATTATTGAGAATATAATGTAGATGGGTTCGACATGGTGTGATTTTGTGACTAGGACAATCATAAGGTGAATAGTCCTCTTTGTATAGTTGGATGATGATATGTGCATCGAGGCATGGGATAATCCTCGAGAGATGAGTCTAGACTATGTGATTGAGAGGATAGACTAGGATAGGTTTGATAGGATTGGGTGAGTGGACAACCCATGCGAGGATGATATGATGTATGGAGACACTTGGAGATACTTGGGGTTATTTATGCTATCTCATGGAGACACTTGGGGTTATTTCATGACTCCAACATACTCCAGAAATGTTCCCACATGATGTTTTAGAAAAACGATTCCATATCATGGAAGACCCCAAGGATCCTCTATCTTCCAATGTTTCCTCACACTCACACCTCATGGTATTATAGTATACAAGTGATCTATATCAAAATATATTCTTAGGATAGATATCATATCCATCATCGAACCACAAATAATCCTTTGAGGGATTAATCAGTCTGGAAAATTGTGATTTTTGACCTTCTTAGTAAACAACCCACAACAATTTTCCTTTATTTTCTTTTTTTTATTTTGAAAAGGAAGAGATTATGAATGAAACACAAAAAATGGTAAATGGATAAAAACCACATAATCAGGTGAGCATATCGTACATCTCTGGAAGTGTAAGCATCCCATGATCTTTGAATGTCCCGTCCACACTTGTTCAAAGATATCCATACGCATTGTACAATAAGTGGGGTATGAAGGGAAATAGGATTGAAATTACTTCATTATAATAGGCCATTAATGGAAAATAAGTGTTGAATGATAGATAGATGTCAGGTGGGTCTTAGGGAAAAATTGTCTATGAAAGAGTCCTAAATAATTTTAGTTTTATACTTGTTCATTCATCACTAAGATAATATCTCAGTGCAAGTTATAGTCAGTTTACATGCCCCTGACATCTATCAAGATATATGCCCAGATAAGAGTATGAAATTTAAAGATTAGAGTCCTCTTGGGTAGTGAGAATCAAAAAAATGTAAATCACAAAGGGCATAAATCCTAAGTAATAGGTCAATTAGTCATTATTTTGAAGATTTTGAATTTGAATTAATTCCCTAAACTTAGCAATAATTCTAAACAAATATAAGTAGAAGTCAAACATGGTCCTTGGAAATTTTACACTTAACTTTTTTTAATAACAAGGGCATAATGATTCTCAAGTTTAAATCATTCTTATTATTTTGAAAAATGTCTCATAAACAAGTGAGAATAATAAAAAATTCAAGCGCATCACATGTGAAACTGTGAGAAACTCCCCCCACACTTAAAATGAGGTAGTGTCCCTACTATCAATGAAATATAGGTGAGAGTGGTATGGCAGTTATTTTTAATGTTTGTGGGAATGGATATCGAAAAAAATGAAAATAAAAGGGAATTGAGAGCTCCCTAGGAAAATCGGTATGCCATGGAGGTGTTTTCTATTGTAATCCTGTGTACCTAAAAAAGTGTTAGATAACTAAATCCATTACAAGATAACATATATTAGTTCACCGAGATAAATAGTTGGAAGATTATATCAACGGGAAAATACCGATGAAGAACCCTGGCGGGAGGAGAGGGAGCCGAGAGGGGGGACATCCCGCGGGGTGTTTGGCCATGGGGGGTCTTGCGCGCGACTGGAGAGGGGGTCGAGGGACGTCGTCAAAGGAGATTGAGGGGAGGGGGATGTCGCCAGGATTGGGAGACGAGAGGAGAGGGGGGAACATTGCCAGGATCCGAGAGGGGAGGGGGACGTCGTTGTCGGAGAGGGAGCCAAGAGGGGAAGGGGAACACCGCCGGAGGAGAGGGAGGGGGCCGGGAGGCGGAGGCGGAGGCCGGGAGGAGATAGAGATCGGGGAGGGGGAGGGGGGAGGGAGGCGGAGGTTGGGGATGGTCTGGGATGAGGAGCCCTAAATTGGGTGTTAATTTTTTTTCTTTCCCAACAGTTTAACAAAACCGTTGGGAAAACCCAACTTAAAATGTCTTATACCAACAGTTTACTAGAACCGTTGGTAAAGGGTCTTTATCCCAACGGGTTTTTTAAATCATTGGGAAATAAGTGTTGGTATAGGTCCCAATTCCAGTAGTGGGCCTTGAAGGACTCGAGGCCTAAACCGGTGGCCTGAAAGCCCAAACAAATGAATAGTTCTAGTTGCTACAGTACTGAATAGTACCTGCTGCAGTACCTGCTATAGTATTGCTATAGTGACCTGAAAATTATTTCTCCGCCTAGTTTTGAACTCGGGTCTCTTAGATGCACTTGTCTAATCCTCACCAACTGGGCTGAGGCTCTTGTGTATTAATTCTAATTTGAAAAATATTTATAAAATCATAGTTGAAATCCCATTAAAAACCTAACCATTTACAAAAATTCCTCTTTAAAATAACACACCCTTTTTAAAATAAACCAATCAGTTTCAAACACTCTTTCTCAAAACCCCAATTCCTTTTTTATAAATCATTCAAGGAAACTTCATGACCCAATACTGTTAGTTGTTTAAAATGAGTGACAAGCCTCTATATTTTACAAAATTTCATTTAAAACTTCACACACTCATTGTTAAAATTAAACCAATATTACATAAACTTTCAAAACATTCACATCCTTTTATGAAATCCAATCATGTGAGTTGAGAAACACTTTCCATGCAACCCAAGTCCATGAAAAGTGTATAAATCATTTTAAAGTTATTTAGAACCAAAAAAGGTATATTAAATACATTTTTCAAACACTTTTTTTAGTGTATTTCAATAACACCTCATGGAAATCACCACTATTTCCAAATCTTTCAAAGGATTTGGGAAGTTTCTCTTATGTGTTATTAACTTTCTGGACCCATAAGAAATCATATGACTATCATGGACTAAAACTATTCAAATCCAAAATCCTAATACATCACAATATAATCCATACTCATTACCCAACTCATTTATGGTTAAGATTGATGTTTTCATCAATCTTCCATTAAGATATTAGAAGGATCACTCATGAACATATAAATACTCATATTGAGGTATACAACTTAGGTCAGGTTGTAAGAGTTGGTGTCCTAGAACCAACTGGTTTTACTTTGATTAAATATATATTTAATGTATTATTGCATATTGTTCATTATTCTGCATGATTATAATGTAATAATGTCCTAGAGTATTTGTTGCATTGATAAGGTCATGGCAGTTCCCCGCTATGATGAGAACCTTGAAATTCTATAACAATATTCCTAAATATAGTTTTGTGGTTGGATGACATGCTACGATGGAACACATAGCATGAAGACTGTCTGGTGCGAGTACTCATGAGAAGATGAGACTTCCTATCATGAAGTTCGCACTTGGTAATCTTCAAGATAAAAGATTATGAGAACAAACCCGATAGTATAAATTTCACATGTTTTGGTGTCATCAGATATTTCTATTTGAAAGCGTGTGTAATGATCCTTAGACTTTAATATTATCATTAATACGTGTAATGACTTATGTACTTTGATTTACTGATGAAAACCGTCACGCAGACAGTTGGCGGGAAGTAGGGTATGTTGGGTGCGTCACGAGTGGCATGCTATTAATGGATAAGTCAAGGAAGGATTTTTCCCTTTCATTTATGGAAGTTGATATCTTGTCCCTTTGATTGAAATAGAACCATCACACAAAATTCCATGGCCATGATGTAATGACGAGTTTATTTCAGGTATTCAAAGAACGAGGTATCAAGCATAAAAGTTGATGACACAATCATGAAACCTGCTTGATGAGATATTGCGAAAAAGGGATTATATTACATAGTAAGCATTCGTATGTGGATGCTGTTGTTGTGACTTTACATCCTTTATCTTGGGTTCCTTGACCCATTTCTAGACAATACTCTTGAACTTTAGGTAAGACCGCCTAATGCCAACGATAAAGAATCCTAGAGGGTCACACACTAAGCGTTTTTGGTGGTATCGGTTAAATTCTATTTTAATTTAATTAATGAAATAAATATTATTCTCAAGACCTTGGAATAATTTTATTCAAGTTAAGATGATCGCATAAATTAAATAAAATATATTTATTTATTTTATTGAAAATTTAATAATTATTCATTTACTAGTTTATAAATAAAATATTTATTTAAGATAAAAAATTATTTATTTATTTATTCAGGTGTTTAATAAATGGTAGTGGAGTTCGAGCGGACCAAGGTCGGTCTGGTAGTAAAATAATTATTTACAAGACAATAAATAATTATTTAACTAGCTGGCACAAATTAAAATAACGACGATATTATTTTGTGACGTGGAATTTTATTTATAATTTCTTTTTTCATAAGTTGGCGCACTATAAATAATGACGCGATATTATTATTAAATGCATGGGTTTTCTCTAAGTTCATGAATGCATTTAATTTTTGTTATGCAATTAAATATTGTAATTGAAATTCCATGTATATAAATAGGCAAGTACCCCTATTGTGCTATACAACACACCACACGCCTGGTGAATTGAGAATTGTTGAGCCAAACAATTTCTCTCTCGAATCCTCTTCTCACCCCTCTCAAGAATGAGAGACATTCTTCAAGTTCGAAGAACAAGCGATCAAGAATGATCGACACAAGACACTCGCTTCACCGTGCTAGCACCCAGAGAACGAGAAGTGTCGATCGGAGACCATCAGAGCACGTGTGGATCACCGCTAGAGGGATTCTAGTTTGGATCCTTCCAACTACAATGAGATAATCTGGAAGGGTCAATCTGGATGATAAACATCATCAACGAAGAAAAATACCAAAGACATAGGTATTATTTTTCTTTATGAAATTAATTAAATTAATTATAAACATGATGTGTAAGATCCTCGCTAAGGTTTCAAGTCTCTTTCTTCTTTATCTAAATCTTTGATTATATTCCATGGAGACTGGTGTTCATCGTCGTATTGATCCTGGAATAATCATTGATCATGGTAAAAATAAAATTTGGATCCCATCCCATCCATGCTTCCGCTGTGCCCGGAACCTTCAAGTGGTATCATAGGGGTTACATCATAGTTTATAATTATTTAAATATTTTTTTGATGAATTATGCATTTAATAATTTAATTGTTTCAATTCAAGTTAATCGTTCTGCAAATATGAATCTCGATATCTATTCCTCCTCTTTTGTTTCTCGTTCACCTTACAAAAACGATTTTTTCTTTTAATTTTGATTAAAATAAAATAAAGGATCTCATCCGGAGGTTCCAAACGTTCCTGGACATACAACACCAGAATACATAGTGTTTATTCAGTTGTACACACCATGTAGTCGAGGTTCAATGCATTGGAATGGTCCGCCAAACCAAGCCATGTGTTGGAGTCTTCTAAGTCTTAAATGACTCCATGTGTTGACCAGGAACATATGGAACACAGTTTCTGGATTACACGTCGTGTGGCTCATAGAACACGATGTGTAGTCCCTTCGGGTTAGGGTTGGACCGTGTACCCCATACACGGCTTGCCCGGTTGGAAACCATGTAACGCAGATACTACATGGCATGTGTCCCATTGAACACACTGTGTACTATGAAAATTTCTGAAAGTACATCTACACGCCATGTCCCTGGGCATGTACTTCGGATGGATGGTGAACAAAAATACATGCCATGTAGTCAGAACTACACGCCGTGTACTCATCCAAATTATGCAGATTTATTAAAATTTATTATTATATTATACAAACACTTGAGACGTGTACCATAGTGCAGGCGTAAAGCTGAGGCACAACACATGATAAGTGTTATATATATATATATATTTTTAATTTAACATCTGTGTAATGTTCATTTATACTCATTGGGTAGTTATGAACAAGAATTCACCGGGTTGCTTCCAATGTACAAGTTACGTACAAAGATAATTTTAAAGAAATTTATTTGTTTAAAATTATGATGGATGAGAATCTCAAGTAAATTTAGAAAAGGGTTTAAGATAAAAGGATTGATTAATTAAAGATAATTAATTGATTCGAGCGTGATTTATCTTAAATAAGAATGATTAAAGAATTGAATGATAGTTTTATTTATGCGTAAATATCGTTGCATGAATGGATGATCATGAGATAGACCAAGACCTTTGTATGTGAATGGTTTCTTTTAATTTATTTATTTAAATTAATTTTTTTGGCCTGCGAGCCTTCTCCTCATTAATATGTAGGGCCTGAATGCCCAAGGTTTCTTTCATGTAAAAAACCTTTTACCCCTCACCTGCGTGTGAGATAAAAGCATATGTAATGGATGGAGCTCCCAAGATAGTGGAGGCAGCTCAAGTTAGGATCCAAGGTGAAACCAATCCAAGAAGATACAAAGGTAGACAGGTGGAAAGCTGTAAACAAGAACCCAAAAGGTTCAAGTTGTTTCTCCCCTAGGTCAGGGTTAGTTTATCAACTGCTAGATAAACTAACCATTAGAAAAGCTTGTGATCATGCCATTTACTTTATTTTATTTCTCTCAGTTGCATGGTTTATCATTATGGATGTGTTGTCACGATCACATAATTAATGAATTAAACAAGCATGCAAGATGGAACTAAAATAAACCAGACTTATGCGTAAATATTATCAAGACATGGTTAATCACTTAAGTAATTTTCACTTAATATTAACAAGTGTGTGATAATGATAGTAATAAATTCATGAAAAAGATATAAAAATACCTCAAATAAAATATTAAGTCAGAACAAGCCTTTTGTTACTTGATTAAAGGGGAAAACTCAAAAAAACTATATGTTTGACCAACCCTTGTTGGGACACTTACTTTTATACAAAAATCTCTTATGAAAGGTTTTGGGTTGACTTAACCATATTACATAAATAGGAGTAGCCCTTTCTAGACTTGGTGTAATATTGGAGGCAAGAGTTGAGGAAATCCAAAGTCATGATTTCAGGATTGGGGAGTCCACTCAACATATCAAGGAGCTACAAGCCCGCAGTTGGCAAAGACCTGCCTACCTAAATACCTTCTAATAGCTTAACCAACCCTTGTTGGGGTTATGTGAAGAGGAATATGGATCCTTGCCACTAGAATGTCATGGAAAATGGATATTCTGAGTTCAATGGTGAGGGCCATTGGGACTTTATAAAATAGTGGGAGACTTAATAAAATTTATTATTTCTCATAAAATGTAATCAAGAAAGTACTAATGATCTTCTCTTTTAATTGTAGAATAAAAATGACAGGCTCATCAACCACACTATCCCCGTGATCAATTTTGGATAAAGATAACATCCTCAGCGGCAGTAACTTCCAGAAATGGTTTAGATGCCTTCAGGTTATCCTACTCCATAAACTGAAGTCTTATGTTCTGGAGCCATCATTACCTGATCCACCTTCCAAAGAGGCGAGTGATGAGGATTTCTTGGTCTATGAGAAACATATAAATGATGCGGTCGACATTCAATGTTTGATGCTATCATCAATGTCTAGTGATCTCATGAAGTCTCATGAAAACATAGATACTTATAGCATGATCGAGCAACTCTATGGTATTTACTAAGAGAGAGAAATATAAGAAAGGTTTGAGATCTCTAAGACACTCTTTCAGAGTAAGCTTGGAGAAGGTTCCCCAATTGGGCCTCATGTAGTCAATCTCATTGGCTACATTGAGCGCCTCGAGGTTCTAGGGTTTAAACTCCTCGAAAAACTGGGCACTGATCTCATTCTTGCATCACTCCCTCAGAGCTTCTCTAACTTTGTTGTCAATTTCAATATGAACAACATTGAGAAGTATCTATCTGATCTTCTTATCCTCATTTGCCAAGTGAAAAAAGATATGAATCGTGAAAATCCTTATGTCCTTATGGTGAATAAGAGGAAAGGGAAGGAGAAAAGCTTTAAGCCCAAAGATTCTTCACAACTTTCCTAGAAAAGGAAGATCAATGGGGAGGCAAGAGAATTGGAGGTTGTTTGTTTTAAATGTGGCAAGAAGGGACATTGGAAGAAAAACTGCACCCAACCTAAGAATCAAGGGGAAGATTCAGGTGCATTTGTTATCGAATGCAATCTATTTGTTTCTACAAATTGTGTATTATATACAACTTTTGGTGCTCACATATGTATCCAAATACAGTAACCAAGTAGATTCAGAAAGATTGATCAAGGGGAGGTATATCTACGAGCAGACAGTGGAGCCAGACTTTCTATTGTAGCTATTAGGGACTACCACCTCATGTTTCCAACTGGGATGATCTTGGTGTTAAAGGGTTGTTATTATGTGCCTTCTATTACTAAAAACATTATTTTTGTATCTATATTAGATACAGATGGATTTGTTTTAAATTTTGTAAATGAATGTTACTTCTTTTACAAAGATATCATTTGTTATGGTAGGGCACATTTATACAATGGACTTTACGTGTTGGATTACACAAACCAATTAATGGCAATCGATAACAAAGATACTTCACATGATTCATACCGCACCCAACTTTGGCATCACCGACTAGGTCATGTAAATGAGAAACGCTTGACAAAGTTATATCAATATGGATATTTATGTTTTTTCTAACTAAAACCACTTGGCGCATGTCATGCACATTTATAAGGCAAAATGACCAAATCCCCATTTGATGGGAAAGGTGAAAGGGCTAAAGAAATTCTTGAATTGGTTTATACCGATGTGTGTGGAACATTTCCAGTTGAATCAAGGAGAGGGTACTCATACTTCATAAATTTTACTGATGATTTTAGTAGATATGGATATATCTAATTAATGAGGTATAAGTCGGATTCTTTTGATAAGTTCAAAGAATACAATAATGATGTTGAGAACCATATTGGAAAGAAGATTAAGAAACTCCACTCAGACTGAGGTGGGGAATATCTAAATCAAGACTTCATTGATTACATATGGGAGTTTAGGATCATATCCCAACTCACTCCTCCAAACACGCCCCTGTGGAATGGTGTGAGTGAAAGGAGGAACTGCACCCTATTGGACATGGTGAGATCAATGATGAGTCATGCGAGTCTTCATTATCCTTTTGGGGATATGCATTACAAATAGCGGAACACATACTAAACCAAGTACTAACTAAATCGATAAATGGTATTCCATATGAGTTATGGAGTGGAAGAAAAGCCATGTTATCGAATTTACATGTGTGGGGCAGTGAAGAGTTTGTTAATGCATTTTCAAGTAACAAACTCACACCCCGAGGCACAAAGTGTACCTTTATAGGATACCCTAAGGAAACAAGGGGATATTAATTATAAAACCCCTTAGACAAAAAGGTTATAGTGGAAAGACATGCCATATTCCTTGAGAGGGAGAACATCTCCAAAAGAGATAGTGGGAGCAAGATAGACTTTGATGAATTCGAGGCTCAAGGTGGGAAAGAGTTGGTACATGAACTGATTCCACAAAGCCCCATGGAAGAAGAATCTGTTCCAGAGATACCAGTACTGCGTAGGAGTACAAGAGAGGTTAGATAACCAGAACGGTACGATTTTCTAGTTACCGAGAATGGTGACTCCTTATTAATTGATAATAATGATCCTCTAACCTACAAGGAAGCAGTAAGTGGCACAGAAGTTTCCAAGGGGCAAGAAGCCATGAATTCTGAAATGGATTCCATGTGCCAAAACCAAGTCTGGATTTTGGTAGACCCTCCAATTAATGTAAATCATGTTGGTTTCAAATGGGTATTCAAGAAGAAACTAGACATAGAAGGACAAGTTAGTACCTATAAGGCATGACTAGTTGTAAAAGGTTTTAAACAGCGTCAAGGAATTGACTACGATGAAACCTTATCACCAGTTGCAATGCTGAAATCCATTAGAATTATACTTGATATTGTGTCTTACCATGACTATGAGATTTGGAAAATGGATGTCAAAACAGAATTTCTTAATGGGAACCTTCAGGAAGATTTATACATGACACAACCTGAAGGGATTGTGACTCCAAAGGATGCCAATAAGGTATGCAAGTTGCAGAAATCAATTTATGGATTAAAGAAAGCATCCAGGTCATGAAACATTCGTTTTGATGAAGCCATAAAATAATTTGGTTTTATCAAAAATTAATGTGATCCTTGTGTCTAAAAATGGTTTAGTGGGAGCACAGTTATTTTCCTAATAGTATATATTGATGACATATTGATCATTGGAAACGAGATACCAGTCTTGCAGTCTGTTAAGGCATGGTTGAATCAATGATTCTCCATGAAATACTTGGGTGAGGAAGTATATATTCTTGGGATCAAGATACATCATGATAGATCCAAGAGATTGCTGGGCCTAAGTCAAAGTACATACATTGATAAGATACTGAAGAGATTCAGTATGGAACAATCCAAGAGGGTATTGTTGCCAGTGTCACATGGCATTCATCTTTCCAAGAAAATGTGTCCTCTGACACATTAGGAAATAAATACAATAGAAATGACTCCATATGCATCAGTGATTGGGTCAGTCATGTATGTCATGCTATGTACTAGGCTGGATGCCACCTATGCATTGAGTGTGGTAGAAAGATATCAAGATGACCCAGGTGACCATCATTGGATGACAGTCAAGAATATCCTAAAGTATCTGAGGTGTACTAAGGATATATTCCTGGTTTATGGAGGAGATGAGGAACTAGTCATCAGAGGATATACAAATTCTAGTTTCTAGACTGATCAAGATGACATGAAGTCGCAAATGGGATACATCTTCACTTTGAATGGAGGTGTAGTGAGTTGGAAGAGCTCAAAGCAGAGTGTGGTATTAGATTCTATTGCAGAGTCCAAGTATATTGCAGCTTATAAGGAAGATAAAGAATCAGTTTGGATGTGAAGCTTCGTCCAGGAGCTAGGTGTGATACCTAGAAGTAAAGATCCCATCATATTGTACTGTGATAATACTACAGCGGTGTCTCTTGCAAAAGATCCAAGGTCACATCTGCGGACGAAGCACATACTTTGGAAGTATCGTCTCTTGAGAGATTTTTCTCAGAGAGGTGAAGTTACAGTGATCAGTATTTCCACAGAAGACAATGTGGCAGACCCCTTGACTAAAGCCTTGATTCAGCCGAAACATCATCATCATGTGAGTTCTAGCAGACTGAAAGTCATAGGCTATTGGCTCTAGTCCAAGTGAGAGTTTGTAAGATTTGGTGTCCCAGAACCAACTAGTTTTACTTTGATTACATGGATATTTAATGTATTATTACATATTGTTCATTGTTCTGCATGATTATAATGTAATACTGTCCTAGAGTATTTGTTACAGTGATAGGGTCATGGCAGTTCCCCACTATGATGAGAACCTTGAAATGCTATAATAATATTCCTAAATATAGTTCTGTGGTTGGATGATATGTTATTATGGAAAACATAGTATACAGAATGTCTGGTGTGAGTAATCATAAGCAGATGAGATTTCCTCTCATGAAGATCACACTTGGTAATCTCCAAGATAGAAGATTATGAGAACAAACCCGCTAGTAGAAATTCTACATGTTTTGGTGTCATCAGATATTTCTATTTGTGAGCATGTGTAATGATCCTTAGACTTTAAGATTATCATTAATATGTGTCATGACTTATGCACTTTGATTTACTGACAAAAATTGTTACCCAAACAGTTGGCGGGAAGTAGGGTACATTGGGTGTGTCACGAGTGGCATGTTATTAATGGATAAGTTGAGGAAGGATTTGTCCCTTCCATTTATGGAAATTGATATCTCGGTCCTTTTATTGAAATAGAAACATCACATGAAATTCCATGTCCATGGTGTAACGACAAGTTTATTTCAGGTAGTCAAAGAATTACGTATCAATAATAAAATTTGATGACACAATCATGAAACTTTCTTGATGAGATATTGCGACAAAGGGATTATATTACACAGTAAGCATTCGTATATGGATGTATTTGTTACGACTTTATGTTCTTTCTCTTGGGTTCCTTGACCCATTTCTAGATATTACTCTTGGAATTTAGGTAAGCTCGCCTAATGCCAACGAGAAAGAACCCTAGAGGGTCACACACTAAGTGTTTTTGGTGGTCATGGTTAAATTCTATTTGAATTTAATTAATGAAATAAATATTATTCTCAAGACCATAAAATAATTTTATTCAAGTTAAGATGATCGCATAAATTAAATAAAATATATTTATTTATTTTATTGAACATTTAATAAATATTTATTTACTAGTTTTTAAAAAAATATTTATTTAAGAGAATAAATTATTTATTTATTTATTCGGGTGTTCAATAGATGGAAGTGGAGTTTGATCAGACCAAGGTCGGTCTGGTAGTAAAATAATTATTTTCAAGATGGTAAATAATTATTTAACTAGTTGACACAAATTAAAATAATGCTGCTATTATTTTGTGATGTGGAATTTTATTTATAATTGGTTTTGCGCAAGT
This sequence comes from Viscum album, assembly GCA_963277665.1. Taxonomy (NCBI): domain Eukaryota; kingdom Viridiplantae; phylum Streptophyta; class Magnoliopsida; order Santalales; family Viscaceae; genus Viscum; species Viscum album. The sequence goes on from OY728146.1 coordinate 489,003,637, forward strand.
TGGCGCACTATAAATAATGACGCAATATTTTTATTAAATGCATGGGTTTTCTCTAAGTTCATGAATGTATTTAATTGTTGCTATAAAATTAAATATTTTAATTGAAATTCCATGTATATAAATAGGTAAGTACCCCAATTGTGCTATATAACACACCACACACCTGGTGAATTGAGAATTGTTGAGCCAAAAAATTTCTCTCACGAATCCTCTTCTCTACCCTCTCAAGAACGAGAGACGTTCTTCAAGGATGAAGAACAAGCAATCAAGAACAATCAACACAAGACACTTGCTTCACCATGCTAGCACCCGGAGAACAAGCAGTGTCGATCGAAGGCCATCAAAGCACATGTGGATCACCGCTAGCGGGATTCTAGTTTGGATCCTTACAACCGCAACAAGATAATACGGAAGGGTCAATCCGGACGATGAACATCATCATCGAAGAAAAATACCAAAGACACGGGTATTATTTTTCTTTATGTAATTAATTAAATTAATTATAAACATGATGCACAAGATCCTCTCTAAGGTTTCAAGTCTCTTTCTTCTTTATCTAAATCTTTGATTATATTCCATGGAGACTAGAGTTCATCGTCGTATTGATCTTGGAATAATAATTGATCATGGTAAAAATCAAAGATGGGTCCCGTCCCAACCACTCTTCCTCTGTGCCTAGAACCTTCAAGTGGTATCAGAGGGATTACATCAAGTTTATAATTATTTAAATATTTCGTTGATGAACTACGCATTTAATAATTTAGTTATCTCAATTCAAGTTAATCATTCTACAAATCTGAATCTCAAGATCTATTCCTTCTCTTTCATTTCTCATTCACCTTACATAAATGAATTTTTCTTTTAATTTTGATTAAAATAAAATAGTGGATCTCATCCGGAGGTTCCAAATGTTCTTGTCCATACAACACCAGAATACACGGCGTGTATTCAGAAGTACACACCATGTAGTCTAGGTTTAATGCATTGGACTGGTCTGCCAAACCAAGTTATGTGTTGGAGTCTTTCTAAGTCTTAAATAACTCTGAGTGTTGACTAAGAATAGGTGGCACATGGTTTCCGGATTACACAATGTGTGGCCCATGGAACACAACGTGTAGTCCCTTTGGGTTAGGTTTGGACCATGTACCCCGTACATGGCTTCCCTGACTGAAAACCATGTAACACAGATACCACACAGCATGTGTCCCACTGAACACACAGTGTACTCTAAAAATTTCTGAAGTACATCTACATGCCATGTCCTCGGGCGTGTACTTTGGATGGACGGAAAACAAAAATACACGCCATGTAGTTGGAACTACACACCGTGTACTCATCCAAATTATGCAGATTTATTAAAATTTATTATTATATTATACAAACCCTTGAGACGTGTACCATAGTGCAGGCATAAAGCTGAGGCACAACACGTGATAGGTTTTATATATATATGTTTAATTTAACATCTGTGTAATGTTCATTTCTACTCATTGGGTAGTTAAGAACAGAAATTCACCAGGTTTCCTCCAAGGTACAAGTTACGTACAAAGATAATTTTAAATAAATTTATTTGTTTAAAATTATGATGGATGAGAATATCAAGGAAATTTAGAAAAGTGTTTAAGATAAAAGGATTGATTAATTAAAGATAATTAATTGATTCGAGTGTGATTTATCTTAAACAAGAACAATTAAAGAATTGAATGCTAGTTTTATTTATACGTAAATATCATTTCATGCATGGATGATCATGAGCTAGACCAATACCTTTTTATGTGAATGGTTTCTTTTAATTAATTTATTTAAATTAAATTTGTTATCTTGCGAGCCTTCTCCTCATTAATATGCAGGGCCTGCACGCCCAAGGTTTCTTTTATGTAAAATCCCCTTTACCCCTCACCTGCATGTGAGATAAAAGCATATGTAATGGATGGATCTCCTAAGATAGTAGAGGCGACTCAAGTTAGGAGCCAAGGTGAAACCAATATAAGAAGATACAAAGGTGGATAGGTGGAAAGTTGTAAACACAAACCCAAAAGGTTCAAGTTGTTTCTCCCCTAGGTCAGGGTTAGTTTATCAACTGCTAGATAAACTAACCATTAGAAAATCTCATGATCATGCCATTTACTTTATTTTATTTCTGTCAGTTTCATGGTTTATTATTATGGATGTGTTTTCACGATCACATAATTAATGAATTAAACAAGCATGTAAGATAAAACTAAAATAAAACAGACTTATGCGTAAATATTATCAATACATAGTTAATCACTTAAGTAAGTTCCACTTAATATTAACAAGTGTGTGATAATGATAATAAGAAATTCACGCATAAGAGATAAAAATCCCTCAAATAAAATATTAAGTCAGAACAATCCTTCTGTTACTTGATTAAAGGGAAAAACTCAATAAAACTATGTGTTTGACCAACCCTTGTTGGGACGCTTACTTTTATACAGGAATCCCTTATGAAAGGTTTCGAGTTGACTTAACCATATTACATCAAGAGGAGTATCCCTTTCTAGACTTGGTATAATATTGGAGGCAAGATTTGAGGAAATACAAAGTCATTATTTCAGGATTAGGGAGTCCACTCAACATATCAAGGAGCTACAAGCCCACATTTGGCAAAGACCTGCCTACCTAAATACCTTCTAATAACTTAAACAACCCTTGTTGGGGTTATGTGAAGGGAATATGGATCATTTCCACTAGAATGTCATGGAAACTGGACATTCTGAGTTCAATGGTGAGGGCCATTGGGACTTGATAAAATAGTGGTAAACTTAATAAAATTTATTATTTATCATAAAATGCAATCAAGAAAGTACTAATGATCTTCTCTTTTAATTGTAGAATAAAAATTACAAGCTCATCAATCACACTATCCCTACGATCAATTTTTGATAAATACAACATACTCACTGGTAGTAACTTCCAGGAATGGTTTAGACGCCTTCAGGTTATCCTACGCAATGAACGGAAGTCTTACATGATGGAGTCAACATTACCTGATCCGCCTGCCAAAGAGGCGAGTGATGGGGATTTCTTGTTCTATGAGAAGCATATGAACGACGTGGTCGACATTTAATGTTTGACGATATAATCAATGTCTAGTGAGATCATGAAGTCTCATGAAAACATGGATGCTTATAACATGATCGAGCACCTCTGTGGTCTTTTACCAGGAGATAGAAAGACAAGAAATGTTTGAGATCTCTAAGACACTCTTTCAGAGTAAGCTTGGAGAAGGTTCTCCAGTTGGGCCTCATGTAGTCAAGCTCGTTGGCTACATTGAGCGCCTGAAGGTTCTAGGGTTTAAACTCCCCGAAAAACTGGGCACTGATCTCATTCTCACATCACTCCCTTAGAGCTTCTCGAACTTTGTTGTCAATTTCAATATGAAGAACATTGAGAAGTCTCTATATAATCTTCTTATCCTCATTCACCAAGTGGACAAATATATGAAGCGTGAAAAGCCTTTTGCCCTTATGGTGAATAAGAGAAAGGGAAATCAAAGAGATTTAAGCCCAAAGATTCTTCACATCCTTCCAAGAAAAGGAAGATCAAAGGGGAGGCAAGAGAATAGGAGGCTCTTTGTTTTTCATGTGGAAAGAAGGGACACTAAAAAAAACTACACCCAACCTAAGAAGCAAGGGGAATATTTAGGTGAGTTTTTCATCGAATTCAATCTATCTATTTCTAAAAATTGGGTATTAGATACAACTTGTGGTGCTCACATATATATCCAAATACAGGAACCAAGTAGATTCAAAAAGATTGATCGAGGGGAGTTAGATCTACGAGCAGCCAATGGAGCCAGACTTGCTGCTATAGTTGTCTGGGATTACCACCTCATGTTGCAAACTAGGATGATCTTGGTGTTAAAGGGTTGTTATTATGTGCCTTCTGTTACTAAAAACAACATTTTTTGTATCCAAATTAGATACAGATGGATTTGTTTTCAAGTTTGGAAATGAATGTTGCTTCTTTTACAAAGATAGAATTTGTTATGGTAGGGAACATTTATACAATAGACTTTATGTGTTGGATTAAAGAAACCAAGTAATGGAAATCGATAACAAAGATACTTCACATGACTCATACCACACCCAACTTTGGCATCACCGGATAGGTCATGTAAATGAGAAATGCTTGACAAAGTTACATCAAGATGGATATTTAGATTCTTTCAAACAAAAACCACTTGGTGTATGTCATGCATGTTTATAAATAAAAATGACCAAATCCCCATTTAGTGGGAAAAGTGAAAGGGCTAAAGAACTTGAATTAGTTCATACCAATGTGTGTGGACCATTTCCAGTTGAAGAAAGGGGAGGGTACTCATACTTCATAACTTTTATTGATGATTTTAGTTGATATGGATATATCTACTTAATGAGGTATGATTCAGATTCTTTTGATAAGTTCAAAGAATACAAGAATGAAGTTGATAACCATCTTGGTAAGAAGATTAAGAAACTCTGCTCAGACCGAGGCTGAGAATATATTAATCAGGACTTCATTGATTACATACAGGAGTTTGGGATCATATCCCAACTCACTCCTCCAAACACTCCCCAGTGGAATGATGTGAGTGAAATGAGGAACCACACCCTATTGGACATGGTGAGATCAATGATGAGTCATGTGAGTCTTTATTATCCTTTTGGGGATATGCATTACAAACAGTGGCACACATACTAAACCAAGTACCAACTAAATCGATAAATGGTATTCCATATGAGTTATGGAGTGGAAGAAAAGCCATGTTATCGAATTTACATGTGTGGGGAAGCGAAGTTTTTGTTAAGGCCCTTTCAGGTAACAAACTCCCACCCCGAGGCACAAAGTGTACCTTTATAGGATACCCCAAGGAAACATGGGGATATTAACTATATAACCCCTTAGACAAAAAGGTTATAGTGGCAAGACATGCCATATTCCTTGAGAGGGAGCACATCTCCAAAGGAGATAGTGGGAGTGAGATAGACTTCGATGAAGTCGAGGATCAAGGTGTACAAGAGTTGGTATAGGAACAGATTTCACAAAGCCTCGTGGAAGAAGAATCTATTCCAGAGATACAAGTACTGCGTAGGAGTACAAGAGAGGTTAGAGAACCAGAACGGTACGGTTTTCTAGTTACCGAGGATGGTGACTCCTTATTAATTGATGATAACGATCCTCTAACCTACAAGGAAGAAGTAAGTGGCACAGAAGTTTCCAAGTGGCAAGAATCCATGAATTCTAAAATGGATTCCATGTGCCAAAACCAAGTCTGGATTTTGGTAGACCCTCCAGTTGATGTAAATCATGTTGGTTGAAAATGGGTATTCAAGAAGAAACTAGACATAGAAGGAAAAGTTAGTACCTATAAGGAATGACTGTTTGCAAAAGGTTTTAAACAACATCAAGGAATTGACTGCGATGAAACCTTCTCACCAGTTGCAATGCTGAAATCCATCAAAATTCTACTTGCTATTGCGACTTAACATGACTACGAGATTTGTAAAATGGATGTCAAAATAACATTCCTTAATGGTAAACTTCAGGAAGATGTATACATGACACAACCTGAAGGGTTTGTGACTCCAAAGAATGCCAATAAGGTATGCAAGTTGAAAAAAATCCATTTATGGATTAAAGAAAGCATCCAGGTCATGAAACATTTGTTTTGATGAATCCATAAAAGAATTTGGTTTTATCAAAAATTAATGTGAGCCTTATGTCTACAAATGGTTTAGTGGGAGTGCAATCATTTTCCTAATAGTATATATTGATGACATATTACTCATTGGAAACGAGATACCATTCTTGCAGCCTATTAAGGCATGGTTGAATAAATGCTTCACCATGAAAGATTTGGGCGAGGCGGCATATATTCTTGGGATCAAGTTATATCGTGATAGATCCAAGAGATTGCTGGGCCTATGTCAATGTACAATAATTGATAAGATACTGAAGAGATTCAGTATGGAACAATCCAAGAGGGGATTGTTACCAGCGCCACATGGAATTCATCTTTCCAAGAAAATGTGTCCTCAGACACATGAGGAAAGAAAGATAATGGCAAGGACTCCATACACATCAGTGATTGGGTCAGTCATGTATGTCATGCTATGTACTAGGCTGGATATCGCCTACGCATTGAGTGCGGTAGGCAGATATCAAGCTGACCTAGGTGACCGCCATTGGATGGCGGTCAAGACTATCATAAAGTATCTGATGCATACTAAGGATATGTTCCTGGTTTATGGAGGAGATGAGGAACTGGTCATCAGAGGATATGCAGATGCTAGTTTCTAGACTGATCAAGATGACATGAAGTTTCAAAAGGGATACATCTTCACTTTGAATAGAGGTGCAGTGAGCTGGAAGAGCTCAAAGAAAAGTGTGGTCGCAGATTCTTCAGTAGATTCCGAGTATATTGCAGCTTTTGAGGTAGCTAAAGAAGCAGTTTGGATGCAAAGCTTCATCCAGGAGCTAGATGTGATACCTAGCAGTAAAGATCCCATCACGTTGTACTGTGATAATACTACAACGGTGGCTCTCACAAAAGATCCAAGGTCACATCAGTGGATGAAGCACATACTTCATAAGTATCATATATTGAGGGATTTTTCTCAGAGAGGTGAAGTTACAGTGAGAAGTATTTCCACAGAAGACAACGTGGTGGACCCCTTGACTAAAGCCTTGACTCAGTAGAAACATGATCATCATGTGAGCTCTAGCAGACTGAAAGTCATAGGCAGTTGGATCTAGTCCAAGTGGGAGTTTGTAAGAGTTGGTGTCCTAGAACCAACTCGTTTTACTTTGATTACATGGATATTTAATGTATTATTAAATATTGTTCATTGTTCTGCATGATTATAATGTAATAATGTCATAGAATATTTGTTGCAATGATAAGGTCATGGAAGTTCCCCGTTATGATGAGAACATTGAAATGCTATAAAAATATTCTTAAATATAGTTCTGCAGTTGGATGAAATGTTATTATAGAACACATAGCATGCAAACCGTCAGGTGTGAGTACTCGTAAGTAGATGAGGCTTCCTCTCATGAAGTTTTCACTTGGTAATCTCCAAGATATGAGATTATGAGAACAACCCCGCTAGTAGAAATTCCGCATGTTTTGGTGTCATTGGATATTTCTATCTGCAAGCGTGTGTAATGATCCTTAGACTTTAAGATTATCATTAATACATGTCATGACTTATGCACTTTGATTTACTGATGAAAACTGTCACGCAGACAGTTGGGGGGAAGTATGGTATGTTGGGTGCGTCACGAGTGGCGTGTTATTAATGGATAAGTCGAGGAAGGATTTGTCCCTTCCATTTATGGAAGTTGATATCTCAGCCCTTTGATTGAAATAGTACCATCACATGAAATTCCATGACCATGGTGCGATGATGAGTTTATTTCAGGTAGTTAAAGAATGACATATCAAGCATAAAAGTTGATGAAACAATCATGAAACCTGCTTGATGAGATATTGTGACAAAGAGATTATATTATAGGGTAAGCATTCGTATGTGGATGTCATTGTTGAGACTTTACATTCTTTCTCATGGGTTCCTTGACCCGTTGTTAAACAGTACTCTTGGAATTTAGGTAAACCCACCTAATTCCAATGAGAAAGAATCTTAGAGGGTCACACACTAAGTGTTTTTGGTGGTCTCGGTTAAATTCTATTTGAATTTAATTAATGAAATAAATATTATTCTCAAGACCGTGGAATAATTTTATTCAAGTTAAGATAATATCATAAATTAAATAATATATATATATTTTTATTTTATTGAACATTTAATAAATATTTATTTACTAGTTTGTAAATAAAATATTTATTTAAGAGAATAAATTATTTATTTATTTATTCAGGTGTTCAATAAATGGAAGTGGAGTTCGATCGGATCAAGGTCGGTCCGGTAGTAAAATAATTATTTACAAGACGGTAAATAATTATTTAACTAGTTGGCACAAATTAAAATAACACTGCAATTATTTTGTGATGCAGAATTTTATTTATAATTCCGTTTTGCGCAAGTTGGCACACTATAAATAATGACGCGGTATTATTATTAAATGAATGGTTTTCTCTAAGTTCATGAATGTATTTAATTGTTGCTATGAAATTAAATATTGTAACTGAAATTCCATGTATATAAATAGGGAAGTACCCCCTATTGTGCTATATAACACACCACATGCCTGGTGAATTGAGAATTGTTGAGCCAAACAATTTCTCTCTAGAATAATCTTCTCTCCCCTCTCAATAACAAGATATGTTCTTTAAGTCCAAAGAACAAGTGATCAAGAACGACCAACACAAGACACTCGCTTCGCCGCACTAGCACCCAGAGAATGGGTGGTGTCGATCAGAGGCCATTGGAGCACGTATGGATCACCGCTAAAGGGATTCTAGTTTGGATCCTTACAACCTCAATGAGATAATCTGGAAGGGTCAATCCAGATGATTAACATCATCAATGAAGAAAAATACCAAAGACACAGGTATTATTTTTCTTTATGAAATTAATTAAATTAATTATAAACATGATGTGCAAGATCTTCTCTAAGGTTTTGGGTCTATTTCTTCTTTATCTAAATCTTTGATTATATTCTGTGGAGACTGACATTCATTTTCGTATTGATCCTGAAATAATCATTGATCATGGTAAAAATCAAAGATGTGTCTCATCCTAACCACACTTTCGCAGTGCCCAGAACCTTCATAGGTCTCGTATAATTCCATGCCTATTTCAATGGTATTATCTTAGATAGAAATTTGAAGTTAGTAGTTTATCCCTATCTCATATAATTCAAATATCATCTTAGAATCCTCCACAATCTCACATATAGTCTTATCTACTACCATGCCTTATCTAGACTATCAATGTAGGGAGTATAACTAGCCCATGGAAACTTAAGTGTCATTACAAAGGGTAGTGATCAAGAACCCACTCCAGACCAATCACCTGATTCCTAAAAAAAATCATAACTCATTCTTACTAAAACATCCTAAAAGGAAAGTTAAAAGGGAATAAAAACCCAAATAACTCCAACATAAACACTAGTGACCCCCGATAACTCGCCACATCCCATCGTCCAACCACGATCCAATTTGAGCATCAAGAACAAAACAAAATAGGGCACTGAAAAAGGAGATATAAGAGTGTCATACACTCCCATTCACTAGTTCATATGTAGGGTGTGAGCTAAAAAATTCTTTGTATGATCTCATTAATAATTCTCTTTGAATCCCTTCATAATATAGTTCATAAAGTGCTAGTTTGAACATAAGGTATAAAATATATTTTCACATGAATTATAAAACAAGTGTAAAAAAAATAAACTTACATATTTTCAAACAACCACCGTTTTTATAATATAAAAACAAGGATGACTAAAAATTTGAAATAAAAATACCAAAAAATGGAAAGAGGGCATTTAAAACCATATAAGACATGTTGAATCACAATTTATTCCTCTTTTAGAACACTTTCTGAAAAAAATCTTTTCCATAAATAACCACAATGGAAATCCATTTTCTTAAAACTCATTTAACAAATAACCAATCTTTTTCCTTTTTAAATAAAACTTTTTAAACATTTAAATTAGCCTATTTGAAAGTAAGAAAATACACACTCGAAGTGAAACAATGATCATACATAGGCACTAAGGAAACAAGGAAACATAATCCAAAAAACAACCAAACAATGGTGCCATATAATAAAAAAAACTAGGGGAATACAATCCATCCAAGAAAATAAATCCTCTAAAGTGTCCTAAGAATGATGTAACCATCATGTGAAACTTCTTAAGACTCATGTATTTGGATCTCGAACTAGAGATGAGGAACCTAGGTTGATACTATTTAACTTGTTATATACAAGTAGTCTTATAGAACTCACAAGGCTCTATCATGATCAGGGGATCAAAAGAAACTCTGGTCCCTTCCAGTACATTCTAGGGACACCGAAACATCTCAAAAACTGACTCAATCTAACTGGGTCCTTGCACTAGGCAGCGCAATCCACACTAGTGATTTCACTTATCTTGATCCCTACCAGTCTCCTAGGACACCCATGACATTTCAATAGTGGAAGTGAGCAACCAATGAAATAATATATCATCACATAAATATAATTTCAATAATTTGAAATTTAACCTCACCCCACCACCTACACCCTCACAAGAAACAACCCCTTTTGCATCCTTTTTTTAAGAGAATGAGGCAGAGCCCCCAATATATAAAAAATCAAATCCTCTTTTCAAGAATGGACAAAGAGGAAACCCATTACAGACACAATGACAACAAACCCAAAGGAAACAACCCAATGGGATGAAAGCGAACCAAAATGATCAAAGTAGAGCAAAAGTCAAAGGGAAGGAAAAGAGTTTCATCGCCCCCTTGAGAGGAATTGCAACAGTGAGATTAGTCAAAGAGAAACAACCCCTTTCACATCCTTTTATAAACTTCACAATAAGCATAAGAATATAAAGAATCCCCAATGGGTTCACGAGCCACAACAAGAACAATAAATGCATGGAGCTCAATTGAGGGTCTCTCATATTTATAAAATAACTTCCTTTAAATTACCAACTAGGATTTTACAAATGTGCTTGAGAAGCCAATCCATTTTCACCCCATTTGAGAACAACATGTCAAATTTCATCCAAAACCCATTTATCAAAATGCACTAGAAAGCCCATTTGGAAACCCAACCATTTTCTATAAATAATTTTTTTAAAATAATAAGCCCTTTTATTTTTGAAGGAAATATGTGCTAAGAACCCTTTTATTAAGCTTCAATATCCTTTTGAAAACATATTAATCCACGCTGAGAGTTAAGGGTCTCAAAACCATTTAAATAGATTGAAGGTCAATTCCATTCATTTTGAAAAACATGACTTTAAAATATCGCATATTCACTTTAAAGGAAAAAAATATGAACAAACTTTCAAAATATTTAAATTCCTTTAAAAAATCCACTCGGGCCTTTTACAAAACACTTGGCATGTGACATAAGTCTATGCCAAGTCTTTAAACCTTTTTCAAGCCAATTGAAACCCAACAAAATCATAACACATGACTATAATTTCATAAGAAATCATTTAAAAACATCCAAGAAATTTATAACATGTATTACAAGGGAGTTCCAAAGAAATACCTACCCCACTCAAGCAAAATCGAATCTAAAACTTGTTGACATTAATAGAGAACACATAAATATGTCAAGTGACATACTACTCAACCCCTAACGACAAAAAACCTCATCATTAAAAAGTAATTACACTATGCCCTAGTGGCATCACACTTCAAATCCATAACCGAGACACACAAAATCAAAGGAAAAATATGAAGAGGAACACCAACCAACATGCAATTCATTTAGTGCGCAAACAAGAACCACCAACGACCACAATTTTCAGTAGATCATTTAGCCCATACAATTCACAACATACCATCAATATCAAAATATAATTACATGCGAACAAGAAGAAACGAATGACAAAGAGGAGAAAACTCACTGCGAAGGTGTGGTTCGACGTGCGACAGAGGTACATTCACGGTGGAGGAGAGGTGTGTGGTGGAGGAGAGGCATCGGCAGAGGAGAGGCGTGCAGCGGAGGAGAGGCGCACGACGAAGGTGTGGTGCACGACGGAGGTGTGGCGCTGTGGAGGAGAGGCGCACGACAGTTTGGTTCGCACACAACGGAGGTGTGGCGCGCAACGGAGGAGAGGCGCACGACGGTCTGGTTCGCGGTGGAGGAGAGGCGCATGGTGGATGTGTGGTTCACGGTAGAGGAGAGATGGCGAGAGAGGAGGAGGAGGAGGAGGAGGCGCAGCGACGACGATCTGCTTCTGCGAGAGCTTGAGAGGTGCGAGAAAGGAGGAGAAAGTTATGGTTTTTTTATAAAACCTAGTGAACCTTTTATCAACGTTATGTAAAAAGTGCCGATAAAGGTATGTTTTATCAGCGCTAAAATAGAAAGCACTGATAAAACATGTCTTTATCAGTGATTTTTTAGAGCTGATAAAAAATGTTTTTATCAACGCTAAAAATATAGCGCTAACAAAGATTCATTTTATAAGCACTGATAAACACAGGCCTTTATCAGCGCTAAAAAAGAGCTGATAAAGATACAATATTATTAATTTATTTTTATTATTATATATATTTATAATATTATATATATATATATATATATATATATTTATTTATAATTGTAACCATATATATATATTTATAAAATTATAATTTAAATAATTATAAATTTATAAGAAATATACATATTATATTTATAATCATAGAAATATATTAATTATATGTATATTTATAAGATTATAGATATATATAACTATATTTCTTCTAATTTTGTAATTATTTATATGAATATATATTTATTTTTAATTATAATTATAAATGAATGTGTATTTATTTATTTAAATAATTATAAAATTATAACAAATTTATATTTATAATATTTATTATTTTATTAATATATTTGTTATAATTTTATAATTATTTAAATAAATAAATATTTATTTGTGATTTAAAACTATAATAAATAAATATTTATTTATAGTTGTAACCCATCGCAGATAGTCCGTCCCAGAGGTTATTTGCGACAGGGGGTTCGTCCCGTCGCAAATAATTAGTTATTTGCAACGAGATTTGGGGTCCCGTCGCAAAAAGTAAGGCGCAGTTTGACGCGGTCTGCGCACCAAACCGCAGGAAGGTTATTTGTGACAGGGGGATTCCCCCGTCACAAATAGTGCGTTGGTCGGAGGGTATTTGTGATGGGTCCCGTCACACAAAATGTGTCGGCAAACAACTATTTGGACGGGACCCGTCGCAAATACCCTTTTAACCGCCGACAGTAATTAATACGGGCAAAGGTATTTGCGACGGGTCCCGTCACAACTAATATAACCTATATATACCCCACATCCGTTTTCCCTATTATTCCCCTCAAATCTCACTTCCTCTCTCTCTCTAAACTCTATTTTTAGAGTGAAAATTTTTCTGAGTTTGTTTTTTTTACGAAGAAGTTGTGAAGTCGTCTACATCAATAGGAGATCAAGTTTAAAGGTATTTATATTTTATTTAATCAACAATAATTAAAATTAAATTAGATTTAAATTGTTTTGTTATCAGTGTTTATTTGTAATAATAAATTGAAATTATTATTACTAATTCTCAAATATTAGTAATAATTAATAATTATTAACGATAATTAGTATTGTTTATAAATAATCAGTGGTAATTAGTAATTAGTAGCTGTAATTTGTAGTTATTAATAGTAATTAACGTTAATTAGTAACAATTAGGGGTAATTAGTAATAATTAGGGGTAATTAGTATTAATTAGGGGTAATTAGTAATAATTATCAGTAAATAGTAATAAATAGTAATAAATAGTAATAACTAGTAATAATTAGTAATAATTAGTAATAAATAGTAATAAATAAAAATAAATAAGAATAATTAGTAATAAATAGGAATAAATAGGAATAAATAGGAATAAATAGGAATAAATAGGAATAAATAGAAATAAATAGGAATAAATAGGAATAAATAGGAATAAATAGGAATAAATAGGAATAAATAGGAATAAATAAGAATAAATAGGAATAAATAGGAATAAATAGTAATAAATAAAAATAATTACTAATAAATAGTAATAATTAGTAATAAATAGTAATAAATAGTAATAAATAGGAATAAATAGGAATAAATAGTAATAAATATGAATAAATAGGAATAAATAGTAATAAATAGGAATAAATAGGAATAAATAGAAATAAATAGGAATAATTAGGAATAATTAGTAATAATTAGTAATAAATAGGAATAAATATAAATAATTAGTAATAAATAGGAATAAATAGGAATAATTAGTAATAAATAGGAATAATTAGTAATAAATAGAAATAAATAAGAATAAATAGGAATAAATAAGAATAATTAGGAATAATTAGTAATAAATAGGAATAATTAGTAATAAATAGGAATAATTAGTAATAGATAGGGATAATTAGTAATAATTTGGAATAAATAGTAATAATTAGAAATAATTAATAATAATTAGAAATAATTACTAACAATTAGTAACAATTAGTAACAATTAGTAATAATTAGTAACAATTAGTAATAATTAGTAACAATTAGTAATAATTAGTAACAATTAGTAATAATTAGAAATAATTTAAAATAATTAGAAATAATTAGGAATAATTAGTAATAAATAAGAATAATTAGTAATAAATAGAAATAATTAGTAATAAATATGAATAATTGATAATAATTAGGAATAATTAAGAATAATTAGGAATAATTAGGAATAATTAGAAATAATTAAGAATAATTAGGAATAATTAGAAATAATTAGTAATAATTAGTAACAATTAGTAGTAATTAGTAGTAATTAGAAACAATTAGTAGTAATTAGTAGTAATTAGTAGTAATTAGTAGTAATTAGTAGTAATTAGTACTAATTAGTAATAATTAGTAATAATTAATAATAAATAGTAATAATTAGTAATATTTAGTAATAATTAGTGGAGAGACATCATCTTCTTCCTCACAATATCAGGAGCAGTTGCGAACTCAGACTGAGCTTATAGAGAGTTTGCAGAAGCAACATGAAGAGATGCGTCAGCAGCAGCAGCAACAACAGTACGCGGATGATATGCGTCGATGGCAGCAACAACAACAAAAGTACGAGGAGGAGATGTGTTGATGACAATAACAGTATCACAAGCAGATAGAGTACATGCGTCGTCTGACTTGTAGTTTAGGAATGAAGTTTCCTCCACCATCTCCTACAACTCCTCCACCTCCTCCAGAAGACGACCTCCAGTGGTTTTTTTTATGTTAAAAACATTTGAATTCAAGATTTGTTGTAATATGAACTATTTACAGTTTCTGTCTTTTATATTGGTGCGAATATTGCATATTTTTTACAAATATTTTATTATTTATTATTAGTATTATATTTTTTAATGTTTGTTTATTTTACTAATAATAATGATAATAATAATATTTTATGATTTTTTTATATTTTATATTTTTTATGAATATTGATAATTTTAATATTTTTTTAATTTTTTTAATTTTAATAATATTAATATTATTTTTTCATTAATCATAATTTTATTAAATATATTTTTTAGTATTATATTTTTTAATATTTTTTTATTTTACTAATAATAATAATAATAATATTTGATGATTTTTTTATATTTTTTTGAGAATATTGAGAATTTTAATATTTTTTATTTTTTTTATTATTTTAATAATATTAATATTATTTTTTCATTAATCATAATTTTATTAAATATCTATTTTTTACTTTTTTTAGTATTTGCGACGGGGCCTGTTGCGACGGGGGCCCGTCGCAAATAGTTTAAATATATATTTTTAAAAAAGTATTTGTGATGGGTCCTTGATCCCGTCACAGAAAGTTTATTTATATATAATGTATGTAATCAGAGACTTATTTGCGACGCCGTTTTCTGCAATGGGCTATTTGAGACGGGATCCCGTCGCAAATACCACAAATTCCAGTAGTGTTTTTTTAAACATTATATATAAATTTGAATTATTAAAAAACATATATTAATTATAAAAATGCATTTTTTATTTAATGTATACAAATAAACATTATTTTTGAATATAAATATAATAATTTTATATAAATTAATAATGTATTTTATTAAAAACTTTTATCAACGCTTTTTTCTAGCGCTGATGAATGCCCCCCACATTTATGAGTGCTTTCTGCTTAGCGATGATAAAACCTATCACTACCCTTACCCCGTTCTGTGGTAGTGATATCACCGTGCCCAAAAATCAACCGAACACTATATTTCAACTCCTCCAAGATATCAAAAATGCATCGTGTAAAATTTTTCAGTCTTCTGTTTTGGACTGACTATTTCTCCCATTCATCCCCATATCCATCTCTCATGAATTTTAACCATAAATAATTCCCTTAAATGAAGTCCCATGCCGATCTCAACTTCATGACATGCATGGTTTTTGAAACACTACATAAACCGATACCACCTTCATCAATCAACCTCATCAGTCATTTCCATGATGCCCAATGAAATCACCTCACTTGGTTCACATCCCATAAGAATGAATTCATGATATTCCCAAGCCTTGTGATTGTTCCCTTTGGAGGTTTGATGATAGAGAGCACATACATTGACATAGATATAAGAACACTATTAATCAAATTAATATATTCTCCAAATGAGAGGAATTTATTTTTCCAATTAAAGATTTTTCTAATGATCTGGTTGATGATTTCATCAAATAGGGACTTTTTAACTCTTTCATTAGATATTAGACATTGGGGCTCTTAGGTACTCTATTGGAAGTTTCATCCTTTGTATTCCAAGTTTGTCTTGAATCTGTGACTTCTTGAACATTTATTAGAGATGAAAAAGATGATCTTCCTTTTATTGATACACTAGCCACTCATATTTCTATATGTAGTCATAAATTTAATGAACCCGTTAATTGATCCTTTCCTACCATTAATAAAAAATAACATGTCATTACCAAACATAAGGTGGGACATAATTCCATTCCTGAACCTATTTCTGAAAAGCATAATCCTCCCATCCTCCAAATCTCAATTGATGTTCCATGAAAGAGCATCTTGAGCAGGGGTCTCCTTGCCTTACTCCACGTATAGTCTTGAAGAATCTAAAGCCCCTTCCCATTAAGGAGATATTCAACCATGAGGAAGCATAACATCTGAAGCATAGATCACAAAACCATTCATGGAATCCAAATTTTCTCATGGATCTTATAATGAACCACAATTCTAACCTATCATAGGCCTTGTCCATGTATACCTTGATCATAACATTGGAACCAAGTGTCCTTTTGTTCAAGTCTTTCTCCATTTCTTTTGCAATGGAAATTTCCCCTTGGATACTTCTCTCATGCACAAAACAATTATGCTCCATCCATATCTACCTTATAATAAAAACACTAATTATTCTATTAATTAGGCTGGAAAGGATTTTATAAGCAAAGTTGCACAAGAATATTGTCCTATATTGATCAAGAGTGGTAGGTTATTTTACCTTTGGAATAAGAGTCACCTTGGAGACACACACAGCCTTGTTCAGCACTCTACCTCTAAAGAAGTTCTGCACTGCCTCCTCCACCTGGGCCCTGACAATATCCAATGCTGCAACATAGAAGGTGCTTGGGAATCCATTAGGTCTAGGTGGAATTTCCTATTTCACACTGAACATAGTCTCCTTAATTTCTTCCTCAGGTATATCTTCCAACACACCATTGTCTCTATCCCCCACCGATCTCGGATTGTAGCTCATGAAAGTATCATTTTTATTATCCCTACTTTACCTTTCTCCATTATAGTTATTCAGTATAACCAGAAGATTTTCAAAGTATTCCAAAGCTATATTTCCTGCTACCTCAACATCCGTGGTGTAAGATACATCCTCAAGCTATAAATTAATCCTTTTGGTCACTTTTTTATCCTTCATACAAGACTAAAAATAATCAGTATTTTGGTCCCCATCTTTGAACTAGAGAGCTCTTGACCTCTCCATTCACACCGTCTCTATCTCCAAGAGTTTCTTTGCCAACAAATTTTGCTTCGTAGTCAGAGAAATAAACATGTCATCATTCCAGATGACATGAAGGCTCTCCTTAAGTCTTTCAATGTCCTATTTTATGCCTTCTAGGCTGATGTCTCTATCCGTTCTACTAGAAAATTACTCCGCACATCCCTTTTTAGATGATGTATATGCGGAACAAGTCCCACCTACATTATTCCTCGTTTTGATTTCTCCCAGGATCTCCTAACCATTTTCATAAAGCCATACATACGATTCCAATTGGTATAATAATAAAATCTCTTATACCTCTGATCCTCCTTCCTTAATATCACCAAAAGTGGAGAGTGATTTGAAAGTGATCTGGTGAGATGAGTAATTGTGGCCCGCACAAAGGAGTTGAGAGACATCAGTTGAGCCTGCACCAGATCCTCCTATTCCCCTTTCAATTATTACACCACATGTATTTAATTCCGGAGAAGCCCGTATCCATAAGGCCCATAGATTCCATGAACTCTTTGAGGTCTTGCATATATTTGATAGAGAATATTGCACCTACACATTTCTCTGAAGCCGCAACAATATTATTAGTCTCCCCCTACAAATCTTGATGAGCTTCCTGGATGAAACGTTGATAAGTGCTACCATAAAGCCCTTCTATCAGATACTCAATACAAAGGAGAATAAAAACTCGTTACCCCTTCATATATTCTGGTAGTAATATGCTCCAAAACAATGATTATGGAGGCCTGATTCCATCGAGATTCAATGGCAATGAAGGAGGTATTCACATGTGCTCCCAAAACCCGAGCATTCCAGATAAGAAGAGTGATCATTAAATAGAAGGTGGTATGGATGAGTGGCCAAGAGAACCTATCTTAGAAACTGATCTAGTGACTGATACTTCTCTGGCCATGGCTTGAGTGATGCGCCCACTATCAACCGTAGAAGAAAAGGTCTTCACTATTTTCTCTTCCCTGACACCTGTAGAAACCTGTTATTTCTCTTCATCTTCCACCTCCCTTAGCACTGAAAAATAGTTGTGAGAACGAGCCAACTGTAACTGAGATTCTGGTGAAACCCCTTCCAAAAAAATTGAAATAATCAGCATCCTCTCTGGTGAGTTCTGAGAAGCACAAATATCCTGTTGGAATTGAAAACCAAAAATATGAGTCAAAGCTTCCTGTGGCGTCATTTATTACTTGCACATTTTTTTTCTTCCAGGGGTCAAACTCCATTTATTTTCTTTGAATAAATTTAAATGATTTGCATTTAAAGATTTGATATATCTTTGTACCGTCATAAATGATATGCATTTAGTATTTTGGTCTTTCCTTGTACCGTCATAGATTCTCTGTATTTTATTTTTTGGTCTTTCTTTTTACCAACATAAATGCTAGGGATTTAATGTTGTGGGTTTATAAATTGATGTAATTGTAGCCTGAAATTTCAATTGTAAAAAATTGTGAAGTTGTGTGAAATTGTGAAAAGCTTGAAAGCTTCTTTGTGCTGTGTGCCAATTTTCTACCTCTTCCATTCTTCCTCTCATATTTTTCGGCTTGTATATCCAACAAACTGGTATCAGAGGCAAGTTACCAAGATCCTATAATTTTTTTTAAGATGGCCGCAATCCAGCCGCAAGTTCCGAAGCTGTCTAAGGACAACTACAAAAGGTGGTGAATCCAAATGAAGGCGTTATTCGGGTCACAAGAATTTTGGGAGATCTTTACCGACAGGTATGTTGTACCCACTATGGCGAAATAAGCTGCCTTCACGAATGAAGAAAAGGAGACCCTCAAAAATCAAAGAAAGAAAGACAACAAGGCTTTGTTCCTCCTCTATCAAGGGTTGGATGAATCAACATTCGAAAAGATTGCCGAAGCAACATCAAGCAAGCAAGCTTGGGATACCCTTTCCACCATCTTCAAAGGTGTTGATCGAGTGAAGCGGGTACATCTTCAAACATTAAGAGAGGAATTTTAAGCAGCGCACATGAAAGAAGGTGAGAGCATTTCCAATTATTTCTCAAGATTAATTGTTATTTTTAACAATTTGAAAAGGAATGGTGAAAAAATGGAGGACATTCGAGTTATCGAAAAATCACTTCGATCTCTCACAACCAAGTTTGAGCATGTGGTTGTGGCAATCGAAGAATTAAAGGATTTGGAGAAACTGTCCATTGAAGAACTGATGGGGTCGTTGCAAGTGCATGAGCAACGGATGCAAAAGAATACCGGTTCAACAATAGAGCATGCCTTGGAGTCCAAGTTGACTCTACAAGAACAAAAGAATGGCCACACGCAACGAGGCGGTCATCGTGGAAGAGGAAGAGGGCGTGGATATTATCCAAGCCATCAACAAAAGAAACAAAATCCTACCAGATTTCGTGGAAGAGGGAATGGTGGAGGACGATTCACGCGTGGTCGTGGAAACGCAAAGAACATTCAATGCCACAACTGTAAGAAATTTGGCCATTATGCGTCTGATTGTTGGAGAAAAGTGGATCATGATGAATGATCCAACTATGCCGAAGCATCTCATCATGAAGAAGAAGGTACCACACTCCTCCTTGCATAAGAAAAGGCATGTGAACTCCCCGATGTGTGGTATCTCGACACGGGTGCAAGCAACCACATGAGTGGTAACAAACAACTTTTCAAGGAACTCACCAAAGAAGTTCGTGGTGACGTGAGTTTTGGCGACTCATCCAAGGTACCCGTGAGAGGCAAAGGTAAGATCAAAATCTATCTGAATAATGGAGAGTCGAATTACATTTCTAATGTATATTACGTACCAAGTATGAAAAATAATATCATCAGTCTCGGCCAACTTCTTGAGAAG
The DNA here is from genome assembly GCA_963277665.1 of Viscum album. NCBI lineage: Eukaryota > Viridiplantae > Streptophyta > Magnoliopsida > Santalales > Viscaceae > Viscum > Viscum album. The sequence goes on from OY728146.1 coordinate 489,024,099, forward strand.
GTGTATGTCATACACTTGGAAAATTCTCTTTTGTCTATAAGAGATTCTCATAGGAGACTTGTCGCTCAAGTCCAAATGGCGAAGAATCGCATGTTTCCACTGCATATCAACACAAAGGCTGAGGAGTGTCTCTTGGGACTCATGAAGAATGACTCATGGAGATGGCATCTGCGATTTGGACATCTGCATTTTAGTGGGCTTAAACTTCTATCCTCATCAAACATGGTGCGTGGATTGCCAATGATTGAAGCTCCAAATCATGTGTGTGAGGCGTGTACACTCATCAAGCAACAAAGGAACTCATTTCCAAGTGGAGTGTCTAGAAGAGCAATGGAACCACTTCAGTTGGTTCACACCGATATCTGTGGACCACTTGAAACACTGTCACTTGGAGGTAATAGATATTTTATTACCATTATTGATGATTTCAGCAGAAAGTTGTGGGTGTATTGCATCAAAGAAAAATCTTACACTTTCACTGTCTTTAAAACTTTTAAATCTCATGTTGAAACTGAAAGTGGCCACAAAATCAAAGTACTCAGATCTGACAGAGGTAGAGAATACACCTCAAATTCATTTCAAGATTTCTGTAGGGAACATGGCATCAAACAGCAATACACTGCAGCCTACACGCCACAACAGAATGGAATTACAGAAAGGAAGAACCACACCATCCTCGACATGACGAGGACCATGCTGATGGAGAAAGGCTTGCCAAAGAACTTCTGGGCGGAAGCAGTGGCATGTACTGCCTATCTTCTCAATGAGTGTCCAACCAAGAGCGTCAGAAAAATGACACCACAAGAGGCATGGAGTGGCTACAAACTGAGCGTAGCACACCTAAGAATCTTCGGGTGTGTTACCTACGCTAAAGTTCCAGAAGCGAGAAGAAGTAAGCTTGATGATCGTGGTGAAAAGTGCATCTTCATCGGCTACAGTGAAGAGTCTAAAGCCTATAAACTCTACAATCCACTAACCAATAAATTAGTGGTGAGTAGAGATGTGGTCTTTAGTGAGGAAGAAGCTTGGAAATGGAATGATGAAGAACCAAACAAATAGATTCCAGTCGAAACAGAAGATCCTGAAGAAAGGCGTGATCATCAGGAGAAAACGCCAGCAACACCTTCCCCGGGCACATCATCAGTACACAGGAGTCCAGGAGGACATTCCATCACTTCTAAAAGGACTCCATCAAGTCAAAATTTGGTGAGCTCATCCTCACCCATGGCACCCATAAAGATGAAAATATTAAGTGACATTTATGAACAAACTGAAGAGGTAAATCTTTTTTGCCTGTATGCAGATCATGAGCCTCTGACGTTTCAGGAAGCCAAAAGGGAAGAATGTTGGAGAATGGCTATGGGAGAAGAAATTCGCGCCATAGAGAAAAATGACACATGGGAGTTGACCACACTTCCTAATAGCCAGAAATCCATTGGTGTCAAATGGGTGTACAAGATCAAGCGAAATGCTGATGGTGAAATCGATCGCTACAAGGCAAGGCTCGTAGCAAAGGGGTACAAACAGAAGTATGGGGTGGACTATGAAGAAGTATTCGCTCATGTTTCTCACCTTGACACTATGAGAATGATTATCTCTCTTGCTGTTCATCACAGTTGGATGATCTACCAATTGGATGTGAAGTCTGCATTCCTGAATGGAATTCTAGAGGAAGAGGTCTATATAGACCAGCCTGAAGGATTTGTTATGCAAGGGGAGGAAGACAAAGTGTATCGACTGAAGAAAGCTCTTTATGGGTTGAAGCAGGCTCCTCGTGCTTGGAATGCATGCATTGACAACTTTCTTCAAGAGAACGACTTCACCAAATGTCCATATGAGCATGCAGTTTACATCAAGAAGAACAATCATAGAGATATAATCATTGCATGCTTGTATGTTGATGATTTGCTTTTTACAGGGAATAGTCGACAAATGTTTGATGATTTCAAGAAGGCTATGTTCAAGGAGTTCTAGATGACCGACGGAGGTCTCATGTCCTTCTTTCTGGGCATAGAAGTAAAGCAACAACATGGAGGCATCTATATTTCTCAGAAGAGGTATGCTAAGGAGTTTCTTGAAAAATTCAACATGGCTAATTGCAATGCTGTAAACACACCTGTGGCAATGAGCTTAAAACTGAAAAAAGATGGAGAAGGAAGAAGTGTTGACTCGACTCTGTTCAAGAGTCTAATTGGAAGCCTGAGGTATCTCACAATCACAAGGCCTGATATTGTCTATAGTGTTGGGCTTCTAAGAAGGTACATGGAAGCACCAAAAGAGTCCCACTGGTTAGCGGCAAAACGTATCCTTAGGTACGTTAAAGGAACGGTGGATTTTGGTCTTTTTTATCCATACAATGAAGAAGCAAATCTGCATGGATACTCAGACAGTGACTGGGGAGGCGACCAAGATGAAAGAAAAAACACCACTGGGTATGTATTTTTTCTTGGATCGACTGCTTTCACATGGAATTCAAGGAAGCAAAGTGTGGTCGCCTTGTCTACATGTGAAGCAGAGTACGTGGCGGCATCATCCACTGTTTGTGAAGGAATCTGGTTGAGAAATCTGCTGAAGGAGTTGCAGCATCTGCAGGATGGATCCACAGTGATATATGTGGATAACAAGTCGGCAGTTGAACTTGCCAAAAATCCGGTGCAGCATGGAAGAAGCAAACATATTGATACCTGATTCCATTTTTTGCGAGATCATGTGAAGCAGAAAACGATAAAATTGGAATATTGTCATACTACGGAGCAGGTGGCTGATATTTTCACAAAGGCATTACCGTCAGATTCATTCAAAAGACTCAGAACGATGCTCGGAATGAAGCCGGTTTTGGTTTGAAGGGGAGTGTTGGAATTGAAAACCAAAAATATGAGTCAAAGATGCCTGCGACATCATTTATTACTTGCACATTTTTTCTTCTTCCATGGGACAACCTCCATTTATTTTCTTTGAATAAATTTAAATGCTTTGCATTTAAATATTTGGTATATCTTTGTACCGTCATAAATTCTCTGCATTTAGTATTTTGGTCTTTCCTTGTACCATCATAGATTCTCTATATTTTATGTTTTGGTCTTTCTTTGTACCAACATAAATGCTAGGAATTTAATGTTGTGGGTCTATAAATTGATGTAATTGTAGCCTGAAATTTCAATTGTGAAAAATTGTGAAGTTGTGTGAAATTGTGAAAAGCCTGAAATCTTCTTTGTGCTATGTGCCAATTTTCTACCTCTTCCATTATTCCTCTCATATTTTTCGTCTTGTATAGCCAACATATCCTCCATCACCCCTTATGAAACAGTTTTGTTGAGGAGGAGGCTTGTTGAATCAAAGGGGACTCGCAAATCCGAGGCGATGAAACCGAGTTGGGAGACCAATAAGGATGCGAGAATACAAGGAGACGAGATGGAATAATTTCCGGGAGAAAAATCTTCAGGAATCACTGGATTAATACAGGATGAGACAACGAGAAGTTCCAAGCACTGCAACATCAATCCTCTCTGGACTACGCCATCATGAAATTTTCCCTAGAAGATAGATGAATATAGAAGGCAGATCTACAAATCACAAAAACCACTGCTTCCTAGTTGAGACCCCATGAGTTCATGAACATCCTGACGAAATCCACAGAGGGTTTCTCACGACCAAATCTCACCACCAGCGACATATTATGAAAATCTAAAACCTCACTAATCTCATCCTCCAATAGATCCACTGCGGGGAATCCATAAACCCTATCGGAGCACCGTGGTGCAATCTGAATGGATGGGATGCTAGGCAGGCAAACCTTGTCTGAATGAACTGACAGACGGATGAACGCCTCTTTGAAGGAATTCACACCTGAGTGGACCGGAGGACAGAAACACCACTCAGAGTCCCAGCGCAACGCCCCCTAGAGAAATTGGGATGATTTGTAGAGAAATGATGGTGGAGGGTTGTTAATATTTTAAAATTATAATTTTATTCCTATTTTCTACATGTTTCACAATAGAATTTATTTTCTTTTCTTTTAAAAAGATTCACCAAACAAGATGGTGATAAATCCAAATCATTTCTTTTCTTTTACTAAGTTACTGATTCAAACGCAATGAGAGAAATCACAATCTTTTCTTTTCTTTTTTCTTTTCTTTTATAAAATATCAAATCATTTCTTTTCTTTTACTAAAATCTCACCAAACACCGTGGGGTTAGTTTGGCAGGGATGATACATAGAAAAAAATGATAAGAGGAGAAATGAAGAGAAATAGATTTCTGCCATATTGTTTTTAAATCACCTCAAAATTGGGATGATTTGGAAAGAAATGATGGTGGAGGGGTTTTAATATTTTAAAATTCCAATTTTATTCCTATTTTCTACATGTATCACAAAAGAATTTATTTTCTTTTCCTTTAAAAAGATTTTCCAAATAAGATGGAAAGAAATCCAAATCATTTCTTTTCTTTTACTCAGTTATGGATCCAAACGCAAGGAGGGAAATCGCAATCATTTAATTTCATTTCATTTCTTTTATTAAATATCAAATGATTTCTTTTCTTTTACTAAAATCTCACCAAACACAGTGTAAGGGAGTGTGCGGGGAATTCTCCATAAGATCCATTTTGGAACTCGTTGTAGCCACCACCATTAAACTCATTTTTAGAACTAATCACAAAATTTGATTTTACAAAATATTAAAAAATTAATGTAATTCAAATATAATCTTTAAATACATAAATAATACTTTATATTTATTTAAAAAATTATTAAAAAACAATAAAATACCTAAAAAATATCACTTTTAACATTTTTAGAATCATTTTCAGGTTTTCTTTATTGCTTGCACAAACAGTGTTCCAATATTGTGTAAGTATTAAAATAAATTATTTCATCACTAAAAATTAAAAATAAATTAACACAATAAAACAATTTATTCATATTAAAAATAAACTTTGATAAATTTTAATAACTTGTTTTTATCCCTCTCACAAAATATTTAGATATTAAAATAAAGAAAGATACATTTTGAAAATTTCCATTACTTAAAACAATATAATGGTCTTTATCAATGAAAAATGGCACCAAACTGCCATATTATTGATTATTTGAAGTTTCTTGTAGAATTTAACCCATAAAATGAATTATAGGCACGTTTATATATTATTTTGAAGTCTGATATCATAGTTTTATCCTCATTCTATGTTTTTTAACCATACTATGTTGACAATAGTTTTACCAAGATTACTATTCATTATGACTAAAAATAAATTTAACACATCACCAAATTTGGACATGGTGATTCCAAGTATGAAATCCATTTTATAAAATTAAATCCCTTTAAGTGATAGAAATTACATTTAAAATAACTCTTCAAAACATGATGAAAAATAGTTTTCAGGAAAAATGTATTTTTAGTTATATAATTATTTTTACACCAAATTTAAGTATAATGTCTACTCAAATGAAATTAATTAGATTATGTTTAATAAAAAGGATCTAACGAAATTTTAAAATCAATTCAAATAAAAATGGATCTTTGTAAATAATTTATTGTAAAATATAGTTTTCATTAAAATTAGTAGTTTTTCACTATTCATTGAAATTTTCATCTTTTCAGAAAATTCCAAAGATTTCACCTTAAGATAATTTTTACAATAAACCATTTCTAAATTTGAAAGAAATTATTTATAATATTTTCTCATAAAAAAGTAATAAAAACCAATTTTGAAAAAAAAGTATTTTTGAGGCATAAAATGACATCTCTAAAAATTGATTACTTATTTCATAAGCATTAATCAATAAATTTTGGTTGAGTAGGATATTATATATATATTTCATAATGTTGTTTCTCTTATTCATACTCACCAATTCAACATATATGTTATAACAATCATATTTAAAATAATCTAATTTTGTGGTTCATTTATGCTTAGTCTTGCCAGTCAATACACTATCGAACATAGCCTTCTTCTAAAATACCTACGTATTACATTCTCACCCCTTAAAATAAATCGCATCCTCAAAATTCCATATCAATCTTGGAAATACAAGGGTTATATATTTTAAAATCCCTTTGTTAAAAACCCATAATGTAAAAAGGGTTAATAAAACTTCCTTTTGAAAAGAGAGAAAGAGAAATATAAAGGTCTTATGGAATAACACATAAATAGGTTTTCAAATTGGAGAACATTTTTGTGAAGTAAGAATATAAACATAATGTAGAAAGCTAATGTTCAAATAATGATGGGGTGTGATTGTCACGACCCGACCCATGCTGAGCTCGAGCCGCAACTACCCCAAGCCTGCCTCCATAGGCTAGGGGTTGACGACCAATGCTGAAGGCATAACAAACTCAGGGAGAACTTTGCCTAAGTACATGTCACACACACACAACCAACTCAATGAAAAAGTGTCGAGAGAAAGAAAAAACAAGATACACCACTGCTATAAATAAACCACAAATATCCATCGACCTCTAAACATCAAAAGTACATATAAGTAAACTGAAAGGGAAAAGAGGAAAAATACACACCCAACTAGAAAAGTGCCACAACCCGGCAATAGGTGGAAAAGTAAAACAGCTGGGAGAGCTCTGCTCCTGAATCCCAAGTCACAACCACCACATGCGCTCTAAGCACTCTATATCCCTATCTCATCTGAAGTCACAATCATCCTGTCCGTCGTCTGCAAGGGCACACCAAGTGCGGGCAAAACCCGAGTTGCGAGTATAAAAATACTTAGTAGGATTCCCTGAAGGCTCAAGGGAGTAACAATAGATATACTGAAGAGGGGAGTAGTAGATAGAACAAGGTACAATAAAAGAGTACAGCTCAACCCAACTAGAGAGTGAAGTAAGCTCACCCAAACACATGGAGCTATAAACGGTGAGAAATGAACTTCTCGTCGAGTCTTCACTACCTATAGTAGGAGAGTAGACCCATCCAACCATGAGAAGCTAGACACAGAAAGCACGTGGCATACCCCGTGTGTCTTCGCCTCTCCTGGAAGGAGAGTAACCAAAACCCAAGAAGTGGGTACTGAAATAGGATACATATATATGCTCAGTCAAAGAAGCCCAAACAAGAGAGTAAGGGGATCTCCATCTCATAGCTTAGCCCAACAAAAGATTCACCAACAGTTCCAGAAGTGACCACCAATGATTCCAAATATCCCTCACATCTTCTATGAGCACGCAAGTCAAAGGGACTCAATCAACACACCTTGATACTATTCGCTTTAGACGGGTCTATATCACCCGCACAGTTTTAGGTCGCGTCATAAGGACACGTCTTGATGGGAAAAGTGTCCCTCTTTCTCATGAGTCTAAAGGTACATCAAAACATGTCTCATCACTGATCCACATAGCCAAGAGATCACGTCTCAAGGTCGAGAACTCACTACCTAGCCTTACTGGAGGGTAAAACACTGAAGGGTAATCCCAAAAGAGTAAATGATGAACCTCACTGCCTAGCCCCACTGGAGGGTAAGCCTTGAAGAGTCATCAATGAACCTCACTGTCCAGCCCCACTAGAGGGTAAGCCCTGAAGAGTCAATGGTGAACGCCATTTCCCAACTCCGCTGGAGGGTAAGCTGAAAGAGAGAGAACAACGAACACCACTACCCAACCCCACTAGAGGGTAAGTTGAAAGTGTCATAGGCGAACGCCACTACCTATCCCAGCTGGAGGGTAAGCTGAAAGAGAAAAAACGACGAACTCCACTACCCAACCCCGTTGGAGGGTAAGAAAAAAGTGCTCTGGCCATCCCTACTAGATGGAACCCCTTATAAAGCATCAAGTAACTACACTACAGTCATCAGGTATCACCCCATATAGGCATCACACCCACAATATCTCACATTGTATCTCGAAATCCACTATGGAAGTCACCATCGCGTTCTATGCAGAAAAACACTCAGGATAGACTACTCACGGGCTAAATTCCGAGTCCAAAAGAAAGAGATGCGATAGATAAAAGATTCATAGTGTGGTACATGGAGTGTGTGGGTCCCACATGTAACGTCCCGATTCCGGGTGCTGCCCAAAGGTGCCTCGTACTCGGTTGATCACATGGCCTCAAGCGCATTTCCCCGAACACCAGAGGTTGCTGACTAGCAGTGAGGCCGTGGGTTTGATAGTGGGGAAACTATACCCTCATTGGCAGAGTATGCACAGCGGAGTAATAAATAATAAAAAGTAGCGGAATAAATAATACCATTCAACAAGAAAAATAGTGGAAGGTTGAAAGTAAATAAACAACTGGAGCACATATATAAATGATGCATGTCACATATGTTTATGAAAACAACCAAACAAGTCATAATGATGGAAATACAGTACTAAACCAAGGTACAAAAGAAAAAAAAACTCCAGCAGGATCACAAGCCTCAGCTTGGTTCCATGCTCTCTAGATCCATAGTAATCAAGCACCTGATGATGAAGGGAGCTTACCCTTATCTATAACTTCAATCATATAATCTATGTTTGGGTCCAAAAGCATGACCCAAACAAGATGTGAGACAAATCCCAGTAGGCAACCACCATAAGATCTGTTCCCAACTGTTAGTGAGTATATATAGGAGGTAATAATGGAAATGCAGTAAAGAAACTAGGAGTACACAAAAGTAAACAATCCTATAATTTTCATTTATATTCATTAGCATTTAATGTTTATAATTTAATCAAGTAAGTATCACAAACATGTATCTTAGAAGACTACCTAATAGGACCGAATCCAAGCTTGTACTTTGGCTTGGAAGATGCGTCACAAACATTCAATATTTACATTAACCCTCTGGGTAACTCACACAGTCTAACCCCTCTAGCCAAATAATGCAATAAAAATGCAAAGACACTCTGAGGAAGCACTCACCGTCAATTCCCCCTATGGTATTTCCACAATAACTACAGACTCTATGGGAAAGCACTCAACGTCGATCCCCCCCTGTGGTGTCATAACTCAAACTATAGACACTATGAGGGATCACTCACCGTCAATCCCACCTGTGGTCTCGTAGCATGAAATATAACAGACACTTTGAGGAAGCACTCAACATCAATTCCCCCTGTGGTCTAACTACACCAGATACTCACAGCCATGTGCAATTCAATCATGCATGAATGATATCAGGAAACCTAAAGTAATATCAACTACTACAAGGATAAACAAATCCAATGCATATCACAAGAATTTAATAAAAATCAAAAGTCAAACAGTTCCATCCTATCAAGTAAGGTAAGGAAACAAGGTTTACCTCATAGGAAACCTAGACCAAACAACCCTAAACAGTTAAACAAGGAAATTCACCCATGGGGTGCTCCTTAAACATGAAATTTCACATAACACTACAACAACAAACCCTTAATCCAACAATCAATCTAAGGTAGATAAAATAGGGTTCAATTTCCTTAACCCGAAATGCCCAAAACATGGGTAATCGACTCTTTGGCATATAAAACTCAAAGACAAACAACGAAAGGCAACAAAACACCTATATCAATATTGTACGAAGAACACTCTTGAACATCATCCCTTGAATCAACCTAAAACGATGTAGATCTAAAAAAACATAAAAAATGTTCAACCTTGAATAAATCGAGAGAGAAAATAAATCAAGAGGAGATTCTCTAGAAGAAGGAAGGACTTATCGGTGGAATTCCAATGCACCTTACAGAGTTCGATTTGGAGAACAGATGACAGATCAGTGTCTCAAAGAAGAATTGGTGATTATGGATGCTCCTTTGTGAGGTACGACTAGAAGAATATGTTTCTGGGGATTAGACGCGACCCCAGTCCAATTAGTTGAATAAAAGAAAAAGTAAACGACATGTACTGTTAATGAACATGCCATGTATTCACCTCAACCGGCCCCCGACATTAGTAGTTTGCCATGTCACCCCACACAACCATGTCTCAGCCATTACATGACCAGTACACAGCTACCCACGATAACCTGGTACACAACGTATACTCCTATGTACACGACGTGTACTTCTATAATTTCCAGAAACTCCCCTTTTTCTCAAAAACACCCGAAACCAAGATCCATACCTAAAAATAGGATCTAGGTTCTTACAAAATTTCCCCCTTAAAGAAATTCATCCATGAATTTTCCCAACAATGTGGAGAAGTGTAGAATCCTCGAACAACTCCAACCACTGTGATCGCACATCAGTCTCCCTCTCCCAAGTCTCGTCTTGCACTTGGCCGTGCTTCCACAACACCTTTACCAGAGGAACAAACCGGCCACAGAGAACCTTCATGCTTAGATCAATAATCTGGATAGGATGCTCCTAGAACAATGCTTCCACCTTGAACTCAACCTTCTCAGGTTGAAAAACATGAGATGAGTCTGAGAAGTAATGTCTTAGCTGAGAAACATGGAAGAAGTCATGCATAGCCCGATACCTCTGAGATAACTGCAACCGATAGGAAACCAGCCCGACTCTCTCCAAAACCTCAAATGGACCGATGTATCTCAGTGAAATATTCCTATGTATCCTAATCCTTTTGTGTCCCAACCTTGGTGTGACATGTAAGAAAACCTGATCTCTGACCTCAAACTCTAAAGGTCATCTCTGTCGATCAGCATAAAACTTCTACCAAGACTGTACAATATCCATCCTATTCTAAATCAACTCCACCTGCTTAATGGTCTCCTAGACAAGATGAGTTCCCATCATAGCCTCCTCTCCTGCTTCCATCCAACATAGGGGTGATCAGCATGGACTACCTTACAAAGCCTCATAATGTTCCATTTGAATTATCGCCTGAAAACTGTTATTGTTGGAAAACTCTACCAGAGGTATGTGATTATCCCAAGAACCTCCAAAATATAGGATGCATGCTCGAAGAATGTACTCTAACACCTGAATTGTGTGCTTAGACTGGCCATCTGTTTGAGTATGGTAAACTGTACTCAAAAGTACCTGTGTACCCAAGGCCCTCTGTAATCCCTACCAGACATGAGAAGTAAAATGGGCGTCTCTATCTGAAATGATAGAGTACGGAACCCTGTGCAAACATAAAATCTATCAGATTTACAACCTTACAATATCATCAACACCGAAGGTCTCCTTGATTGGTAAGAAGTGTGAAGCCTTCATGAGCCTGTTGATAAAAACCCAAACCACATCATTTCCTCTAGGTGATCTCAGTAACCCTGTCACAAAATCCATCGCAACATCATTCCACTTACACTTGGGAATGGGTAACTGCTGTAAAATCCTTGCAAGTTGCTGATGCTCTACATTCACCTACTGACAGGTGGAACATCTCATAAAAAAACCAACAACATCCCTCTTCATACCTGGTCACCAATACTGACAGTGTAGATCTCGATACATCTTGGTGACACCAGGATGAACTTCCCAAACAGAGGAATGAAAATCCCACATAATCTCCTCATGTATGTCTATTGAAACCCATATGCATCCATGAAAATGTAAGATATCATCCTCACCTATGGTCTATCCAGGAGTAGGGTCCTCTCCTGACACACTCTCCCGTAAGACTAGGCCTTTAGAGTCCAATATCTGCCTCATTCGTACATGATCTAGTAGAGTAGAGGTAACAACTATAGTAGAAAGAAAATTTTTCCCCTGTCTGTCGTGCACCTCCAAATGTATCTCATAGAATAGATCCATAAGCTACCACTCACTACTGGCCTCCTGAACTTCCTGTATTTGAGTCCTCCTGCTCAACGTACCAGCCACTGCGTTGCCTTTCCTAGGCGTATAGGCAAGCTCAAATCCAAAAGACTGAAGGTACTCAACCCACCTTCACTATCTCAAATTTAGAACACACTAAGTAAAGATATACTTGAGACTTTTGTGATTGGTGAAAACAACAAAATGTTCTCCCAATAGATAATGTATCCAACAACGTAAAGCATGAACAACTACAACTAACTCGAGATTTTTCATTGGGTAATTACTCTCTTGTGGCCTCAATTGCCGAGACCCGTACACAAAAAATACCTCCCCATGCATAAGAACTCCACCTAGCTCAATACTGGATGGATCATAATAAACAATATAAATCTTTCCAGGATCTGGTAAGATCATTATCAATGCTGAAGTCAACCTCCCTTTCAAATTTGGAAAGGATGAATCGTAGGAATCTATCCACAAGTACTTCACACCCTTCTTAGTCAGGACTATTAGTGGAACTTCTAAGCAAGAAAATTCCTGTATAAAGTGCCTGTATTAACCAGCCAACCATAGAAAACTCCATACCTCAAAGACGTTCTTCGGCTGCTCCCAGGAAACTATTGCTCTCACTTTCTCTGGTTCTACTGACACTCCTGTCTCTGAGATAACATGAACCATGAAGTGAATCTGGTCCATCCAAAAGTATCATTTCAAGAGCTTAACATATAAGTTATACTCTCTCAGTGTAATCAAAATGATCTCAATGTGGGTGACATGGTCGTGTCGAGTGTGAGAGTACACCAAGATATTGTCCATGAAAAATACCACAAAATAATCCAAGGATGGAACACTCAGTTCATCAGTGCCATGAAAATTGTCAGCGTGTTCATGAGACAAAATGACATAACCACATACTCATATAGACCATACCTAATCTGAAAGGATGTAAGATGTATATTTAATGGTATAACATGCAACTGATGATAATCGGATCTCAAGTAAATCTTTGAGAATACTTGGGATCCTCAAAGCTAATCAAAGAGATCATTAATCCTTGTAAAGGGATATTATTTCTTGACTGTCAACTAGTTCAACTTCTGATAATCCATGCAAAGTCTGAGGGAACTATCTGCCTTCTTCAAAAACAGGACAGGAAAACCCCAAGGAGAAGTACCGGGTTGGATGAAACCCTTTTCCTGAAACTCCTCTAACTGCTTCTTGAGCTCCTACAACTCTGGTGTATCCATCCTATAAGGAGGAATAGACACCGGTGTTGCCCCTGGCACAAGCACAATAAAAAATTCTACCTCTCTCCAGAGAAAAACATGAAAATTCATCTGGAAAAACATCCAGAAAACGATTGACCACTGGAGGAAAATACTTCTGGGAAGTCCCCTGGTCATCAAGATACAGACCATTAATTTGGGCTGTAATACCTCTCAACCCATGATGCTCGGGTCCATCTCTGCTTGCCTAGACATCCCATTCACCCTTATATAGAAACAATCCACCCTATGGTGATGTGAAACTCACCATACGATGATAGAAATCGACAACTGCCTGTAAGGGAGATAACTAGTCCATTCTGAGAATAATGTCATAGCCCATCATCTATAAGACAAAAAGGTCCCATAAGAAGTGACACCCACCAAACTCAACAGGGGACTCCTTGAACTGACGTACACTAGCCGTTCTAATCCCCAACGGAGTGTCCAGTATCATGATATCAATATAATTGAAGATACAGAGCCCAAGAATATTTACAACAAGAATAGATATAAAGCTATGGGAAGCCCCTGTATCGAAAAAAGAAGAAGCTAAAAATGAGGCAACCAAAATCGTACCTCTAACCATAGAGGGTCCGAGATCCTGATCCTTCTAAATCTACTCTAATTCAAAATCCTGACCTACTCTGTGACCCTGTGAAGCTATCTGAGATCCCTGATCTAATCCACCCTATGGCTGTCGAAAACCCTGTGTCTGACCACTGCAGCCACGACCACCACCTTAGCCTAAATGGACTGAAGAAATCTATCCTCCAGTTTGAAATAGAACTGGAAGTCCTGATTTGGTATGATGAGTCAAAGCAGATCCTCCCTCAATAGCTACTGGAAGAAGGGCGTTGTAGAAATGTTAAATATGTCCCATATTTCCACAAGATCGGCACTAAAGTGGGTCTCTTGGGAACTGAGGTTTCTTATGTCCTCCCTTACTACACTGGTAGCACACCACCTAGCTACCTGAAGGAAAATCCCACTTAATCAGATCTCCACACGTAGACTCCCTACAACGCTTCTTGCTATCATTCGGAAGAGTACCAACTTTAGATGCCAAACCGCCCTGGCCCACATCTCCAGAATCCCTCAGGTTGTGCTCGATGATCAGCGCCTGGTTTACTATAGAAGATATTAAAGTCAACCTAAATATGTTAACATGGGATCAGATGTCATGTCAGAGACTATCCTCAAAATTCCCCGCAAGAAATAACTCATCACCCCCCAGAATGGGTGTGAAGCGATGCGGCTCTGTAAACTGAAAAGAATACTCCATGATTGAGAGAGTACCCTACTCTAAACTCATGAACTCTCGGGTTAAGTTGGCCCTCAAGGTATCGAGGTAGAAGTAGTCATAGAAGGCATGCTAGAACTCATCCCAATCCATAAACTCGCTGGTGTCTCTCATGTGATATCATATCCCACCATCTCTTGGTGGAATCTCAAAGCATGTAGGTTGCGAGTTTCACCTTCCTCTCAAGAGGTGTCTCGAGATGCTCGAATATAGACAACATGACTTCCAACCATGACTCTACAGCCTGAGGTCCTCCATCCCATAAGAAAGTGGGAGGATGATGCTGATGAAAAACCCATGTCAACTCTACCATATACGGGGCAGGATGCAATGCTCCCTAAAAAGTCTGCATCATCCTCATGAAGCCTTCTTAGAACTTTTCATCAACACTTGTATCTGGAATGACAACTGGATCCATGAAGGTCACGGTGAGAGGGTCTACTGGTAGTCCTTGGTCCACCATTTCTGATATCTAATCATTTCCCTGTATTTGGCACACAACCGGAGGACGTCTCGGTGGAATGAATCTGCAAGGTCAAGCACACACCTCAGCTAAATATTATCAAGGACCAAAACATAAAAGTTCAAGAAAGGAGTGGGAGAAGAAAACAATCAAGTTTTTCAAAATAGGGTTAAATGACATGTATACCCTCTACACAGTATGATCCCTTAGGTTTTAACATGGGCATGTACCTCTGCTTGGTCCCATTCTCTTCAGATCCATAGCAATCAAGCACCTGATGACAAAGGGCGCTTGCCCTTATCTATACCTACAATAATACAATATATTTGGGTCCAAAAGCATGACCCAAACAAGGTGTGAGATGAATCCTAGTAGGCAACCACCACAAGATCTGTGCCTAACTTTTAGTGAGTATATATAACAGGTAATAATGGAAATACAACAAAGAAACTAGAAGTACACAAAAGTAAACAATCCTATAGTTTCCATTTACATTAATTAGAATTTAATGTTCATTATTTAATCAAGTAAGTATCACAAACAGGTATCCCATAATACTAACTAATAGGACCGAATCCAAGCTTGTTCTTTGTCTTGGAAGATGCATCATGAACATTCAATATTTACATTAACCCTATGGGTAGCTCACACAGTCTAACCCCTCTGGCCAAAAAATGCAATAAAAAGGAAAATAAACTATGAGGAAACACTCACCATAAATTCCTCCTATGGTCTTTCCACAATAACTATAGACTCTCTGGGAAAGCACTCAACATCAATCCCCCCTGTGGTCTCGTAACGTAAACTATAGACACTCTGAGGGATCACTCACCGTTAATCCCTCCTATGTTATCGTAGCATGAAATATAACAGACACTCTGAGGAATCACTCGACGTCAATTCCCCCTATGGTCTAACTACAACAGGTTCTCATAGCCCTTTGTAATTTAATCGTGCACGAATGATATCAAGCAGCCCAAAGTAATCTCAAATACTAAAAGGATAAACAAATCCAATGCATATCACAAGCATTTAACAAGAAGCAAAAGTAAAATAGTTCTATCCTATCAAGCAAGAAAATGAAACAAGGTTTGCCTCATAGGAAACCTGGACCAAACGACCCTAAATAGTCAAACAAGGAAACACACCCATGGGGTGTTCCTTAAACATGAAATTTAACATAACACTACAACAACAAACCCTTAATCCAATAATCAATCTAAGGTAGATAAAATAGGGTTAAATTTTCTTAACCTGAAATACCCGAAACATGGGTAATCAACACTTTGGCATATAAAACTCAAAGAAAAACAACAAAAGGAAAAAAAACCACCTACCTTGATGTTGTATGAAGAAAAATCTCGAACATAAGCCCTTGAATCAACCTAGAACGATGTAGATCTACAAAAACATCAAAAAAGTTCAACCTTGAATAACTCGAGAGAGAGAAGAAATCAAGAGGCGAGGTTCTAGAAGAAGGAAGGACTCACCAGTGGGATTCCAATTCACCCGCCAAAGTTCAATTCAAAGAACGGATGAAGGATTAGTGTCTTAGAGAAGAATCAGTGATTCCATATTCTCCTTCACGAGGTAAAACCAGAAGAAAATGTTTTTGGGGATTAGATGTGACCCCGATATGATTATTTGAATAAAATAAAAAGTACATGGTGTTTACTATTAATGAACACGCTATGTATTTGCCTTAATCGACCCCCAATATTAGCAGTTTTCCACAAAACCCAACATGAACATGTCTCAGCCGTTACACGGCCAGTACATTCCTCCCCATGACAACTTGGTACATGGCATGTACTCCTAAGTACACGACGTGTACTTATAAAATTTCAAAAAACTCCTTTTTTTTTCTAAAAAATACCCAAAATCAAGATCCATACCTGAAAAGAAGATCCAGGTTCTTACACCACATGACATGTGGTCCTGCCTCATCTCATGTCCATGTACCCAACCACACTCAGGTACTAAACACTGAATAAGTACCCTTTAGGCATGTTAGCGTACTCCCAAAGTATATAGAACCTCTGATCTAAAAGGCTAATGAGCGTACGATACTCGTTGTTTGATCTGAAGGGAGAAAATGTAATTTCTACCGATATGACTCCTCAAATGGACCAACATAATCAAATGGATCACAAAATCATGATCAATATGGAAAAAAACTTAGGATCGACTATTCATTCACCCGAATCAGACTCCCGGTGAAAAAACTGCATTTCGTAGCATTGCGCACGAACAGTGCTTCGTGGGACCCATGCCACGATCTTGAAACACATCAAATGGATAGTTCCATTATGATCCGCTTGGAAAAGAACACGTTATTGGATATTCATTCGTCCCAAATGGACACTCAGTGAAAAATCTTCATTTCACTACAAACGCCCAAATCATGCCTCATGGGTCCTGCACCACCATTTTGATTTAAGAGCCCAAAATTGGTCTTGAAAATTCTGCCTCAACTCTAGGGTTGTAACTCCACTGACGACGTGTCAATCGGACGTCGTATGTAGACGTATGGTCCAATGCAAGTTTCTCGAATTATAATAATTATATTATTATTATTATTATTATTAAAATCGGACGTTTTGCGTCACTGAGAATAAAGATTGAAACAAAAAGTCATCCAACTGACCTTAAAAGGTCCGCCTCAAAGAGAGGATCCCATGGCCATAGATGACACATCAAATGGATGCCCGATTTAAAATATACGGGCCTTTGAAAATTTTCTAATCCCGAAAGCCCGTTCCAACTGGACCGGCCCGGTCTGGCCGGTCTGCCCAGCTCAGCTCGCTGGATGGCAGCTGGCCACCGTACCCGATGTGCCCCATGTTCCTTAGCACTGAACCGCCATGACTTCCTCCACACGGCAGCGGCAGCGACACCGCCACCCTCGCTCTGGCCACCCACAGTCGTGGCTGCCGCCGCCCGACCACCGCTACCACATCGGTGGTCCTTCCATGGACCACCGAGAACACCCCAGTGGTAAGAAAAATGACCTGGGAGTAGATTAAGACTCCTCGGGATGTGATATTACTAGCACCAGCTTCCACTCGACGATCCATTGATGTTTCGACACGGTGAAAAGTAACCGCTGCTTTCGCTCACTAATGTGCTTCCTTAGGCACCCGAAATGAAAAATCGTCATAGATCCAGAATTCTTGGATCATGAACTTCACATATCTATTCTCTTCTTGATGTTTGGATGTCGATTCATTGCGTCAAAAATTTTATCAATGAATAATGTGAAGAACAACAGAGAATGGACAATCGATATATCAATCGGTCGATGACTGTTGTTAGTTTGGCCATCGAAAAAGATAAACAGAGCAACAAAAATGACTAGAAATCAAAATGAAAACCAAAACTTCAATCAAGAAGAAGTAGAATCAGAAAGATAAATCCTACCTTTATTTTTGATCCTTCGTTATGTTCGCTGCGCTCTGATCTACCAACGATTAAAGTTTCATTGCAATCCGTCAAGAATTCGATGTTGATCCGCCGCTCGGAAGAAGAGAGAATCTCCACCGACGTCCATGGGAGAAATGAGCCAATTTTTTCTCATTTCTATTAAACACATATTTATAGGAAACCGCCAATGGTCGCAGAATCCGAACCTCCCGCACCCTCACACTTTAGGTCATGCTTAGGTAAAACACCCCATTTTGAACTCAACGACAGTCTCAGATTCCCCATTAGAGTCCCCATTCAAAAGTTATTTGGATTGGTGTTCAAGATAAAATAATTAAATTTTAATTATTTTATTTACAAAAATTCCCTCCATGGCGTTTTCTACCGAAGGCCCGCATCGAAAAAAGTTATGTCCCATCTAGGGTAAATGCCATGCTCCAGAACAAACCGTGACCTCAGATTTCTGATCCGAGATACCATTTGAGAGATATCCTATTTTCTCCATGTACATAGTATACAATATACTTAATATTTTTGTATAATTTATTCCGAAAACACCGAGACTCAGAATTGAACATCGTCTTAGCACCTGGATCCGGAAATATATGTAGAAATATTACAAAGTCTTAGAGGAAAAAATCAAGTCTCAACATAATTTAATCCTTCAAGATTTTTGTCCCCAAAAAGTAAAACTAGAGAAACAACTCAGGATAATGAGATCACACCTGGATCTTCTACTCCCAAAAACTCTCCTAAATGTTTCCGTGCTTCCACAACATGCAAACCAGGGGGATGGTCTATCCACATAAGGTCTGATCCTGTCGATGATGTGCGTATGATCACACATGTATCTTCTCAGCTATGACACTTGGAACACGTCGTGCACTCACTTCAAATGATGGGATAAGGAAAGGTGGTAGGAAACTTTACCATATCTTTGCACAGTCTCGTATGGCCTGATGAACTTCGGGGGATAGTTTACTTTCCCAGAAAAACCTCTACATCCCACATCGCAATTGGAATCACCGCTTGTCCCCGGAAAATGGTCTCATGATTTCCTCCTTCAAAATATCCATATGGTGAAACACCTATGGATATCTAGTCACACATGATTTCTCATTCAATGTCGCACAACCGAGACTCTCTTATACACTTGAGAAGTGAAGGAGTCAACACCATCGACTGAAGAAAACTATACCCTCCTACACCACCAAGGTCAGCTGTAGGGAAGCTAACTGATCTGAAATATCCCGCATTTAGTGAGCCTTAGAATTTCTACTAAGGGAATCTGCTAACACGCTACCTCTACATATTATAAACTATCTCGAAGTCATAGTCCCACATGAATTTTAACCAGCTTTACTGTCTCAGGTTCAAGTCTCTCTGGGTGAAGACACACCTGTGACTTTGGTGGTATGGGAAAACCACAAAATGATCTCCCAAAAGATAGAATCTACACATTCTCAGGGAAAAGACTACCACTGCTAGATTTCGACAATGAGTCATGTAGTTTTGTTCATGGGGTCTCCATCACCTTAACCTATACTTGATAACTGCTGTATCAAGGTTAACGTTGAGCACAAAAGGTGCCAGCGAATATGGAAGGTGAGTAAACTCATCCAACTGCAAGAAGATAGATGCGGAAAGCACGTGGAATACCCCATGTGTCTTCTATTCCCTTGGAAGGAGATAAATCCCCAAAACAAACACTTCATCAAACCCATTAGTGGAATTCCAAGAAAAAGGAGGTCAAGATGAAAAACTCCACTAGCAATCCTAGTACCTACTCCAACATTCCACTGCACAACCCTACTATGAATGTACAAGTTAGAGAAACTCATCCACCACACCTTGATACTATCCACTTTGGGAAGCATTGAATCACCCTCACAGTTTTTATTGCGTCACAAAAATGCATCTCGGTGAGGGAATAACCCCTCTTCCTCATGCATTAAAATCTACATTGAACAACACTGAAACATGGTTTCACCAACGTCCCACATCACCCTAGTAAAACCTCAAGTAATAAGCAAGGATGAAAGAGTACCTCACATAGCATCTAACAAGTTCTGCCGCAAAAAGGTAGAAGAGACATAGAGAATACCTCTTACCATCTCACACGTTGTAGGATTATAGACATTTAAAGAATTCAGCTACCTGTGACCTCGACTTCAAGCTCCCTGAGCTTGATGTGGGTCACCTAGTGGTGTTGGAAGGACCTCACAACATCATCCACCAACCACAGTTCTTCCTGCTCCTCTACTAGCACCACCTCCCTAGGGACCACCCTGTCCTCACTTGGGAGATCCCAGATCATGATACTGACTCTTCCATGGCGGTGCATCTACCAACTACCTAGAAAACTCAGCAGGTCTGGTTGGGCAGTCTCATTCGACAAGACCTCACCCATCACAAGCATAACACCGACCCATCCAGGGCTTCCTCGATGCTCTACATTTTCCCCAACTATGTGCCTGAGTCTTATCAAGGGGAGGCCTCCTACATCAAGGGCTTTCCAACTAACGTCTTCAAGTTGTGGAAGAATTTCCAACTCTATTGTGCCCACTGACAAAAGCAGCCAACTAGTACCCCTATGATAGAAAGATCACTATCACTAGTGCTCACTCCTATACCTTGGAAAAGGTGGGGATGCAAAAGAGAACTAGGATAACGTGAATCTATCTACAAATACCCTACTCAAACTTCCAGGATCAGAAGTTACCATCGTGGACCATGTCCAAAGAGTACCGAGTAAGGTCTGTGAACCTAGTCGTGTACTTATCCACCATCATCCCTCCATACTGAAGCTCCAGAAACTCCTAAAACCAAATAGAGCATAAGAAGGAGGGGTATTACTCCTCACAAAACAACTGCTGGAAGTCATCCCATGAGAGTAAAAAATCATCGTGCATCTGATTAAACCAACTCTACCAATGAAAATATGCTCCATGGAAAAAGACAGGCTTCCAAAGCCACCATCTAATCAGCTGGTGTCTGCACAAGCCTGAAGAGGCAGGCCACCGACTCTAGCCAAACCTCTACTATTTGAGGGTCTGGCTCACAGCGGAACCTCATCGGTCTCTAATGTTGGAACTCAAGAAGTGCGCTCAACCTACGCACATCCCCAGCCTACTCTACTTGGACTAACTACTACTCAACAAGTGGAGCTGCTGCTACCTGCCCAGCTGGAGGAAGGGGGATCGTATGATAGATCCTAAACTGAGGCCTTGTCGCTCATGGGTTCGTCGTCACAAACCGAAACTAGTATCCTGGATGGATGTCATTGCGGAGGCATCTTGAATCCGATCAAGGAGTACCATGGTCAAGAGCATATATATATCAATAATGATGGGGAGCTGACTCAAAAAGGACAGTTAAAGACTCAATCCTATATGATGCATTTAACAAAGTTCCCTGCAAAAAATGTCTCAGCATGCCAAGTCGACAAGCGGGAAATCAGGGTCTTGGTGAATGGATATGTTGGCCGCCACACCATCACTGGACTCCCTGGACTGAGAGAAACTCTCAAAACACGTTGACACTATTTACCTAAAACCCAACCAATACCTTTTTAGGGAAACATCTAAATAACATCCCAAGGGCCGAACCACCTCTGACACCACTTTTTCATGACCCGACCCATGCCAGGATCAAGCCTCAACTACCCCAAGCCTGCCTCCATAGGCTAGGGGCTGGTGACCAGCACTGAAGGCATAAAAAACTCAAGTAGGACTTTGACTAAGTACTTTTACACACACACACAACCAACTCAATAAAAAAGTGCAGAGGGAAAGTAAAAACAAGATACAAAACTGCTATAAATAAACCAAAAATATGCATCGACCTCTAAATAGTTCAAGTATAAAGAAGTAAACTGAAAAGGAAAAGGAAACAAATACATTCCCAACTATAAAAGTGCCAAAAATTGATAACAAGTGTAAAAGTAAAAGAGGTGGGAGAGATCCTCTCTTAAATCACAAGTCATGACCACCACACACTGTCTAAGCACTCTGTATCCCTAACTCATTTGAAGTCACAATCAACCTAATCGTATTCTGAAAGGGCATACCAAATGAGGGAAAATCCCAAGCAGGGGTGAGTATAAAAATAATCATTAAGATGCCCCAAAGGCTCAAGGGAGCAGAAATAGATGTACTAAATAGGGGAGTAATATACAGAACAATGTATAGTAAAAGAGTACATCTCAACCCAACTAGAGAGTGAAGTATACTCACCCAAACACAAGGAGATAGAAATGGAGAGAATATGAAATTATCATCGAGTCTTCTCTAACTATAGTAGGAGAGTAGAATCGTCCAACCATGAGAATCTAGACACAAAAATCATGTGGAATACCCCACGCGTCTTTGCCTCTTTTGGAATGAGAGTAACCAAACCCAAGGAGTGGGTACTGAAATAGGATACAAATATATACTCAGTCAAAGCAACCCATATGGGGGAGTAAGGTGATCTCCATCTCACAACTCAGCCTAGGAAAAGAGTCTCCAAAATTTCCATAAGTAACGACCAATAATGCCCATCATCCCTCATGTCTGCTTTGAACACATAAGTCAAAGGGAATCAATCACCACACCTTGATACTATCTGCTTTGGGAAGTTCTGTCTCACCCACACAGTTTTAGGTTATGTAACAATGACATATATCAATGGGAAAAGAGTCCCTATTTCTCATGAGACCAAAGGCAAATCAAAACATGTCTTGTTACTAATCCACATAGCCTTGAGATCGTGTCTTAAGGTTGAGAACCCACTGCCCAGCCCCACTAGAGGGTAAAAAGCTGGAGGGTAATCCTGAAAGAGTAAATAACAAACCTCACTACCCAGCCCTACTAGAGGGTAAGTCCTGAAGAGTCATTAATGAACCTCACTACCTATCCCCACTAGAGGGTAAGCCCTGAAGAGTCAATTCTGAATGTCATCGCCCAACCCCACTGGAGGGTAATCCAAAAGAGAGAGAATGAAAAACACCATTGCCCAGCCCTGCGGGAGGGTAAGACGAAAGTGTCATAGGTGAACACCATTTCCTAGCCCAGCTAAAGGGTAAGCCAAAAGAGAGAGAATGACAAACACCACTACCCAACCCTGCTAGAAGGTAAGCCAAAAGTGCTCTGGCCATCTCTAATGAATGGTACCCTTCAGAAAGAATCAAAGAAATATACTAAAGTCATCAGGTATCACCCCAAATAAGCGTCACACCCATAACATCTTTAATTTTATCTCGAAAGCCACTATGGAGGGAACCATCGCGTTCTACGCAAAAAAACACTTAGGATAGGCTACTCGTAGGATAAAATCCAAGTCTAAAAGAAAGAGATGTGAGAGATAGAAGATTCGTAGTGTGGTACATGGAGCATGTGGATCCCAAATGATGTGTGGTTCCACCTCATCGCTTGTCCCTATACTTAGCCATACTCAGGTACCAAATTGTGAACATGTACCCTCTAGGCGTGTTAGCATACTCCCAGAGTACATGGAACCTCTGGCCCAAAAGGTTGACGAACACACAGTGCTCGTTGTTTGATCTGAAGGGAGAAAATGTAATTTGCACTTATATTCCTTCTCAAATGGACCCAGATAATCAAATAGATCACACCATCACGATCCTTGCGAAAAAATACTCAAGATTGACTATTCATTCACCCAAATCGGACTCCCGGTGAAGAAACTGCATTTCATAGAATTGAACACGTACGAAACTTCATGGGACCCATGCCATAATCCTAAAACACATCAAATGGATTGTGTCATTGTGATCCTCTCATAAAAACTTATGATTTTGTTTATTCATTCTTCCCAAACAGACACCTGGTGAAAAAGATGCATTTCACCAAAAACGCCCAAATCGGGCCTCGTGGGGCCTGTACCACCATTTTGATTTATGCGCCCAAAATAAGTCTTGAAAATTCCACCTCAACTCTAGGTTTTAAATGATTCTAACAACGCATCAATCAGACATCGTATACAGACTTAATGTTCAATGCAAGTTTCCCAAATAATAATAATAATAATATTATTATTATTAAAATAGGATGTTTCATGTCACTGAGCATCAAGATCGAAACAAAAAGTTCTTTAATTAGACTTAAAAGGTCCATATCAAAGAGAGGGTAGTGTGGCCACAGACAGTGCATCAAACGGATACCCGGTTCAAAAGATATAGGCGTTTGAATATTTTCCCAGCCTGAAGGTCCGTTCTAGCTGGACCGGCTCGATCCGTCCGATCCGCATCGCCTGGGCCGACCTGCACCCACCAGCCCAACTTAGCCCACCGGCCCGCCTACTCATTGACCACTTCACCTGGTGTGCCCTGTGCATGCTGGCACCAAACCGCTGCGGCCCGCTGGCCACGACTTCCTCCATGCGGCGAAACTGCCGATGCTGCCGCCGCTCCGGCCTCCCACGGCTGCGGCCGCCGCCACCTGCCACTAGTGCCACCACACTTTTGATTCTTCGGAGGACCACCAAGAACACCCCAGTGGTCAGAAAAATGATCCAGGACTAGATCTGGACTCCTTAGGATGCGATCTTCACAGCGCCATCCTCAGCTCGATGATCCATTAACTTTTAGACGTGGAAAAAAGTAACCGCCACTTCTACTCGCCACTACACTTCCTCTAATGCCCTAAATGAAAAATATTAATAGATCTGAAATCCTTGGATCATGAAATTCAAAAATATATGATCCGCTCAACATTTGGATGTCGATTCAGCATGCTAAAAAGTTGATCGACAAAGAATGTGAAGATCGACGAAGAATGACGAAGAAATGACACTCGATATATCAATTGGTTGATGTAAATTTTTAGTTTGACCATCGACAAAGATAAAAAGAGTATAAGAAATGACTAGAAATCAAAAAACCAACCAAAAATTCAATTGGGAAGAAGAATAATATGAAGGAGAAATCCTACCTTGATTTTGGATCCATTGTTATGTTCGCTGCACTCTAATCTACCAGCGCCTAAAGTTTCATCACGATTCATCAAGAATTCAACATCGATCCACTGCTCAAAAGGAGAGAGAATCTCTACTGGTGTCTGTGGGAGAAATGATCCAACCATTCCTCATTTCTCTTAAACACATATTTATATGAAACCGTGAGCAGTCGTGGAATCCAAACCTCTCGCGCCCTCTCACTTTAGGTCGTGGCTAGGTAAAACACCTTATTCCAAACTCAATGATGGTCTCAGATTCATCATATGAGTCACTCTTAAAAATTTATTTGGCTCAGAATTTGAGATAAAATAATTAAATTTTAATTATTTTATTTACAAAAATTCCCTCTGTGGTATTTTCTACCGAAGGTTCGCGCTGACAAAAGTTATTTCCCGCCTAGGGTAAACGCCATGCTCCGGACCCAACCGTGACCTTGGATTTCTGATCCGAGATTCTATTTAAGAGATATCATATTTACACTATGTTCATAGTATATAATATACTTAATATTTTCGTATAATTTATTTTGGGCATACCAAGACTCAGAATTGCACACCGTCTCAACACCTGGCTCTGGAAATATATGTAGAAATATTCTAATGTATTACAAGGTGAAAAATGGGTCTCTACAGTGATAAAGAATGTTATCAGGAGAAAGTTAATTTCTATATAATCATGAAGTAATAATTGAGAAATAACACCATCAATGCATCAAAAATGATTGTAAATAGACAAAATATTTAATTTATGAGATATTGTTTTATTATCCCAACTAATAAAATTTAAAAATATACTTATTTGATCATAATTAAATCCATAAACTCCATTTCATCCTTTTTTTACACATTTTAACATATTTCCACCACTATCTCATCCTATATTCCAAGTGATGAGTATCCATGATGAATCATTATTACGCCTAATACAAAAACATTTAATAGATGACAGGATCTAGATAAGGATAAAAAATACAATCCTCACACATTTACTAAATACAAACTGGTTATCACAATGTAATATAACACCCAAAATCAATAAAATTCATATTAATTAATAATAAATTTAACTCCAAAATATCCATAATAACACCCATGGTTTATAACAGCCTAGAACCTGCACTCTTGTATCTAGTGATAAAACATCATCATTACATTTTTGAATTTTATATAGATAAAAATGAACCAATTTTAACTATCTAACACATATAACATCAAAATGAAACATTGAATAACTTATATATCCAATGAACTTTTATCTTTAGAGTTTTAGAGAACTAAGACAAACTCTTACATAACAATACCCATGTCTTCAAGTGATTATTTTTCCTAATATACCTAGATTTTATTATTTTTAAAAAAAATCTTCAATATCTCCCATAAAATTCTTTACACATGAAACCTTTCTTGACAAAAAATAATTTAACATCATTCTTAATAACCTAAAGAAAAGGGATCATAATAATTGTGTGATCAAACACACAATTTGGGTAAACACAATCATTACTAGTTAAATGAAAATAGTGATCATGATCATATGAGTATGATGAAATAGTCATAGTTCATGAGTGTGACATAATAGAATTAATACCCATAAAAACAAGGATTGTAAATCATGAAACATGTAATAAATATTTAATATAAGATAAGAGTCATATAAGTCAATAATCAAGATACATTTGAAAACAATACTTGAACAATGGATATATTAGAACTTGATGAAATCATAAATAAAAAATGATGGTAACTTGGAACATCATTTTCATATCAATATTTCAATAACTCTTACAAATAGAATAACCAAACTGAGAAATTCCATTAATCTCTTATGAGAAACCTATAAAAGGTTAAACTTGTATCATTACCCAATAAATTGAAGAGATATATTGATATCACCCATAATAATGTGATATATCAAGCTCACCCATTAGAAAAAACAATTTCCAATAAGCATAACATAATTATAACACACGAAATACTGAATTTTTCAACTTAACAATAACTATTTTTCTTTCATAGCTTGATTTACAGGTGGAAAAGAAATAGGTTGGATAAAAATTTCTTTAAAACAATCATAATCCATCTATAGAAAAAATAACAATGGTATCATTTCAATATATTCACAATGGATAAAAATTAAAAGTAATGGTTTTTGTAATTGACAAATAGAAATACTATAAAAATATCATTAAAAACATTCTTGAGGAAAAATCCCTTTCAAATTTGAAAATTACTTTTAAAAACTAAAAATATCTAGAATATTAGGAAAAATATTTTATTTGAAAATAGATAGGTAAAATTGTAATGTAAGATTAAAATCAATGAGTGGTCATGAATATAGGAAATTATTTTTATCCATAATCATTAAAATAAAGATTATGTTCATAACTTTTTTAAAAAAGTACCTTATTCAAAAAATGACAAGAATAATATTTTTAATTCTTTTAGTAAAATATAAAAAATGGGTAAAAAATAATTTTAAAAATAATTTATTAATAGTTAGAAACATTCATGAAAATATTTTATAAAACATAAATATGGAAGAAAAATGTTTTCTGATCAAAAGAAGAGAAATAAGGTCAGTTTTCTTAAAAATAATTTTGGACCATATTTTATAACAAAGAGAGAAAAATGGTATTAAAACATAAAAATTATATAAATATATAGAGGATAAAAAAATAAATGGGTTTATCAAATAAGGATTATATATTTTCCTCAATTTAAATTCAAGTATAGACAATCCTGATTAAAATTGGATTAAAACATAAACCCCTTACCACTTTGGTAACTTTTTAATCATATGAACCATGAAATAATAACTTCAAATAAAACTTTAAATACCATGAATATAAGGATATTTAAGATACAAAAAACCAAAGTGGTAATATATTAAACTAATAAAATAATATTGGTTCACAACATAAATTTATGTCCCAAAGAAATAAATTTTATAACAAATAACCCTTACTATGATCATATCATTGAATTGAGAATTAATTAGTGGAGAAATTATGTGTAACAAATGTAAATAAATAAAAAATAGGTGTAAATACTACTTAAATCAATCAAAATTTATTTCATAAATAATATTGTCATAATATTATTAATTAATAAGTGATATAACCCAATGAAATGAAATTGATTTTAGAAACCCATTATCAATTTGTAACATTCAAGTCAAATAACATTGGTTGAAAAAAATTGAATTGTAACATAAAATAAAATGAATTATAAATAATTTGTGATATAACATTAATAAGGGGTAGTATATACACCATATAAATGAAATTTGGTGCATAATATTAAAATATGCCTTAGTGAAATGAAATTTAGATGAAATCCCTTACCTTGAGTCCAGATTTTCTATGCATGTCCTTTATCACTTGTAAAATAAATATATAAAAATTATTTTACTTCTTCATAAACTTATCCAGGATTTATGACTTATACATAAAAAAATTATTTTATTTATTTTAATGATATATTTAATTACATAATTGGTTAATACCACATAATGTGTTTTTAGGACGTTTAGTTCATAGTTGCAAAAATGAATTCGGTATCATCACCGTGATCAAAACGATAATTGTTTCATCATATATAGTATAATAATAATTAAATAATTATAATTTTTATATATTAATTATTCTTTTTAATACAAGACTTTAAATATGGTTTTGTAAAATGAGTTATGTAACAATTATGGTGATGGTAGGTCATACATACACAAGTGTAACATTTCCATTATTTAATGAACATGAGGGAAAGAAGGTAAGTATTATTTTATCATTATATAATTATTATAATATCATAAATATTATCTTATTCTTTTCAATAAACATATATATACCAATCATGTGACGTGGTGAATAAAAATGAATCATATTGCTTTGTGGAAGTGGTAATCCACACACACACATGGACAAAGTTATCATTTTTCAATGGAAGGACATGTAAGAAAATAGATGATATATTATGTTTAAATAATGATAATAATGTCACAAATATAATATATATACATTAAATCCATCATTATAACCATTTGTGATAGGTGGTGATGAAAAATGAATTATATCGGTTTGCAAGGCGGTAATCCACCATAGATACGAACGATGGTTTCCATTCCAATTTGTTGAAAGAAGGAGAAAGATTAAGGTTAATAAATTAATAAAAAACATCTCATTATATGTAATATATTTAATTTCTTATATACCAATGGTTTTAAGAGTTTATAAGGTGGTAGAAAAATAAATAAAACTAAAACACTTGGTTAAAAGTTATACCTCTTCTTCAGACAATATCCTTTTATTTACACCTTAAGCCCAAAATGGTTGGTATTATTCCAAAAATAAGATCTAAATTATGTGGGGAGGTATTTTAGGAAGGTATTTGGGTAGGTATTAGCTAAACTAGAGTGCTCAAAAGGTATTATAAAGAGATGAATATAGGTTTCTTTTTATAAGTGAGGGAAGGGATTCTCTTGAAATTACTTAAAAAATTAAATTAATATAAATTATTTATCATTGAAAAATTAAAAATATATATATTTCAAACATAGGATGATTATGAGTTGAATTACTCTAATAAAATAAAATTTGGATAAGTTTTGGTGATTTTTTCACCCCTATCCCTTTATTTTAACCCCCTTTAACCCTTTTGATGATTACAACAATATCAAAGTTTTTATAATATATTAATCAAGAAAGTTACAATAAAAGGAAAAGAAAACCATAAATATAACATGATTTCTATTTTAAACTATATAACATTCAATTCACTAAAGACAACATTTTTAATAATTTTAAATCATTTAATAAAATATTATTAATGTTAATTTTGAAACTATTTATTTAAGTTGAATTTAAAGTCATTATGATAAAAATTTAATTCAAATATAAACATTTAAAAGAACTATAATATTATATATCTATCAATAAAATTTACAGGAAACTATAACTCCCCAAAATAAAATTAATCTTAGAGTTTTTTAATTCATTTACATTATTTTTCTACTACTTGTATAAGCGTTATGTCGATATTTCGTAAAAATTTAAGGTAATTATTTCATCACTAAAAATTTAAAATAAATTAACTTGATGAAAATAATTTTATTTTTAACAAAATATCCTTTATTATTCATTCTAAACTTATTTTTATCCCTACATGAACATATAAGATAAATTAAAAAGCAATAGAGTGACATTTTCTATTTTTCATTACCTAAAATTATATATAAGTAAAATTCAAAGAAAAATGGCACAAAATTTTCATAAAAACATATATTGGATGAGTATGGTCGAATAAAACTCATAAAATATATTAATAAAAATTATTATTGTTATTTTTAGTCCTTATCATATTATTTTTATTCTTAATTATCTAAATTACCCTTATGGAGGTGACAAATTTATATTATGGTTACTATTCATAAAGAAAAAAAATTAAAGGAAACTATTTTAAAAATTTACGACTACTGATTCAAAATATAGAATACATTTTTCAATATCTAATTCCTATAAAGGGAATAAATAAATTTTAATTTAAATGCGTAAAGTGAAAGTAAAAATAGTTTTTAGAAAGATGTCTTTTTATATCAAAAAATAAACTTATACCAAAATCATGTATAAAGTTGATTCATATGTAACTAATTTTCTTATTTCTAACTAAATGATAATTATTTTAATTAAAAATCAAATCTAATGCATAATTTTAAATTTCAATGAAATTATATTTTATATTTATAGAAATCAGTAATTGTCACTATTCATTGAAAAATCAATCATTTATGAAAAACTCAAAAATTTACCACTAATATAATTTTAATATGATAATTTAAAAAATTATATCCTTTTTATAAAATAATATTCCTAAAATTGGAATAAAATAATTATAATATTTTCTTACAAAAATCTATAAAAATATTTTGTGAAGAAAATGTATTTTTGAAGTATAAAATGGATTTACTAAAAATCGATTGCTTATTTACTAGGAATTTATCAATAAATATTTATTGAGAAGGAAAATTATAAATATATTTCATAATGAGATCAATCCTAGTCACACCTTCTAATTCAATGGCTAGGTTATAATGGTAATATTTTAAAAAATAATATTATGTCGATATTAAAGATTAGTGTTGTGTGTCTTATAAAATATTTAATATAATGTTATTTTAAAATATTATTGTGTTACAAGGTTATGATTATACTATTACATATATAATTATCCCTAAATAACTATTAACCTCAATTACATCAACATTAAATAATTTTTTGACTCAAAGGTTATCTCATAACTTTCAGTTTATATCCCAAAAAATGTAATGGCATTCTTCCCAAATATTCATTCATGTTAAATCACATGATAATCCTAAGAGTTAATTATACCTGAACCCAATAAAACATCTCCCATAATATCATTAATCACTATAAAATACAACCACTTAAAACTTGAAAAGGGGTTTCTATGCCTTTGAACACATGATTGGACTTAAACTTATAAACCCATGATGGTCTCCATAAATCATAAGTTAACCTCACATGAAAAAAAATCAAAATCTACAATGTTATCTAAATCATCATATGATTCCAACTATTACTACCCTGAACCCACACTCTTGGATATATTGATAAAAACATAATTATTACATTTATGTCTTTGATAACAATAAACATGATGCACATTTTTCCATTTAAAAAATAAAACATAAAACATAAATATTGGTTCCCTTACATACCCGAGTATATTTTAGGATTGGAATTTAAGAGAATTAAGAAAAACTATTACATAACAATACCCATGTCTTTAAGTGAAAAATTTCCCACTATACCCATATTTTATTATACACATTAAGTCTTTATAATCACCCATATGAAACACTTATAGATATATATTACTTAACACATCTCTTTATAATCTGGTGAAATGGAAAACATTAGAATTGTGAACTTAAAAACTCAATAACGAGGAACATAAGCATTAAAAATTGAATTTAATTAGTGAGTATAGGATGCTCATAAGGGTATGATGACATAATTAAAGTACATGATCATAACATAAGAGAATTAATACCCCTATAAATGATTATCATAAATCATGAGATAGTTCATAAATATTTAACACAAGATAATAGTTATATAAGTCAACAATTATGAGCTATATAAAAACAATCCTTGAGCAATGGATATAATAAAAATCCCAGAAAGCATTGAAAAAATATGTAGGTATCTTATAACATTAAACATTCATAATGGAATCACTGAACTAGATAATTACCAAATATCATTAGAGTAACTTATGACTGATAAACTATATCATCTCTTATGAGTAACTTATAATCAGTTAACTCTATTGCTTTATCCGATTCATTGGCGGGATATAACAGACCCACCCATCCTTGGTTTATAATGTAACCACCTATACTTAGTTTATAAAATAACCACCCACCATCTTTTATAATGAAACCACATTTAAATCATCTATACATATGTCCAATTACCATATAATGAAAAAAATTAAGATATAACACCCATGAAAACAACTATTATTCCATTTTAACATGATTAAACAGTGGAAAAGAAATGGGTTCCATGAAAATATATTTGAAAGAAAAATAATCCATATATAGAATACATAAAGAAGGAATCATTGGAACATATCCGCATTTTATAATAGGAAAATAATAAGAGATATTTCCATATATGAAAAATACATTTAAAAGAACATTTAACACATTTCACTGAAAAAAGGAAAATATCCTTTTATTATTATAAAATTTTAAATAAAAAATTAAAGAATATTTAGAATAGTATTTTATTTTAAAATAACTATTTAATATTATAAAGTAAACATTAAAGAAAAAAATAGCTATGATGGTAGGAAAATCCATTCATTTGGAAAATGTTAAAACAAATATCCCTTTCACACTTCTATTGAGAAACAAAAATACCTTATTTGGAAAATGAAAAAAATAACCCATTTAATAATTTTTTAAATAAATTTAAATATAGAGTAAAATAATATTAATAAATAATTAATTTATATAAAATAATAATATTGAAAACATTTTAAAGATCAAGGATGTGGAAGAGAAAATATTCCTATTGAAAAGACTAAATAAGGTTAGTTTTTCCTTAAAAATTCTTTTTTATCTTCTAAGTAACAAAGATAGAAAAATGAATATATATCATGTATACTAAAAAAATAAATAGAGGAGAATAAATTAGTTGTAGTTTATGAAATTGATATCATACATTTCCCCCAATGGAACATTGAAAATAAAAAATCTCAAAATAAGTGAGATTGTAACATAAAGCTTTTACCTCTTTGGAAACATTATAATAAAAATTCATTGAATGAAAAAATATTATATGGATTTATAAATCACATTAATTATATGAATAAATATATAAAAATTCATTCATTGTGAAGTAAGTATACCATACAAAGAAATCATGGTTCATGACATGAAACATGTCTCAAGAAAATGAGATTGAGATAAAGAAAATCATTACAATGAACATAACATATGAAGTGATAATTAATCCACAAAGTGATTATCTAAAACTATTTAAATCCACATAAAATGTGTAAATACATCATAAAATAATTTACTGATCAATAAACACATAATCATGGCACAATAATGAAAATGAATAAGTGTTATAACCTAATCAAAGGAAATTGTATTAAGAAACCCCTTACATTGAGTCTATACTTGATATGTTTGTATTTTAACTCTGATATAATTACAAATTATTAATTATTTAATAGTTTAATACGATTTTCTAGTTTTATGACTTTATAAATAAACCATTTATTTCATTTATTTCAATGATATATTTAATTATCTAATCGGTTATGTTCACATCAGGTGTTTTGAGGATGTTTGATTCATAATTATAAAATTATTTTGGTAGGTTAATCATGGTAAAAGGGGATATTTTCCCATAATATAAAGAATAATAATAATTAAATAATTATTATTTTTATACATAAAATACAATTTTATATTCATCTATGAAAATTGGTTATAAAAAATAAAATACATCATCTTGTGAGGTGGTAGTTCGTATATACACAAAAGCAATGTTTTTATATTTCATTGGATGGAAAATAAAGGAAAAATAAATTATTATATTTATAGAATAATTTTAATTTTATAAACATAAAATTAAATCATTAACTCAATCCCAATTACCATTCATGACTGGTGATTTTTTAAAAATGATATACATCGCTACATGGAGACTATAATTTGTACATCTGCACATGCAAGGATTCTCTTAGGGGTGTCCATGGGTTGGGTTGGGTCGGGTTGAGGGCAATTTTAGACCCGACCCAAGAAAAATAGGTCGGGTCGGGTTGGGTCGGGTCAGAGATGTTTTTGGATTCAGACCCGACCCGACCCAACCCGTCTCAAATCAGGTTGGGTTGGGTCGGGTTGATCGGGTTAAGGAAAAAAATCATTTGGTATTTTTTTATGATCTCAACCCGTAGGTTGATCGAGTTACGACAAAAAAAATTGTTCGGTTCTTTTTTTGGCTATCACACAATGGGTTGATCAGGTTACATATTCCTTTGATTTATCTTTTTTCCACACTAGGGAATGCACGCGTCCTCCGCCCTGTAATAAATCGACCAAAAAAAAAACGTCAGTCTGCGACTCGATGGTGTGATGTGATTAGCTTGCCTGCAAGTAGTTATCAAGGTTTCAGGAGGTTAAAGGTGAGGCCAGGAGGGTGATGAGAATGGGGTAGTTCTTGACACCAATATATTTGGCACTGCACACAGTCGCAGTGGAGATGAAAGTGGTGGTAGAGGCAGGGGGTACATGCAGGTGAGGTGCGGTGGATACACTGGACTGGTGAGGGTGAATGAGATGTTCAATGATTATTTAATTAGTCGATCCTCTATTGTCAGATCTTCAAATCATTAAAATTGTTCTATCTTCCTTTGTTTTTTTTCTTGTTCTTTAATTTTCATAGAAAAATTGAATGAAATCTAGTTATCTTCATGTTTTTTTTTGTTGATCAGGCATTTTTTTCCCACTGATTTCACATGTCTCGATTCCTTTTAATTTATTTTATGTTTGTATTAGAAATGTCATGGAAGATTCAATCATCTATGAGATTAATAGAGTATTCTTGTAATGGTGGGTGATGGCATGAACTCAATGGATGGTGTAGAAAAGAGGAAAGATAGCAGCGTAGGGAAAGGGTGAGGGGGCATTGGGTCAAGAGGCAGGGGGAGAGGGTGAAGTCTGAAGAGGCGACTCACAGTAGTTAGGTTGGGTCAATTTTTCCCAACCCGTGACCCGAACCAACCCGACCCGACCCGATCGGGTCGAGTCGGGTTGGTCAGGTTGAGTCGAGTCTGTACACCCCTAGATTCTCTTATAAAAAATTAGAATGGTATAAAGATATATGATATATTATATTTCCCAAATCATAATTATTTCATTAATATTATATATATACAATAAATATATCATAATAACTAGCAATAAAAGGTGGTGATGTGAAATGAAATTCATCGGTTCACGAGTCAGCAATCCACATGTATGCACAAATGATGGTTTCGTTTCTCATTTGATAGAAAAAGGAGAAAAATAAGATTATTAAATTAGAATAATAAGATATTGGTATATTTTATATAATTATAATAATATATTGGAATGGTTGGGATAGAATTTAAGGATATATAATAAGAAGTAATATGAAAATGATCAATTGATATGTTTTCCTTCTCATTGAATAACCTTTATTGGATCTCTCCTTTAGGATCCTATGAATGGTATTTTATGAAAATGATCACCTAAATAATTTATATAAGGAAGTTAAGAATATTTTTTGGTAGGTATTTTTCATGATAAGTGGATCATGAAGGGTGAGGAATATAAGATAGGTGGTGTCATAATATAAGAGAGGATAAGGGCACCCTTGGAATTACTTGAAGTATTAAATTAATATAAATGAATTTTCATCTTTATGTTGTAGAAAATTTTTATATTAAGAATTTAGGATGGATATAAGTATACATACTATAATCCAATAAAATTTAGAAAAGTTTATGTGATTTTTTAACTCTTATCTCTTAGTTTTAACCTTATATTAACCAATTTTATCATTATTGTGATAACAAAGTTTTTAACTCTTTTCGGTTCTAGAAAGTTACAATAAAAATAAAAGTGAAAAAAAGTTGATAATTTTTGATATGATCAACCATATAACATTGAATTGAAAAAATATAATATTTTTATTAATTTTGAATCATTTAATAATATATCATTTAATATAAAATATTATTATAGTCATTTTTGAGACTATTCACATAATTTTACATTAAAAAAAATATAAATAAAGTAATGTAATTCAAATCTAAACATATAACACATAAATAATACATTATATTAATTTTAAAAATTCATGTAAAACCATAACATACCTAAAATATATTACTTTTAGCATTTTTAAAATATTTTTATTTATTTTTCTACTACTTGTAGAAGCATTATTTCATTGTTGCATAAAAATTTTATGTAATTATTTCATGACTAAAAATTAAAATGAAATTACCACAAAAAAATTATTTATATTAAAAATAACCTTCTATAATAATTTATATCTTGTTTTTATCTATATTGAAAAATATTATATATATTAAAAATAAGAAAGATACATTTTGGAATTTTCCAATATTTAAATTAATATAAAGGACTTTATAAATGTATAATGGAACCAAAATGACAAATATTTTAATATTTTAAGGGGGAGGTATAATTAAACTCATACAATGAAATATAGTCATGTGTAGGGATTATTTTGAAGTGCTATTTCATAATTATAACCTTGTTCTATGCATTTTACATTTATCGTAATGAATACATTTTTACAAAGGTTACTATTCATTATGACAAAAAATAAAGTCAAACTATTTTAATTTTTTTAAAATCATGATTCAAAATATTGGATCAATTTTATCAAAATTCAATACTTATAAGTGTTAGATATTTCTTTTAAAATAAACATGAAAAACATGATGAAAAATGTTTTTCAAGAATAATGCATTTTAATAATAAAAATGATTTTATACGAAAACTAAGAATAATTTCGATTCCAATTAAATTAATTATATTATGTTTAATAAAATTGATTTAATTAAATTGAAAAACAAATTAAAAAAAATTATACTTTGGAAATACATGAATGTAAAATACAATTTTCTATAAAATATTTATTTTTTCACTATCCACTTATAGTATCTAGAAAGGGATGTAATTGCTTGGAAAAAACTCTCTCAATTATTTACCAAAATTATAGGGAATTTTCCTATACTTTGACTCATCCTTAGACTTATCCTTAAACATATCCCTAGACATATCCTTATAAATATCCATAGGGATCTCACTAATTTTTTTATCACCCTAGTTTTCAAAGGTTAACTAAGGATTTGCTCTGATACGAATTATAGAGACCCAAAACATCATATACATAAATATTAAATCTTAATAGAAGAATATTAATTTCATATCATAATGATCCATGCTAGAATCATTTAGGTATAATATATTTGGAAACTTAGACATATAAAAAACTGGTCCATAAGTGAGCTACATCATCTCCCACTAAGTTCTTAATAAATAGAACCATTCTTCAACATATCATATATAATAAATTTATTCATAATCTCAGGAAAGTAAACAAAAGAAAGGGTGAGATCATATTCTTAGTAAGGGGAAAAAAGAGAGATACATAAACATAACATGATCATAATGGTATGAAAACATGATCATAACACTTAAAAAACACACCCTACATATCAAATATCATAATCTTGAGTTATGGAATAAATATTGGTAGTTCATAAGACATAAATCATATGGGAATCAAAGAAAATGGTCTATAGGAGTATAAAATTGGCATAAGACATGGAATTTTGGAATACATATGCGTATAAAAAATCATTTCCATAGTAGTCAAGGCTCATTAACATGGATATTATAATATAATGGGTTAACTACCCAAACCAACATAGTAGTCAAGGTTTATTCCAAGACTAACATAGTGGAAAAAGTATATTATTAAACCGGGTTTACTCCCCATTCCAGTCCCATTTATCTCATAAAAAATTAATGTTTAACCAATTAATTAGAGGGAGGTATAGGTCCCACCCATAATATAAATAAAATCATGTGTACCATAAGATCATAAAAAATTCATCATATCATAACCCATGAAAGGAAATGGGTTTCATAAAAATTTCATTATAGCATAACCCATGGAAAATAAACAGGCTTTATAATCATTTCATCATTTCATCATAGAATAACCCATGAAAAATAAAGCATGTTTCATAATAATTTTATCATGGTATAACCTATGGAATAGAAATGGGTTTCATAAACATTTTTTTTATCATAAACATAAACCATATAGAGAAATAATAATGATGGCATCATTGGATCATATCCCCAGTAAAAATTAAGTGACATCAAAGGATTTAATATTATATGGAAAATGATTTTTAAATAAAAATCACTTGAAATAATTCTATAGGAAAATAAAATTTCTTTTAAAATATCCTTGAGAAATTATAAAAGAATATTTAAAAAATCATTTAAAACATTTCTTGAGGAAAATATCCTTTCCACTTTGAAAATATTTTTTTAAAAACATATGAACTTTTAAAATTAATTTTATTTGAAAATAACCTTTGAAACTTATAAAGTAATCTACATTAATTTGTTATGATGGAGGGAAATTCTATACATGTTAAAACAAATAATCCTTTCACATTTTTGGTAAAATCTAAATGATCTTTATTTCGAAAATGTCATAAATATTCCTTTTAAAACACTATTTAAAAAGTAAAAAATGGGTAAAAACTATTTAATAAATCCTTTGGTTAATGTTAAAACTTTTTTCAATTTTTTTTATAAAACATAGATATGGAAGAAAAATGGATTTCTACCGAAGAGAGAAATAAAGACAATTTTTCCTAAAAACATTATTTTATTCTCACAAGTACATAAAGTGAGAAAAATAAAATGGAAAAAATTATTTTTTGAAAATAAACATAAGATAATAAAATTCATTATTTTACTGATAAATATATCATAATATTTCATCATTAAAATCATAATTATAAATAATCCTGATAAACAAAGAGATTGTAACATCAAACCTTTACCATTTTGGTATCTTTTGAATCATATGACCCATTAAATTAAAACATAAAATTAAGATTTTAATATCATTAAAATAAGTATATTTATGATATAAAATTCCAAATTGAAACTATATATACCTCAAAGAAGAATATATATGCATAACATAACTTATGTCCCAAAGAAGGCAATTTAATACAAAAATCCCTCACCATTTTAGTAAAATTTGAACTATAAACCCCATGAAAGAGAGATCATAAAATGGATATTTAAATCCCAATAATTATCAGAATAATAATAAAAAAATACATTCATTTTTAGTCTATAAACCACATAAAATAAATATGTTGTGAATATGGAATGTGTCTCAGATAAGTAAAACTTGAGACGGAAATCCATTACCTTAAGTCACAAATTCATTCATACACATTAAAACCTCCTATATAATAAATATAAGTTTATTTTAATTCAATTATAAAACCATACTTATATATATCACACCACATATGATTTACTTGTGACCTTTTATGACCCTTCTATTAACAATTCCAAGTTAAAATCACATTTTGGGTAATTACTTCTTTGTTTTTCTTATAGGTTTTGATTTATTATTTTTTAATACTTTTAATATGATCATGGTTAAAAAATATAAATAATTTTAAAAATGATATAAATATAATGAATATTAAGTAAATATGTATTTTTCATAATCCATAAAACTTAGAGATAGAAAATTAAATGCACCATTCATGGAGACGATAGACCACACATACGCATGAACACTGTTTCCATTTTCTCAAAAAATGAAAGAAATAAGGGTAAATAATATATTAAAATTACAAAATCATTTTTATGTAATTTATATCACATATTTTTATTTAAACATATCCTTATTAACTTCCATGTAAATCATACTTCAATTATGAATCACATCGCTTCGCGAGGCAGTAGTCTGCCGTACATATGAGTGACGTTATCGTATTCCTACAGAATGGAAAGTAAGGAGGTATATGTGATATAATAAACATATAAGTATAAATATGTAAAAAATATCATATATATTTATTTAATATATCCTTTTTACCATCTAAGTAAAATATAAATGAAAAACACATCACATTGGTTCGCGAGGCGATAATCAACCATACACATGAGCAACATTATTATTTTCCAATGAGTTTGGAGTTAAAAAGTTATATGTGGTATTATAATTAAATAGGTATAACAATATCTTAATTATATCAATCCATTATATCCATTAGTGAGAGGTGGTGATGAAAACGAATAACATCAGTTTGCGAGATGGTAGTCCCCTGTACACATAAATGATGATTTTATATCACATTTAATGAAAGAGGAGATTTATTTAGGTTATGAAATTAATATAATAACATATAAGTATATGGTAGATACTGGTTTTATTATTTTATCATATTTTTAAAATTTTAAAGGATTTTTAAGAATAAATAAAACAAAAATACATGTTTAAGAATTTTACCTCTTTTTTAGAGACCCTCTTTAAGTTTACACCAAAAGAATTATTATGAGGAATTCTTAACCAAAATAAGGATTCTAGGATTAGTTTATGGGAGTAATGAAATAATTTGGGTAGTTAATTACTTAAAAAAATGGTTTTGGATGTGTGAATAGGATAGGAGAGAGGGTGGCCTTTTATAAGCGAGGTGAGTGGCACACTTGTAATTTTTTAAAATTAAAAGGTATACCCATGTTTTTCACATTACAAAAGGATCCAAAATGGTCCATTATCAAAAAATAGAGGTTATAAGGTTTAAATATTTCTTTAAAATTTGTTTTTAGAAGTTTATAGGTCATTTTTCCTCTTATCTTTTTAGTTTAACCCATGGTAAACCAGTTTTAACCTTAACCGTAGTAATTAATTTCTGCTATATTTACTATTAAATATGGTAAAAAAGTAAGAAGAAATTATTATATAATATAAATTATTCTTATTAAAAATATGGAATCAATTTTTCCCAATAAAATTCACAAGGTGTCAATATTTAATTTAAAATTAATCCCATAGACGCGATGAAAAAACGGTTTTCCAAAGAGAAAAGTTTCTAATGTTTAAAAAGTGTTTATATAAAATTCAATATAAAATTAATTAAAATGACCTAAATTGGATTAATATATTTATAATTTAACTAATTTTACTTTTAAAACCATATTAAAATAATTTTTATGTTTTAAAATTCTTTAAAATAAATGATAATTCTTAATAAAAACTAGTATTTTTCAATATTTATCAAAAAATTTATCTTTTCAGAAAATTATAAAAAAATAACTCCAAGATAATTTTGAGATTATGATTTAAAAAATAAATTTAATTTATTCAAATAAATTTTATAAAATTGTAAAAAATTAATTTTAAAAATAAGTGTGCAATTGGCAACAAAACTCCTTTTTAGAAAAATACAGTTTTTAAGAATAAAATTGGTTTTATTCTTA
Organism: Viscum album; assembly: GCA_963277665.1. Taxonomy (NCBI): domain Eukaryota; kingdom Viridiplantae; phylum Streptophyta; class Magnoliopsida; order Santalales; family Viscaceae; genus Viscum; species Viscum album. Next base: position 489,065,775 of record OY728146.1, read on the forward strand.
CCTATTGTATAGAAAACACATAATATGAATTTTAAAAGTTTGATTAAATATATAATATATAAATTAAATTAAATTTATTCAAAAAGAGTTATTTGTTTAACTTATTGAGGTAAAACACGTTTGTGAGCATAAATATAGTTTTTCAAAAAAAGATTTCCATTTTTTTTTCAAATGGTTTTTTGTTTTCATTTATAATTAATTGGTCATAAAATAATTAGTTATATATATATATGTGTGTGTATGTAAAATATATATTTTAATAATTTATTTAATCCTATCCATACCCTTCATTCCAATGGTTAGGTGATAACTATCATATTAAATAATAATATTTTAATAGTATGCCATGTTTTGTTTAAACTCGGTGTTGCATGTAATGAAAGATACCTTCAGTGTTTCATGTAACTCAAGATAAATTCAATGTTTCATTCAATTCAAGATAAACTCAATGTTTCATGTAATTAAAATTATCAAAATTTTTAAATTGTTTTGAAATATTTCACAAAATCTTAGGGTGTTACAGGGGCCCAAATGCGAATCTACTAGTGTAGCATAATTTAGTGTATGAAATTTAAAATTGGAGAGTAATGTACATGATATGATAAAAGGCCACAAAAAATAAAGTTCATTGGTAGGTATGAGAGGTATCAACAGAGTACCAGGAAAGAAAAACACTATTAAAATGATATTTCATTAGTACTAAATGATTCACCATCACATAATCAAAGCATTACATAATGATTAATTAAAGTAAATATTATATGATTTATAGTCAGTTGGATGTATTAAAACTTAATAATACCATAATTGCCTCATATTCTCAATAAATGGTAAATTATAGGTATTTTATGGTGAGAACATCCCCTTAAAATCTAGATAATCTCAATATATAGAGGAAATATTATATAATTGGGAGGGGAAGTGACCATTGGTAGATAGATCCATATATAACATATCTTCTAATGACATGAAAATTGATACTATCAACCCATTAAATGAACTTATAGAAGTCTCTGTACTTCCCACCATCTGGTTTGATACAATCACTCTTAATTTTAGAATTAATCAGGTCATACATGTCCCAATTGAAAGGTCAAAGTACATGATTACCATTATATCATATGAAGTTCAGGTGTATGCATTTACTATCTAAAGGATGATTTATTGGTACTTATCATAATTATTTTGATCAATGAAATGAATTTATTTCAATCCCTATCCTTAATAAACTTGTAATTAGGATACAACTTAATCTAGAGGACCCATGAAGATGAAGGGGAAACTGATTTCAGGGTATTAAAAGGGGTATATTTCTATAAAGTAATTCCCATTAGCATGAATAGAAATAGAACTATATACCAATACACCATAAACCATATCTTTATACCATTTACGAATAAAACCATGGAATTCCATATTGTTGTTTTTTTATAAAATCCAAAAGATTTTGAGACCACTGTACATGTTTTGAGACAATTTTCATTAAATTATGACAACATATCTTGAATTTAAACCACTTTAAATGTTATTTTAAGGTAAAATAATGAAATTTCCTCAGATTCATAGTTTTCCATAATTACACCCAAGTTAACTATGAGAAAATCAAGTTGATAATCTATAATACACCTCCTTGAAATCTCAATGAGTTAAGAGGGATTTAGGGATGACTCTCTGACATTAAATGATTTATATCTAACCCTATGATAATGTGTTTATCCATTAAAAAATTGATGAAGAAGGAATACACCTATTAGTGGGATGATGATTATTAGAGAGCCTTTCAAAATAATAAACAATATATCTTAATCTTGTTAGTATTTATTCTTACCATAGAAGGAAATTTTCTCATTCTATATGTGGAGCCTTGTAGAGATCAATTGATTCCCTTCTAACAAAACATAATGATGTAGTAATGGAGAACAATATTTACTATCTTAGAAGGACAATTTTGGATACCAAAACCTAATATTCATATATCGAGAAAAATATATTTTCATTAATATTCACTGCACTAAAGTTAATACACTACTTATAATATCACAAGTCTCACTTAGTCCCTTATATATACCCTCTTAAATACATCCACATTAATATAATAAAAATTAGACTTTTGGTATGGTCAGAAGTCATCATGTACTAGTTTTATATTTAGTTTGTATACAAAAATTAGTCAAATGGTTGGTTATGGAAGATTTTATAGTATCATACCCTACCATAGAAAGTGAACCAGTGAATATAGAACTCCCAAATGGGGAATTTCTCTCTATAAGTGATGCTACAAAAATATAGGATTTTTATATTGATTGTGATTCCATAAACTCAATAAGAAAAAGAACACAAAACACAATATTTTAAAGGGTTGAATTAGTAATTATTATCATATCTGTGAATAAGGTGGATCTTACCTATTCATTTATGTTATTTGAAGTTTTCACTAATAATTAGGTGTATTACCATGCTCTCATTATAGGCTTAAAGCTATCTCTTCAGATACCAATTATTTTTTTGGAATATCAAGGGAGACTTAGAGTCAGTGATCATGAAAATTAATGGTGAATATGTTGTTAAGAAAGAGAAATATATACCTTTTATTGATTAAATATATTGGTTTATGGAAAAATTATACTATGATCCAATATTATCTCACATACTATATTCATAAAAATCTAGTTCCAATGCATCAGTTAATGTTTCCAAAAACCTAAAAAATCAAGACTAGGAAAAAATAGTCATTTTCATTGAAAATAGTATGGTGGCCACTCATTTAATAAATAATTATATATATGAAATCAATGAGGTACCCACCACCTTAGAGTAAGAATATATGATATCTTTACTAATTGATACCATAGTTATATGGATGTCCACTACAGTGGTAAACCTCCCCAGTGAAATCCTTCAATCTGTCTAAGCCAATAAGGAATAAATTCAACACTAGGAATTTAAATTTTTCCTCTATGATGAACCTAATTCACAGAATATATTCTATAAATGATTCATTTATGTAGTCCTACTCATATGAATTGAAGGAATAGATACCCTTGTTGTTAGGTAGGAAGTCCATACAGGTGCTTACTGTGCTCATTAGTTAGGATCTGAACTCTCTCATTAGATCAAGAGGCTTGGTTACTTTTAGCCATTTATGATGTAAGAATTTGTGGAGTTTATGAGAAAATTATTTACTTTCTAGATACACACCAATTCCATCCATCAACATCCGAATATGTTCCATACCGCCTAATATTCTTACCCATTTTCAATCTATGGAATAGATGTTATAGGTCTATATCCCCTAGATACAACTTTAATGTTAATGAACATCCTTACAACCACCAATATATTCTATAAATGGACCAATTATATATTACTCATGAAATTTAGGTAAAAATATATCATTGATTTTATGATGTCAAACATAATTTCCATATTTGGTATCCCTCATAGAACATTTATTAAAAATGAAACAAGTTACTACTCTTTTTAATTAAAAAGGTTTCACTAGGAATATAACATATATTCAAACCACTCATTTCACAATCATACAATGGTGAATGAAAAAATAGTGGAATCCAATAAGACCCTTTCTAAAATCATTCAAAATATGGTGGATGGAGATAAGAAGTCTTTATTTGACAAACACATGCATGATTTATAGAACTATTTTATCACAACCTATAATATTACATAGGTGACCCCATATTTTTTTTATAAATGGAATAGAGGTAGTCTTACACCACGAGGGATAACTTTTATCACTTTATGTTTCTATTTTCAATAAAATTCCCAAAGATTAATAGTCTTAAAAGTGACTGGATGTGTTGGAATGAATAGATGAGTAAAGAATATACACTATGTAAAACCTAGTAATCCATAATAACTAGGTCACATGATCATTTAATAAGATCATTCAACTTTGGTAATTCCTATTAGAAGAACTGGTGTTATCTCTCAATGTTTTATGTGCACTAAAATCCATATGATGCATATGACTCAAGGATAAATTGGTGCTAACATATTCTTAAGTCTGAGACCTAATGTACATTAGGGTCAACATAGCCTGGTGTTTATATGATATAACCCAAGACTACATTACACTTAATGTAAGGTGAGACATTTTCCCTATAATTCCACTGAATCATCCCCAAACAGTCTTTATTGGTTATAATTCATTATGAATGGATTAAATGCTTCATATACATTCATTAAATGAGTTAAATGGACTCCAAAACTAGTAGTAATGTTTGAAATATGTTATATATGACCAATGAATCCACCATTTAATAAAGAGAAAGGAATGTGTTCCCTCATTGGTGTGGTGTGTTACATGATCATAAATTTCATGAAAATATTTCCATAACTCCCTATGAACTCAAAGCAGTGTTCATCTCTTCTCTATAAAGGCAGTAAAACTCATTTGATATTTGAGGTACCTATAGTTATGAGCTGGTATCCTCTATCTATTTTAATCCCTTATTAGTAAGAGGCTTTCATTTTATACTTCTTGATCACCATCAATAAACTCCCTTAAATAATGAATACAATGGAAGTCACTTGTGATATTTAGGTAGAAATGATGTTTTTTTATTCATTCATATTGAATATTGATTTCTTCAAGGAAAAATTAACCAAAAAATGTATTTTTATACTAATTCATATTATGAACCCCACAAATACCATTAGTTGTATCAAATCAACCCTTAATTGAAAAATCAACATGTTACTTTTTTTATTTTAAAAGATAATCATGTTTATGAAGTATAAATGGAATCAAACCACATAACATTACATTAGGAATCAAATTAATCTTAAGTTCTAATTATTATGCTACATTGTATGACTACATAACTTGAGGTTCTATCTTTTGATACTTCACTAAGCAATAACATAATATAAAGAAAAAAATTCAGAATATGTTTTCACAACAATGTATCTTATATTGGAAGCTCGATATTACATTAATATATTAACAAAATGTGGTGTATACGTGCAACACATGTTAAGGGTTAACATAAACTATGAGTATATCCTATTAAATAGAAAATAATATTTAGATTTATTGATGTTACATTTTGTGTCAATGTAATATGAAGTTCATGGTTTACATTATGTTGTGAGTCAATGAAATGTCAAGTGCAGTATTCTCCCATGACACAATGTTGTCCAAAAATATATCACAAGGAACCACCTTAATGATATAGTATGAGACAATGTATTATGGTGAAAGGATATAATAATAGAGTTTACTCAACATATTTTCATGTTATAGAATAAATAAAATAAAATAAATACTTATGTTTAGTTAATATTTATATAGTTTATAAATTTTGTATAAATGATAAGGGTTTGGATTTATAAAATGTTATTTTAAAAGTCTAAATTAAATATGAAATGTTCATATTTGTGTATCATGTTTTTTAGAAATAAATATTTTATTTATTTATTAATTCCATTAATATTCATGTTTAGTAAATTGTTTAATAAATGTGAATATTATGTATATAAATCTATATAATAAATTTCATTTAGGATATAGATCCTTATATTCCATGCATGGTTTTATTCCATAATAATTTATTTTCATCTAGAAGAACCTCAATTCATTTTTATAGTTATGTGATTGAGAATAGTTATTGAATATTGTTTGTGAATACTAGGTATTAGAGATATCATGTATTGAATTATCTATTGAGTAGTGTATATGTGGGGAGAGGTACATAGGGTCAGACTACCTAAGTGACTTGAGGATTATACCCCATCAAAAAAGTTAGGGGCTTTCCATCTATCTCTATAAGATTACTCATATATATTTCATCAATCTCATATAACTCTATACATTTATGTGAATAGTTAATACACTATATAATGAGATGAATTTGAATATGTATGAATATAAATGGATTCTATTTTAGGTGATAAATATATAACAATGATTTATATAATGAGTTACACATTAATGTGGTGTGAATACATTAATTTTGTGGATGTGATAGGAATTAAAAAAATAAACTATTAAAAGCAAGCATACAAAATGTATAAAACATGAGAGGATAAAGATTGAATAAGATTAAATAGTTATGAACATAATATGCATATGATGTATATTAAGTTGGTGAGACTATTGAAAGAAAAACCTTCAAATACTTATTATGGTATTACTTCCAAATCAACACTTATAAAGGCCTCTATCATTCAACCGGGTAGGATTTCTAAAGTAAGGTTCCCATGAATTATTTTGTGCAAGGAAATAAAGTAATAAGGTGACCCCTATAGTTAGGTACTATGTTTTTGGTGTTTGATTTGGGATAGATTATCTAAAAACCCTAACAGTAAGGATACTATAGAAATATAGTTGAGTGAGTCCATTTAAAGTATTTAGATAAAGTGGTTTATACACTTATCTATCCAAGTGTCATATGTGATTTGGATGGCTAGTTGTTAAATATCAGATATAGTCATGGATTATTTATGTTCTCAAAATGGTGTAATACTTCATGAAATATAGATTTTAGATCACTAAATAATTATGATTCATGGGGTCATCAATTTTAGTGGGTTTATATTTATTAAAATTACTTTATGAAAAGATATAATAAATGATACTCACCCATATATATGTCTCCATAATAGGTTATGTATTACTTTATGATAATCATATTGATATCCTTTATAGTAATGGCCTATAATATAGTTATAATTTAGTATCTAGGTTTGATAAATATACTCAATGATAATAATTCCAATAATCTAAATGTGAACATTATAAAGATCAATTTTAGCAAATCGAACTCGTGGGTATTAGATACCAGGTGGGAATAAAAAATTTGTGTGGATAAAAACAGATTCAAAGATATGAGGGAATTGATTAATGGTGATGTAGATATTTATGTCGGTAATGTAGAAATACTTACTGCATTAGAGGTTAACACTTATTATTCGGTTTTACCATGTGGATTAGTATTATAATTAGAGAGATGTTTTTATGTTACATCAATAAATACAATTTTATTTCTATATCTTATTAAAATAAGATAGTATATTCATTCACTATTAAGAACAAGACTTGTTTTACATATATAAATGATATTTTTTTGATGTTGGGAATATAGTGAAAGTATTATATATTTTAGATATGGATAATCCTAATTGTAACATTTGGAATAAAAGGCCAGGGTTGATCCCAATCCTACATAACTTTGGCATTTTAATATTGGATATATAAATGAGAAACATATCTAAAGACTCCATAAATATGGATTATTAGACTCATTAAAATATAAATCATTAAAAAATTTCAAGTCTTTCTTATTTGGAAAGAATGAAAAATAAACATTTGAGAGAAAAGGTGAATGAGATAGTAGATTGTTGGATCTTATATATAGTGATATATGTGGACCAATTAGTTCTATATAAAGTGGTGGTTTTAGTTACTTTCTTACTTTTACCAATTTCTTTAGTTAGTTTGGATATTTTTTTTAATGAAACACATATATGTAATTTTTTAAAATTCAAAGACGTTTCATAATAAAGTATAGAATCAACATAGAAAAATTATTAAGATTCTCTTATCAGATCTCGAAGGTGGTCACATAATATTGGAATTCGTTAATCTTATGAGGAATTGTGTAATTTTTTCACATCCCACTCCTCCGAGAACACCACAATGGAATGGTGTGTCTGAGTGAAAAAATTAGACATTGTTAGACATGGTTCAATTAATGATAAGTTAATGTGACTTTATTATTTCATTTTGGGATTATTATTATAAATATGATACATTTCTAGTAAACCATGTTCAATATAAACTATTATAAAGAAAATATATGATATATCAATTGAAAAATGTAATTTTATGTATTTTATTAAGATTTAGGGGCATGAGGAATTTATATACTGATTGAATTCTAATAAGCATTACTCCAAATTTAAAAAGAAGATTATTTTTTGGTTATCTCAAGGAAACTATAGGATATTATCTCCTATTAAAAAATAAGTGTTTATGGTCTGGAATGGTGTTTATCTTGATAAAGAACACATAAGATTAGGATTCAATGGGAGGAAAAATGAACTTTATTAAATTCAAAAACAAAAAATATGAAATGATCCTGAGGTTGAAGTTGATCAAGTTACCAAAAGAGTTTTGGAAGAAGAACTGACTCTAGATATATAGGAGCCTCAAAGTTCTATTATTATTCTTCAACATATCATGAGATATAGATTTATAATAGAAAATTATGATGAGATAATTATTACAGGATATGAACGTAATGCCTACCATGAATCCATTGAGAGTTCCGATTCCATGAAATGGTTATAATACATGTACACAAACAAAATTTTAATCTTGGTAGATGCATTTTAATATGTGAGACCCATAGGGTGAAAGTTGGTTTTAACATGAAAGATAACATAGATTATAGAGTGTTTTCCTATAAAGAATGTCTAGTTGTTAAAGGATACAAATAAATTCATAGTATTCATTATGAAGAAACCATTTCTCCTATTACATTGATAATTCCCATTCATAAATTTTTATCCATAGTATCTCAATATTATTATGAGATGTCAAAACTGATTTCCTTAATGAGGATTTAGTCATTGATGTGTATATTATATTGGTAAAACATTTGTAAGTGAAAAATGAGTCTGTTAAGATATGTGAAACATACCATCCCCAATTAATTTTCTTGGGTAGGACTAGAATGCCACTAATATTAGGCAATATCCCTTGGGTTATAAAGTCTTGGAAAAAATCTCCAGGCTATACAAGATAATTAAGGAACAATTTAAACTTTACACACACATCCACATACACTATCAAAAATTGATAACAAAATATAAAATATAATATGATAAATGATGTAAAAAATTACCCAAATACATAAAAATGATATAATCATAGTCAAAACCAAAAGAAAATACAATGTATAAGTCTAAGAATACCAAATACATCAAGGCTTAAGTTTCATGGTGGAATTATTATAGAATACAACACTCAACTAACTCTATACTCTATCTAATAATGACCACTAAACCAGAATACTCCACTGTAGATGTGTGAAATATTCCCTTTACCTATATTAGGATAAACAATATATTAATATGCACCAATTTTCATATACATGGGGTGACTATATTAACCCAGTTGGAAAACCCCACCAGACATCCCTCATACCCCACTAAGAAATGAAAATGTTAACAAAATTTATATAAAATAGGTAGATAGTATAAAAAAAGTTATCAATGGTGATAAATAAAAATTAAATGAAACAACCCACACAAAAATCACACCCATTTCATGAACACACACACCCATGAAACTTCATAAACTAATTTATCTCCCATTAAACAGTCCCTCTTAGCAGTCAAACTCACTAGTGGAAACATCTATAATCAAGTCCCAAGTTATAACTAGAGGGTATAAATAAGTGTTCCTCAAGTGGTATAATAAATAAGTCTAAAATAACATGGCTGCCTCAAATTTAATATTAGTGCATGCCAACTATGATCATACCATGTTCTCACAATCCAATTCATTATTTAATCAAAATCCTCAATAAATCATTTTATAAAATATATTTTGGGAACACCCACAAACCATAAGTTTATAAACAAAAATTTTGGTGGTTTTCTAAAGTGTTTTAACTAAATTTTTTAATCAAATAATAAGATTAATAAATTTTATAAAAACATTCCATCAAGTTATTTATAGAAGTAGAATGGGAGGGAAGTCACCTACCTATAGTTCAGTCAAAAAATATAATTAAAGAAGAAAAGATTCATTAGAATTGTGATCATCCATACAAAAATTCTATAATTCATAGATTAATAGTCAAAAAAAGGAGATGTAGAATAATTTATTATTTAGTAAAAAATAGGTTACAAATATAATACAATAGCTCTAAAAAACTCACCAAAGATTTCCCTCTTGAATACCCCCATAAGTTAAAATACTAAATCATTCATTAACCACACCTTGTAATAGGCATGAAATACCCACTCAATCCATTTTGTATGGTTTTCATATGGATGAAATCAAACAACACCATGACCAGGACCCCGGGGCAGTGGATATTCCCAAGTTGGTTTGAATGGTACCCATGTGAGAGCCACCACATGCTGCCACCATGCCTATATACTAGGAATTTTATTCTTCTTATTTCATAAAAGTGACCATTATAGAAACTATTCCCACCAAAATAGATGATTATAGGGAGTTTTAACCTACTTATGAATTAGAAAACTACCATGTCTCAACGTGTCAAAATAATCGGAACCACAACATTCAACATTGTTGATCCCACCACATGGCGAATCCCATAAAGCTAAAAGACTACAAACTTTAACCCAAAACCCCTATAATGTCTCTAAAACCAATAAAGTATCAACATAACACATAAAAACATCTAATAAAAAATATACAAATCCAACCAAGGGTGTTACATTCTCACCAATATTGGTCTTTTCATATTTAGAAAGCTGGAAGATGGTATTATCTTGGAAGAGGTTAGTATATTTCTCCAACATCAACTTATCTTAATCCCACATATCCTATTAAATCTAACGATACTTCCATAAAACATACACTAGGTATATATGTCTTTCATGAAAAAAATTTCTTATTGATCTAAAATATGAACCAGAATGTGTATGAAAGTGGCATCTAGTTCAAAAAGTGTCATGGTGCCTACAATTAACTTAGGTATGATCAAAATTATACTTATTTAATTTAAATACAAAAAACAAATTATGAAATGTGCTGAAACATAGAGGTAAGGCCAATCATTAGGTAACACCACCAATTAATTCAAGAATCTCAAATGGTTCTATGTATTGAGAAGCAATCTTTCCCTTCTTACCTAGGTGATGATGCCCCATACTTGGATATACTTAAAGGAATAAATAGTACCAAAAATCAAAAGATAAAGGTATATGATGACGATCTTCATATAATTTCTAATGTCTTTAGAAAATTTTCATCCATTTCCCGATTATCTAAATTTTTACCGAGGTCTCATGGACATGGCTAGGTCCAAATAGTGATGTTTCTCCAGTTTCTATCCAATAAAGTGGAGATCGACATGAATGAACTTATAATTCTTAAATTAAGGCAATATATATCTTTTTATGATAACATTATTTTTGAATTCTCTTATAATAGTAAATGATCCTTATATAAAACACTAAAATCCATAATATAGACCCTGATCATATCCTCTAGTGTTAGGATATTTCATTATGACTATGTATCTATTTGGGGATGATATACAGTTCCCATAGCCAATTTGGTTTCAATATATTTTTACAATGATGACCAAAATCATAATTTGAATCTATGGTCTCAATCAGATATTATTGAAACTAGTACCACATGTAATTTTACTAGTTCTTGAATATATATCTTTTCTAATTCATCTACATTATTCATCTCTCATATTGTAATAAAATATTCCAAGTTTGTGAGTTGGACCATAATCACCAAAATATAATCATTCTTGTAAAGAAATTATTATAGAATAATGAAAAAGTCTATAGAAATTTTCTACCATTTCAACATAGGTATGAGAAATTATTGTAACATGTCAGTTGTCTATTGATGTTCAAAGTTTTCCTATTTACAAGTGAGACATCACATAACATACTTGAATACATTTTTCTTCATACCTAACCAATATAAATGGTACTTAATTACCCTATACAATTTTTGAATATCTTTTTGGATAGTTCACTTAAAATGATGATAATCATAAAGTAGTTGGTCTTGGAAAGATGAATCAACTATGATTTGATCAAGAAGGTTCACTACTTAATTTCTATTATCTAATTATCTATAAATGGTATATACAATATTAAGTTTTGAAACAACTGTAAGGAAATCAGGTTCAGAATTAAGAGACTCCATGACATGTTCAACCATGTTTGGAATAAGAGTAACTAGAAATAAAACCACAACATCATAAAAAATAACACATTACAAGTGTATATTAGCAGTCACCATAATTATTTTACATTATTACCAGGATTCTCTAACCACATGTATAACAAACCAAACTCTAGTATCCAAAATATGGTGTCTATTTTATTACAATGAAAAAGATACAAGGGATATCACCATGAAAGATCAATTAGTTTATAAGTCTTGGTAAACTAGATATATACACATTTCCCATATTACATTGGAATTATAAAATATAAACATAAAATAAGTAAATGTTCTAAACAATTGAAAAATTATTCAAAGATTTATTATTCATAACTTAGGGAAAAGGGAAAAAAATAAAGAAGAGATTAAATATTTAGTAAGGGTTATGTACGATCATGAGTAACAAGGAATATTCAATATAACATGATAAATAACTAGAAACACATTCCTTTTAATAAATAACTTGAGCACAAAATGAATACATGGATAATATCTATGTAGTAATCTCATGGATAATAATAACTAAATCCCCAATGAAGGAAATGCATAATATTGGGAATCATGATATCAGAAATCATGATATCTCTACCATCAAGACCTTATGCCAAGACAACTTTAAACTATGGGTAAAGACCCATTTAGTTTGTCCAAATGATTTGTCTCATGAGACCTATCGATGCATCGGGGGGATATATAATTTTGGGACCCACCCATCACTACATGTCATATACATTGATCATATGATGAATGATTAATATAAATTCATGAACAATATCCATTATTAAAAAATTTACATATTTATTACTGAATATATATTATCAATAATTCCCAGTCAATCAAATAACTTTTAAAGTAAAACACAATATATAGAAATAATATAAAGTTTAGGTAATAAGCATATCCATGATATAAATAATATTTATATTTAATGGAAATGCGATGTCCAATGAATAATGGTTATAAATAAATCAAAGGGAAGTATATACACCGTATAAAATAAATTATGTGCATAATATTAAAATATGTTTCAATTAAATGAAATTGAGAAAAAATCCCTTACAAAGGTCATACTATTTAATATATAATCAATGAAGGAAATAATTATGTGTGAAAATTGTAAATACAAAAAAATATAAGTGAAAAAATAGAAAAAATAAAGGTTACATCTCACATAATCATTAATGACATAATCACTGATGAAGTGATATAACCCAATGAAATTAGATTGAGTTAAGAAACCCCTCACCTCAAATTTCCTCTCAGTTGAGCATGCTTTAACCTTATATATAATAAATTTAAATTTATTATAATTACATACTATAACTATATAAATATCTATAATATAAAATATGATCAATTTATAAATTTTTTCCACCCACTTGTTAACAATATTTTTTTTATTATTATTTAGGGTATTAACTGCTTTATTTTTTATGTTTGTTTTGATTCAGTAGTTCCAGTAATTATACTTTGATTATGGTTCCGTAATCTCCATAATGTTATTCATAATATAAATGTAGCACAAACACACACACAGATATATATATATATATATATATATATATATATATATATATTTATCCATAAAATATAGAGATAGAAAAATGAATTAATCCATTCATGGAGATGATAGGCCATACATACACATGAACAATGTTTTCACTTATCAAAGGATGAAAAGAAAGAAAGGTAAATAATAATAAATATTTACAGAATCATTATTATATCATATATATCATATATATTAAAAAAATATACCCTTATTACCATCCATATAATGTATAAATGAAAAATATATCACATCACTTGATGAAGATGGTAGTCCACATGTACGCACGAACAATGTTATCATTTTCCAACGAATTGGAAGGTAAGAAGGTATATATGATATTGTAATTAAAAAATAATATTTATCTAATAAATCTCATATGTACTTATTAGTAACATATTTATAAATACTCATGTAAATTGGTGATGAAAAATGATTTACACTGCTACATAGAGATGGTAAGCCATACGTACGTATGAGTAATGTTTTCATGTTTTTAGAATGGAAAAGAGATAGAATATTATTGTACCATAATAATAATAAAATATTATTATATTATGATACTTTAATTATTATTTTAGGATATATAAAACACATTTATAGGAAATATAAGAATACATAATCTTGAAAGAGTCGTTAAAGATGATTACATATTCTATGAATGAGCTCCTTTATATCTTCTCCTAAGGGACTTAGGGTTGGTGTTTTAGAATTAAAATAACCTATAAAACTTGGGTTAGGGTGTTGAGAAGAGGAATGGGTAGTTTCTTTCATGATATATGTCTCAAGGAGGTGTGAATAATTGGGATAATGGTTATCCTTTTAAAAGTGAGGGGAAGGGAATTATTGGAATTTTTTATTGAATTAAATTAAAATAAATTATTTTTAAATACAAAAGGATACAAATTGATATGATTCTAATATAATATGAGGATTAGTTACAAAAATATCATAAAATAAAATTTTTACATGTTTGAATCATATTTTTAACCTTATCTTTTTTTTAACCCTTGGTTAACCCTTTTGACAATTACCATAATATTAATGTTTTTTCCATCTAAGGGTTAATAATGTCACTACAAAATAAAAAATGAACCATAAATGAAAAATGGTTGATGTTTAAAACCATATCCATTCCATTTTTATGAATATATTATTTTTATTAATTTTAAATCATTTAATAACATATTATTTATTATAAAATATCATTAATGTTAATTTTGGTACCATTCATTTAATGTGAATTTTAAAACTAAACTTAAAAAATGGAATTCAATTAAAATGCATCTAAAAATACATAAAATTTCATATAGATATATAAAATTCATGGGTTTAATTAATTAATTTATATAATATTTTTTTAGATGTTTAAAAAAATTCTTTTTTTTACTTCTTTCATAAGCACTGTGCTAGTGTTGCATAAGAATTTAAGTGAATTATTTATTCACTAAAAATTTAAAATAAACTACCATGATGTAAAAAAAATAATTTATATTTAAAATTAATATTTAGAACTAAACATATCATCTATTTATCCATATGTCAAAATTTTAAGGAAAATTAAACAAAGAGAATGATTTTTGTTACTTTTCATTATATAAAATAATATAAAGTGTCAAAATCATGGTCAAATGGAAAAGGACTTATATTATAATTTATGATGATTATGAATGATATATAATTATCCAATAAAGTTATTTTAAATGATGGTGTCATTCTTAAGTTTTAATCATTTTATTTGTAACCTTAATGACATGATTTACCCTTTACTATGGAATCAAAATTACCAAAGTTACTATTCATAATGTCCAATAATAAAAGGGACCTATTTAAAAAATTTTGAATAACTAATTATAAATATTTAATCCATTTTCAATATAAAATCTCTAAAAGTGTAAGAAATTAATTTTAATATAAATTCATAAAACACAATAAAAAACATTTTTTAGAAAAATGTGTTTTTAACCCCAAATTTATACTTATACCAAAATTAGGTATAATAATGATTCAAATGAAGTTAATTAATATATATAATTAACTAATACTTATGTTAATTTGATATCAAATTTAAAACATAATGATAATTTTTAATGAAAATAAAATGACAATTTTACAAAAATCGGTATTTTTCAGTATTCACTGAAAAATCAATCTTTTTAGAAAAATACTAAAAAATTCACCCAAAGATAATTTTAATATTATAATTTCAAAAATTATATGCTTTTAATAAAATAAAATTTCTCAATTTTTATGAAATTAATTATAATTATTTTTTCATAAAAAAAATAAAAACCATTTTTGAAGAAAACACGTTTGTGAAAAATAAAATGGCTCTAATAAAAATTGAGAACTTATTTCTTAAGCATTAATAAATATTTTTTTGAGTATTAAATTGATATATATTTAATAATTTTTTAATCCTATTCATACCTTCCAATTTAAAAGCTATGTTATAACAATCATATTTATATAATAATATTTTGTGGTTCATTTCCGCTCGATGTTGCATATTGTATAATTTATCAAACATAGTGTTATTTTAAAATATTGGGATATTAAATTATTTCCTCCTAAAAAAATTTCTTCCTAATTTTTTTCATGAATATTACCATCAAATGAGTGTGGTTATTCTATTAACACTCCTAGGTTCTCACATTTCTTCCTTTATTTTATGATTTATCTAAACTACCATTAGGAGTTGAGTCATCCGATTCTTCAAAAATTTATCTATAGTATCAATAATATAGATAGGATCTTAATAATATGATAGATAATGTCCTAGATTTATTTTTTAGAGGTGATAACAAGTGTTGGGTCTAACATATAATTTTTTAACAAATAGATATAGAATGCATCATGTACTTTAGAGAGAATCAGTGTCATTTCCAATTGATAAGACACTGCTCCAATTATTTCCATAATTTCAAAAGGTATGATGTACCCAGGTATCAATTTTTACTTCTTACAAAAACTTAAAATACCATTAATTGGAGATACATTTATAAAAAAATGATCTATCACTTGAAATTCCATATATTTCCTTCAGTTTTTGGTATAACTCCTTTGCCTGCATTGAGCTTTTTTATTATTAGTCTAGATAGAATTTGAATGAAAATTGGATAGCCTTTAACTTTGAATTTTTATACTAAAAAATATCTGTGATCATAAGTTTTATTTCACCAACTTATGCCCAACAAGTTTGAGTTTGTCATCTTTTTCCATATATTTCTTTATATGGATCCATTTGAATAATCGAATGGAAATTATTATTATAGGAAAAATACACCAATGGTAAATAATTATCACACTTACCTTGAAAGTCAAGTGATTACGATGATTTCTTAAAACTTCATTAATATAGAGTTTTAAGGCTCTCAATAGATAAATATGCTCTTATAGAAAGGACATGTGAAGATTTGGTAAGGTGATCAATAATAACCCATAATGCATCATTATTTCTAGAATATTTTAATAATCACAAGACAATTTCCATAGTAATGTCATAAAATATTGAAATAGTAATTGGAATGGGTTGAATTAACCCTCTAGAATATTTTTTTTCAGCCTTAATATGCTGACAAACTAATCAACTTGATATATAATCAGAAATTTCCCACTTCATGTTTTCCCACAAAAAATGTTCCCTCAAATCCCAATACACCATGGTGCTACCAGCGTGTATAGATAAATTTGAGAAATGAGAATCATAAAACAAATACCTTTTTAACTCAATTATATATGGAATAAATATTATTTGTAATACACTGAGATTTTATGAAATATATTTTTTCAAATAAATTTAATCTCTTTTATAGCTTGTCATACATGCAACCCTGCGTTTAAATGAACCGTGATATAAATAATATTATTTAAACTCGAATATTATAATATAGTCATTAAATTTGAGAATATGAATAAAAATAAATAAAATATGTAAAGTATATGGATTACAAATAAATTCATTCATTATAAATTTATTAGAAATAAAAACAAATATTATTTTAAAGTAGAAGAAAAATTTTCCCGAAAAAATGTTTTTATAGACATAATGTGTTTTTATATTAATAAATTAAATCAATAAATATTTTATAATGATTAAAATAAAATTTATGTATTATATATTCAATTAAATGTTTTATAAAACACCTAATATTTTTTATAGGCATGGGAAAAAAATAAATCACATTTTACCCTTAAAAATTGTATTCTTCTAAAAAGTTGGTTCGTCACATTTTACACACTAATATTAAAAATAATTTTTTAAAATTTTATAAAATTTATTTGAAAAATCAAAATTATTTTTTTAAACCATAATTTCAAAATTATTTTATATTAAATTTTTTATAATTTTCTAAAAATATTATTTTTTCAATGAATAGTAAAAATAATGTTTTTTATTAAAAACAACCTTTTCGTTTAAAGAATTTACAAAGTCAAATTTTGTTTTAATTTATTTTAAAAGTATAATTAGTTAAATTATATTATAATTTAATCAATTTAGGTCATTATAATCCATTTTATATTAAAATTTATATAAAAACTTTTATACTTATGAAAACCTTTTCTCTGTAAAACCACATTTTCATCGCACTCAAAAATTTTATTTTATATTAAATTCTGTCACTTATTTGAATTTAATTTGAGAAAATAGATTCCTTATTTGGAATTATAATAACTAATATTTTTTAATAAGATCAAATTAATTTTTGGTCATAATGAATAGTAAAAATAGTTAAAATTGATTAAAATGGTTAAGGTTAAAATGAGTTTAACAGGGAGTTAAACTCAAAACATATAGATTAAATGACCTATAAACTTGTATAATTTATATTTTATGGACATATTTTGACATTATATATTCCATGGTTTGATAATGGTCATTTTGTGATCCATTTGGTTTGTTAAAGATAAGGGTATAATTCATTCTTTTCATGAATCCCAAGTGTTTCCTCTCCCCCTCTTATAAAAGGCCACCCCCTATAATATCCTATTCACACTTAAAAATATATTTGTATATAAAAAAAATTCTCAAATTCATCCATTAAATCCATATCCATGTCCTAGAGTCCATGGTTTTATTATTAAACCCTAATATAAAGGATTTTATTGCTAACCCAAAGATGTTGTCTGAAGAATATGTATCATTCTTAACCAATAATTTTTATTTATTTTTCTTAAAAATACTTAAAATCATCTCCAAATGTTATGAAATAATTTAAAAAGTATATCCAATATACTAAGAAGTTATTATGTTAATTTAATAACATATATTCATCTCTTATTCTATAAAATAGGAATCGAAATCGTCGATCGTGCGTATGGAGGATTATCACCCCACGAACAGATGTCATTTATTTTCCATAAAAACCTTGTGTGAATGAATATAATGATAATTTTAACATATTTATATAATATTTATGATATTAATATACTTATTTAATTATAATATCACATATACCTTCTTATCTTCTAATCTATTGAAAAATGATAATGTTGTTCTTGCGTGTGTGTGGACTACCGCCTCCAAGAAGTGATGTGAAATGTTTTTCATTTTATTTTTATGAGGATGGTAATAAGGATATATTTAAAGAATGTATATATTATATATTATATAATAATTATTATTTAAAGGTGAAATATCATTTAACTTTCTTTTATTTCCTCTGTTAAAAAAATGATCCAGCCGTACGACCCACCGTCTCCATAAACAGTGTAATTCATTTTTCTATATCTAAATTTTATAGATTACTATAAATACATATATAATTAATATATATGATATTTATATCATGTTTATAATTTTGGATATTATTTAACCATGATCAAAATATATGTACCTAAACTACCGAACCAGAACATACATAAAAAACAGAGCAATTATCACCCAAAATAATAATTTTAATAAAGAATTGTTAATAAATGGGTGATAAAAGGTTATAATTAAATCATATATTATACGATGCATATGATTATAGTTATTTAATTTATTTATAATAAATATAAATTTATTATATATGAGTTTATAACATGTAATAATGAAATTGGACATTAGGTAAGAGTTTATTTCACAGTCTCCATATTATTCATGATTGTTTATGTTTACATCTCCATTGAGAGGATTATTTGATCTATCTATATTGAAACAAATTTATTGTTTTCTCCTATGGATTCATGAAATTTTCAAATAATAGTACAATTTTTCTCTCTTTTCTAATTAAAATTATTGATAAAATGTTTTTAAGAAAAGTTGACATTATATCTCTTCTCGAATGAAAATCCTCTTTCTTATATATCTATTTTTTATAAAAATATATTTAAAAATATTTTTTATAATTATCCAAAATATTTATTAAATAAATATTTAACAATTATTGACTTTTTAAAAGATAGTTTTAAATGAACATTCTTGTCATTTTTTAAACAAGGTACTTTTTAACCTTTTTACAACAGTGTGAAAGAAATGTATTTTAAACTTATATGAAATGTATGAGATTAACAACTATCATGACTAATCATTGATTTGAATATTATTTTACAAGTTTACAAGGTTATTTTTGAATAAAATTTATTTCCAAATATTCTTGCTTTTTTTTATTTTTTAAAAGTAATTTTAAAATGTAAAAATAATATTTTACTTAAGAATGTTTTTAAGGATATTTTTGTGGTATTCCTATTCATCAATGACATAAAAAATCTTTTGAAATTATTATTAAAAGTTAATATTATGTATTTATACCCTATTTATTCTTTATTTTTTGGTTTATTATCAGTTTGACTGGGGAAATTATTTATATTTTGTTTGATAGTTCCTCCAATATAGAAAATTATTTATTTTAATTCATATTAATTAAGTTGTATTGATTATTCATATGAAGAATAAATTGGACTTATTAAGAGATGTAAGGGGATTGGAATTACCTATCCCCATGACACTTAAGTATATCTCTTGAAAAAAATAGCTTGGGTATTTTTTCAATGCCTTACCCATTTATATAAGATTTCTTGACATGAGGTCTCAAAGGTAAGAATCAGATGTTCGAAATTATGACTTCCACCATTATGAATTCAGTTATTTATGTCCATGTGATTATTTAATTTTTTATGATATCTAAGGATAAGTTTTTAGATCATGTAATTATTTAAATGGAATTATTTTATCATCATTTATTTCTTCCATATTATTCATGTCATATTACCTTCAACTGTATGCATACCCTTAATGAGCACCTAAGCTCTCTTGTTTCTCATGTTTCTTTTCCCAGGATGCTAATATTTGTATTATGATTTATATAAGATTGTTATAGATGAAATTATGATGCACTAAAATAAAATAATATGTTTTAATTTTAATTCTTCAAATTTAATGTGAGATCCAAGTATATATCTAGTTTACTAGGAATACTAATCTACCTGGTCCCTTGTGATGTGATTCCTTATATCTAGTTCCAATGTAATAACGCATCCACTGAATTTGGGCTACTAGGTTTGGGGTCTTTACTCTTGGTATCATAGTAAGTTTAGAAGAAACATTGAGAACTAGATTTATGTGAATATAGATTTGGAAACATAATCCTATGATAGACATTGAGGATAAGTATATAAGAACATACTAAAGTTTTTGGGAGGATGAGACTATGTGGATTTTTATAGAAATAAAACCCTGTATGGATACTACTTGTGAATGTGGATCTAGAATACTTGTACCTAGGGGTAATAAATTTGAAAATAGTGCATTGTTCTTTGACTCAATCATCACCTGGTGAATGATAATGGGCCTTACTGCACACCTGATTTGACACTCCCAATGAATATTTTTTGGTTAATTCACATTTTCTTTATAAACTATTAAGAAATATTTGAAAATATTTATATGATTCAAAAAATTTACCAAAGAAACCATATTTATTATTATGAGATTATATATGCATAAATTTTTAAATTTCTATTAATTGTTTCACTATTTTTGGGATTATATATTATATGGTTATGATATAATCTAGTGTACTCCATTTTTTAGTAATGGAACCCAGTGGAAGGAATGAGAACCGAATTAATGCACATAATCCATGTAGGGATTTCTCAATTGGGAAATATAATGAGTCTAGAATCAGAGATGTTGCTAGAACTGATTAAATTATAACCATAATGGTAATTCTAACTTAGGCTATGACCAATAACCTTGCTTGTATGGACTAGAATTCTAATCCATAATGTGGCGTGATAATGTTAGTATTCCTTATTAATCAATAAACTCTACCTTTCAATGATACTAAATATCCATTTTAGATGATAAATGGATATATTTTTTAGGGAAGATATTTCTCACTCTGGGATTTAATGAAAGAGATAAGGTTTTCATGAAAGTTTTTCATCTCTTAGGGGAAGAATATCAATGGTGGTCATTGATTCAAAACACTAAGGATGGGGAGAAAAAAGTGAGCATGGAGTGGAAGGAATATAAGGATCATTTCTTGGAAAAATATTTTCCTCATGAACAATGAGTGGATATAAAGAGGTAATTATTGAGTTTGAGATAAAAGTAAGAGGACAATGTTTCTAAGTATAAAGATAACTTTACAAGGTTAGCATGACATGTTACAGACTAAGAACATAATACAAAGGGAAATATTGAAAATTTATTTGATTGACTAAACATAATATTTCAAAGGGAACTAGTCTCCAAAAAATTCTCATCAAACAAGGATATAGTATCATGTGCTATCAATATAGAGAAATAATTCTCTATGTCTTATGGCTTCAAAGGAAATCAAGAGAAGAAGAGGATGACCAAGAAAAAATAGATTAGTGGAAGAAGTGAAAGGGGAGTTTCCTAATGTGCGATACTTGTGGAAATAATTAACATGGAATATGAATAAAATAAAAATGAGTTTTATTCACATTTTAGAGAAAAAGGAAATCATGCTCATGAATTCAAGGGCAAGGGAGAATTTCTTAATGTATATTGATTTAACTATAAGGAGGTGGGGAACTATTCCAACCAATTTCTAAAAATTCAAGGGGAATTACCTCAAGATAAACCAAGGGGATAAGGTCAAGAATATAAAATTACTATATTCTATGTGGATGTTCTTAAGTCATCATTAAAGGTATGCTTATTGTCTACTCTATTATTGAATTTTTTTTATTTGATTCTAATTATAGCCACTATTTTATATTCAAATAATTTTATATGGGTATCACATCACCACATCAATGATTAGATATTGATTTATAATTGAAAAACCTTAATGGTATAATGATCTCATCTCAAGTATATGATTATTCTATAATTTAAGTTTTTGATAATGTGCTTACTACACATGTTTTTATTCTCCCTTTGGATGAATTTGATGTTATCCTTGGAATAGATTGAATTTATATACATAAATCCCATATTAATTTCCAAGGAAGGGATGTAACATTTGATATTCTGAACCAAAATTTGATAATTTTTTAGTGTGATAATAAATATAAACCTCATATAGAAATAAAATCCACTATTTGGGTCTTGATTCCTATTCAAAAGAGATGTTTATATTAGGTGGTTGGGAAAAAAACCAATATCAAAGATATGCCTATTTTGATGGAGTTTGTTGATGTATTTATAGATAATTTTCCCATTCTTCTATTAAATCATGAAGTTGAGTTTTCAATAGAACCCATACCTCATGAAATGCCTATTTTTAAGACTCTATATAGAATGACCCTGATTAAGTTGTAGGAATTGAAAAAGAAACTCTAAGAGAATATTGGAAAGGGATTCATTTGGCCAAGTGTGTCACCTTGTAGTGCACCAGTTCTTTTTATTAAGAAGAATGATGGATGAATACCAATTTGAATTGACTATCAAGAACATAAAAACATCACTATCAATAAAAAATATCCTCTACCTACTATCGATGATTTTTAATCAATTATAAGGATATTAGAATAATTCCAAAATTGATATTCAATTTGGGTACTATTAGTTGAGGGTAAAAAAATAATACATACCAAATACAACCTTCCATATAATTTATGGATTCTATAAATTTCTATTGATTCCATTTAGTCTTACAAATTACCCCACTATCTTCATTGATTAAATGAATTGAGTATTTAGATACTAACATGATCACTTTGAAGTAGTCTTTATAATAGATATTATTATATATTAAAAGATAAAGTAAGATCATGAAGATCATTTGAGAATTGTAATGAATACCCTGAGGAAGGAAAAATTGTATAAAAAATTTACCATGTGTGAATTTTTTCTTCAAAAATTTTCATTATTCTATCATATAATCTCATGTGATGGTATATCAGTTGATCCTTCAATGATAGAAGTTATTGAGAAATGGCCTAGTCCAACCACAGTTATTGAGTTCCATAGTTTTCTTGGTTTGGATGGATATTATCGATGCTTTGTGAAGAATTTATCATGGATTTATAATTCACTAAACATGTTAACTATAAAGGTAGACATGCTCCTTTGGATAGATTAATGTGTGGAAAATTTCAAGGAACCGAATAGAGGGTTAGTCAGTGCACCTATTCTTATATTACCCGATAGTGGTAAAAGGTTTATAATCTACTATGATGCATCAATGATGGTATTGGGAAGCATCATTATATATAATGATATGGTGATAGATTATGCCTCATTAAAATTGAATGTTCATGAGGAAAATAACCCAACCCAATATTTTGAGTTATCTATAGTAATTTTTTAATTAAATATATGGAGGAATTATCTTTATTAGGAAATATGTGATATATATACTGATAAAAAAAATTTATGTATATATTCACTAAAAAAGAGATAAAAATGTGTCAGAGAAGATTATTAGAATGAATTAAAGATTATTATTTCTCAATAAATTACTACCCTGGGAAGGAGAATAAGGAAGATGATGCTTTATGTCAAAATGACCATTCCATATTATCTATGATGAGGATCACGAATGATCCAATATTTCTATATTTAAAAAGGATGGATATGGAAATATGGAATGAAGGGGAATAATCATATCTTTCTCAAATGAATGTTCAACCATCAATGCATTTAAGGATTAAAAAGGTGTAGAAGGAATATGAGGAACTGTAGAAAAAATAAAGAAATGTTCCTGAGTATAACCATGATTATGATGGAATGATAAGGTTCAAGAACCATGTATGTGTCCCGTACATACCAAATCTAAAGAATAAGGTTTTGGATGAGGCCCATAGTTTATCATTATATATTCATCCTATAAGTTTGAATATGTATAGATTTTTTAAATATTATTTCTGGTGGGATGAAATGAAGATAGATATCGAAGAGTTTGTATCTTGATGCTTGGTATGACAAAACGTTAATGTTGAGAGGAAAAATTATAAGTAGATGTTACTACCATTTCCCATACCAAAATGTAAATGGGATAAAAACACCATGTATTTTTTTTATACTCCCCAAAAAATCAAAAGTCCACAATTTTATATGGGTTTTATTCAGTCAAATTACAATATAACATCCTAGAACCCTCACTCCCAGATCTAGTGCTAAAAAATGAACTTTACATTTCTTACTTTGATACCAATGAAGGTGAACCATTTTTTTCCATCCAAACCTTACAACATCAAAATTTAAAAATTGGATCACTTATATTCTCCACATTAGAGTTTTAGAGAATTAAGAAAAACTCTTACATAAACAATACCCATGACTTTAAATGAGCATATCTCTCACCTAACCCATCTTTTCTTATTTCATATTAAGTCATAATCATCATCCATATAAAATATGTAACAAATAAACCCAATATCCACTTAACCTATGCCCCAAACTAGTGGTTCACATTCCCTTAAGCACGTATCCCCATATACTAGAGGCTGCCGACTAGAAGAGAGGGTGTAAATGTGGTCCGGTGGGGAGACTATACCCTCTTATCAGAGTGTCATAGTGGATATAACCATAAATATAAAATAATGGAAGTTTATATGAACAAAATGAATAAATAAAGTAGTGGAAGAATGAATAACTGAGAAACTGAATAATAATCAAAATCCACTAGGCAGTTTCATATACATGGATTAATGGCATGATGATATACAAAAGGGGATTATGGGAAAACATATAGAATAATGCTATAAAAAAACTAAAAAAGAACATAAGTCTTATCCTCTAGCATCTCTAGTGCATGGTCAATACTCTTCTCCTATGATATATCTAAAGGTAAATCATATCAAGACTCTAAATTAGGGAACATGCCCTTATCTTGACCCGCAGTCATATAATCTTCTTGGGTACCAAAGGTAGACCAAGTAGGGTGTGAGATATAATCTCAGTAGGCCACCACCAAAAGTTCCTAGAATTAATCCAATAATTTCTCATAAATAAACAATGGCCAGGTACAAATGAAATAATTAACAATTCTAAATAAATAATTGACAGCCCACTCATGTTCTCAGAGGACACCCAACAGCTCTACCTACTTCGTCTCATGGTCGAAATGAGTGTTTGATTAGTAACAATACATATAGTATAATATATATAGTATAGTTGTGTATTTCATCCACCTATATAAACCAAGTACATATAGGCATAAGTGGACATATACCTATAATACTAGGTAATGGATGGATCATAGCATAACTTAGAAATCCATTACTAGTATAAATGAGCATATAGTCTCAAAAAATAGGGTAAATTCCCTACATCCCATAAAAAGTGAGAGACATCATTCTCGACACTTGGGATGGTGAGTGTTCCATTATTTCAAGATAAGAAACAAGGGACATGGCACATCAAGCCCACCATACAACTAGTGTTAATGGTGTGATACATCACAATCAACACCTAAGTTAAGGGAACATGTAACTGTCATGCCCAGCTAAACCATTACCATCATCTCACAGCCAATATCAAGTCATAGTCATATTTATATTATAAGTATGAGGAAATACCTCTCATACTTTATGTTCCTCAATCTCAAATGTAAACCAAGAATTATAATTCCTTTAGAGAATTTGAACCTCAATGTGCATATCTGATAATAAGTCCATGCGATACCATTTTCCAATGGACTCCTAAACTACCTGAGTCTGAGTCTTTTGACTCAGAGTGTCAGCTATATCATTAACTTTACCAGGTGTATAAGCAAGCTCAAAATCAAATGACTGTAGGTACTCAACCCACCTACAATATCTGAGATTTAGGTCTCACTGTGTAAAGATTTATTTGAGGATTTTGTGATCAGTGAATACCACAAAATTTTATCCAAGTAGATATTGTCTCCAATAGAATAGAGTGTGAACTAAAACAACTATCTTGAGGTCATTCATTGGGTAATTTCACTCGTGAGGCCTCAAATAACATGAACCATATGCAATGACCCACTCATCTTGGATCAGAACATCTTTAAGCTTGATATATGATGCATCACAGTATACAATATAACTTTTACCAAGATCTAGAAAAATAAATATCAGTGTTGAATTAAAAATTCCCTTCAACTCTTGAAAGGATTCTTCATAATATTTTAGCCATAAAAATTTCACAACTTTCATTTTCATGTCTGTAAGTGGTACTGCAAGACATGATAAATCCTAGATGAAGCATCTGTAATATCCAACTAGCCTCTATAAAATCTGAATGTAAAATAATTTCTTGGGATGATCATAGGAATCTAAATCTCTCACTTTATTTGGGTCCACTGAAACTCTTGACTCCAAGATGATATAACCTAGGAAGTGGACTTTATTGATTCAAAAATGGAATTTTTTGAGCTTATCATAGAGCTGATGATCTCCCAGTGTACTCAATACAATATCAAGATGATTGACATAGTCTTATTTATAGTGTGAATACACTAAGATATATTTAACAAATACTATCATGAATGAATTCATATATGGTTAGAAAACCTGATTCATAAGATCCATGAAAACTGTAGGTGCGTTCGTAAGTCCAAACAACATGAAAAAGTAATCATATAGACCATACCTTCTCCTAAAATATTTGAGAGGTATGTCTAATGACCTGACATGAAAATTATGATATCCCAACGTCAAATATATCTTTAAAAACACTCTAACTCTTAAAATTTGATCAAAGAGGTATTCTATTCATAGAATTGGATATCGATTCTTTACCATGAGCTGATTCAAACAATGGTAATATACACAAAGCCTAAGGGTACCATCCAACTTCTTGGAAAAAAGGACTAGTTAAACCTAAGGAGAAGTGATAGGGTGTATAAATCCTTTATCCTCCAGATCCTCCAACTTATTCTTGAGCTCTATAATCTCCATAGGTTCCATCCTATAAGAAGGAATGATCACTAGTGCTGCTCCTGACACAAGATCAATGGTGAATTATACATCTCACACCAAAGTTAGACCAGAGAAGTCATGATGAAATAATTACTTGAAACGATCCACTATATTTGGTAAAAAATTGGGTAATAACCAATATTCATCTAGGAAAAGATCAAAGATATGATCTATCACATTACCTAGCCTTTGCTACTCGGGTCCTACTCATGTCACCTGAACATCCCATTATCTCTTATGCACATGCTTACCTCCCTCTGGTGATGTAAAAGTAACCCTCTAATGATAGTAGTCAATATGTTCTTGATAGGGAACTAACCATTCCATCCTGATAATTTCATCAAAGCCCATCATGTTGATGACAAAAAGATTCCGTACAAAGATGTATCCACCTATCTTAAAGGAGAAATCCTTACAATGGAAAACACCCTCTGAACGGATACCTAATGGGGTATCTAACATCATAATTCCATATAAGTCCTCAATCTCAAGGCCCAAAATTTCTATAATAGTCTCAGATATAAATGAGAAAGACACGCCTATGTAAAATAATGTAGACACTAAAGTGGAGGCTACTAGAATAGTACATGGTATAGAAGAAGGTATGGAACACTGTTCCTATAGTATAGGCTAGAATGTATGTAAATGGCATATACCATGTACCTGAGTGACTGCATGAATACCCAAATAAATCCCACTTTTCTAACCATGAGTCTGAATACCTATTCTTTGACTGCCACCTCAACCTAATCAGTTGATTGTATTCCAATTTTCTACCCAGTGTGATCCTACTAGCCCCGCTCATGAATGTGGGGTATGAGTATATCGTATCTTGTTAGGCACTGACAGAAAAGTTCAACAGAAACACTGGATATGGACCATCCCTCCACAACCTCTACATTCCACTGGGTCACATAAGTACCGTGGTTTCATATTCCCTGACTTCTCAAACTAGTGACATATCAAAAAGCTATTAGCATGAGGAGCCTGGATATTGCTACCTCTCTAAGTATCCTCAAAATGTCTCTTACCATAGAAAAAGCATTGATATATCTAGGCGCCAAACTTCCCTAAATCACACCATCACATTACCTAAAATTCCACTCCATAATAAGGGACTGGTTGACAACTTCATAAATAATAGTCAACCTGAATACATTAACCTATGATCAGATGGCATAAACCAGTACATCCTTGAATTTCCTAATATCCATAAGGCCATCACCCACTATATTAGGATATAAATGATATAGATTAGTAAAATGAGTAGATTATTCCATAATAGACATAATATTATACTTTAGGTTCATTAATTCTCTAGATATATCACCCCTTAGAGTCTGGCGAAAGAAATAGTCATAGAAGATCATCTGGAAACCTGCCCAGACCATATCACGGTGCTAATCTGCTTGGTTAATAATGTCCCACCACCACTTGGAATAATTTTGAAACATATACACAAAAAGTTTTACCCTCCACTATGGAGGAATCTCTAGATGATAGAATATGGAAAGAATAGATTTAAGCTATGACTCAAAAACGTGTGGTTCTCCATCCCCTGAAAAGGTGGTAGGATGCTATAGTTGGAACTCCTAAGTTAACTCTTCCATAATCGGGGTAGGTCAAATGACACCTTATATGTTCTGAAACATATGTAGAAATACCTCATGAAACTGGGTGTTAGTTCCCATATTAGAAATAGGAAGAGGTTCCATAGGCGGAACTATAGGAGGAATCATTGGAGGATTAGTCCTTTCCACCTCAGGTGCATGGTCATCACCACCTTTAAGGAACGCAATTGGAGGATGTCATGGTAGCATGATACTATAATTACAAACACATGACTTAGAAGAGATATTAAAATTGAAATAATTGCAGATAGAAAACTAGGATACGTGTATAACCTTCTTATAAAAATGATCATGCCTCTCTGCCTACTCTAAAAGACAGTTCTAAATGGTAGAAGAGACCAAAAAATCTATAAGAATGTAAGAGGTGCCACACTAGACACAACTAAGGATGGGTTTAGGTTTAATCCTATATTTCACATATATAAGATGGTCATTCTTATTTAAAAGTATTATTCATTTTAAAATTATGATTGTTTATATATTTTAATCTATTGAAATGGTTGAATTAAGTGGATTACCATTTATGGTCCTTAAGGGTCCATACTTCTTATGAAAAAAAATATGGAGTCCACTTAACCCACACCATAATATGTTCCATACCCTGAAACCAATAGTCTATGGCTCAACATTCCACAATTAACCACTTAAGGTTTCCACTTTAACCTATTCAAGAAAACACTGTTAGGTTAAGGCAGGCACTTTAAGTGTCAATTATGTTTTCCAATACCTATAAGTATTCCAACACAATTCCATAGATAATCAAGGAACTAATAATATTCAATAGGAAAATTCATGATGAAAATAAACGTGGCATGGAAAAAATTCATGTCATATTAGTCCTACCATGCCTATAATGATGCATGAACTGATGAAATTCCCTCATTTCATCAGGCCTAGGTGAAAGAAATCACTATTTCAATAATAACAATATTAATAACATCATAAGAAATGTGTGTCATACAATGGTGAAGTCATATCAACTATAAATGTAATAATCAATAATAATAATTTCCCATCCCAGGTAATTTGGGTTTCCCCTATACATGGGTTAGCTACGTCCAAGAACATGGTCAATTCCAAATTAATTTAACTCCTAGTCTCCTATCTAATACCCAAATAGTAATACAATGGAAAAAAAGTCTATAATACTACTTCTTAACATACTGACCCAGGATACACTTAACCCGTGCCTTGATCCGGTGGGTCATATAGCCTCAAACGTGCCTCCCCATACACTAAATGCTACCGAATAGTAGTGAGGGTGTAAAGGTGGTATGGTGGGGAGACTATACCATCTTATTAGAGTGGAACAATAGATATAACCATAAACATAAAACAATGGAAGCATAGATGAACAAACTGAATAAATAAATTAGTATAAAAATAAATAACTGAGTAGCTGAATAATAATCAAAAGCCACTAGGCAGTGTCATATACATAGAATCATGGATTGCTAATATAAAAAAAGTGGAAAAGGGGACAAGCATATGTAACCATGCTATACAACAACTACAAAAATAAAAAAGGTTTCTACTCTATAATATTGAGTGCATGCTCGGTCCTCTGCTTCTATTCTCCATCTAAAGGAAAATCATATCAAGACTCTGAAGCAGCAAAATTACCCTTATCCACACTGGTAGTCATATAATATTCTCGGGTACCAAAGGTAACCCAAGGGTGTGATATGAAATATCAGTAGGCTACCACAAACAGTGTTTAGAATTAATCCAAGTAGTGCTCGTAACTAAATAGTGTGTAAGTATAAATGAAATAATAAACAATTCTAAATAAATAAATGACATCTCACTCAGGTTCCCAGAGGACACCCGATAGCTCTACCTACTTTGGATCATGACCGAAATGAGTGTCTGATCAGTAACTATACATATAGTATAATATATATAGTATAGCTATATACTGAATCCAACTATATAAACCATGTAAATATGGGCATCAGTGCCCATATACCTGGAATACTAGGTGTTTGATGGAATGAGGTGTAATTCAGACATCCATGACCCGTCTAAACAAGCTTACAAGCTTAAGAAAAAGGGTACATTCCTCACATACCAGAAAGAGTAAGAGAAATCATTCTTGATAGTTGGGATGGTGAGTGTGACATCATATCAACACTCCAAAAAAGGGATGTGGCATGTCAATCCCATCATCCAACTAGTGTCAATAGTGTGAGACGTAATGCTCAACACCTGATGTAAGGGAGCATGTAACTGTCATGCCCAACTAAACCCTTACCATCATATCATAGCCTATATCAAGGCATAATAATATTTATATTATAGGCATGATGCAATAACTATTATGATTTATGTTCCTTAAACTCAAATGTAAACCAAGCATTATAATTCATTTAGAGCATTTGAATAAACATGAAGTAGTTAGAGTGGAATTACCTTCCTTAATAATTCATTTCATATAAATAATTCAACTCATTTAATGAAACGTAAACCATCATGAATAATCCATCCTCTTTAATCAATACATTAAATTCATTAAAACATGAAAATTCAATTTATAAGGTCAATTAGTCATTTAAAAGGTTCCATGGTCAATAGGGAAATTACCAACATGTGAAATTCTAATTTTAAGTTGGTCCAAGCACTTAGAAGGTTCCTTGGGTTCATTAAACAATCATATAAAAAATAAAAATCCATTTATAATCTAAGAAGAATTCTTAGAAGGTATACATGGAAATTAAACAATTGACTATAAAGGAAAAATCAAGTTGGCACACCCAAGGGTTCCCTTAACCAAGGTCAACATCCTTTAATTAACTAAACAAAATTAAATAGGAATATAATAAGGTGTTAGGATCTATTTAATATGAAGAAATCAATTAAATGGCGATTCACCGAAAAGACCGGTGTGAAGAACAATAGAAAATCTATGAAACACCAAAACTATTTTTGAAAATGATGAGACCACCTACCTTGGTCCATTTATGTCTCCTCATCCAATGACAGACTCAAATTTAATGTAGGTTGAGAGAAATTGATGAAATGGTCCAAATCCCTCAAAACAGGGTAAAAGATCTTGCACCTAAATAGAATAATGGATAAAAAGATAAAATTATATAGTAAGGGAGAGGATCGTAGATCTTCTAAGATATATCCAATTCTTTTGGTGAATCTTGATTTAGACTTCAAACATGAGAGTTAGCTCAAAGCCTAGATTGATATTGAGGGAGAGCTACATGAGAGAATAAACCAATTCATCCACTGAAGAAAATAAGGGGGAATAAGAAATATTTAAATAGATTTAATTATGGGTAAAATGTAATTTCACCCTAAAAATAGGGGGCATATGGTTAAGGTGCACAATTTCCCAAACTGTGTTCAAACCATGCCCAAGACATTGCCTAAGGAAATACCTCACACAATTAAGGCACACAATTTTTTAACCATGTGAAAACCATACAAAATCCCATTATCAAATGTCTTTAGTTTCTTGAATGTTCTCACGCTTGGAGGTGAATGGTTTCAAAAAAAATTGTACGAATCATACTGCACCTCTGTTTCGTCCCGAATTATTAGAAGAAATCATGTGTGTTGGGTTATACAGTTTTCACTAACTGTGCGGCCCAATAATTTTTTTACATTTTATGAAACTCCAGGCTTCAAAAAATACCCATATGATCTTGAAATATTCCTTAGGATAAAATTCATGTTTACCAAGATTAAACTAAGGATTTAAATTGAAAAAATGATCTATACCTTCATGAAAAGACGAGTCAGTATAAAATCCCTTCTAGACATAATTTATTCAACCTCATTCTTTATAACCTGGGGAAAATGAAACATAAGAAGGGTGAGTTAAAATGATTATTAAGGGTAAATTTAAGAATTAATAATTTAATGTAATTAGTGAGAATTACAAGAGGATAAGGGTATGATGACATAATCAAAGTGCATAGTATAACATATGAATATTCATACCCATCAATAATTGGATCATCAAACATGAAAAAACTTAATAAGGATTTAAAAAAGGAAATATTCATCAGAATAAATAATCACGAGCCATGTGATATTAATCATGATCATAAGAAAAATTATAAACCCATAACAAGAATAGATAAAATGTATTTGTATCATGGAAACATTATCTTAATAACCCATTTTAAACCTATGTTAGAGATAACTTGATCCTAGTTAAATCCATTAGAGAAACCCATTGATAACTCCCTCATTATTTTCTATTAAGACAAGGAACATTACCCAATGATTTAAAGCACTATCTAGGTGCACCCATCCGATAAGATATATCGAGCTCATCTAGCGCTATCTGGGTGCACTCATCATATAAGCTATATCGGCTCATCTAATAATATCTAGTTGCACCCATTTCTCATATAATTATCAATTACTATATCATGAATAAAACATTTTATGAATTCATTTTTTCATCATAAAACATTTTAAAAACTATTTTAAACTTGTATGAAAATGAATTCTAGATATTAAAATACCATTTTCTTTTAAAAACCCATTTTCAATAGAAAAATACAATTTTTTATTAAAAACCATTTTCAATACCAAAATACCCAGGAAAAGGGAATGAATATTTTTATTTTAATAAAACATGAAATATTATAAAGGAATCCAAATATCAAATAATGGTTACGATGGTGGAAAATTCATTTTCGCCATATACATTAAAATAGAACATTCCATTTTTTTCATTTATAATGAAATTCAAACATTATTTAATAATATTCTATTTTTTTTGGAAAATATTGAAAGAAATAAAAAATTTCCTTTATAAAAATCTCATGTCCATAATAAAATAATTTTAAAAATATGGACATGGAATAAAAATAGAGTTAGAAGGAAAACATTAAAAGAGATTTTTTAAAGAAAAGTCCCATATCACTTTGAAAATATATGAATCATAATCCCCATAAAAGAATAAAATTTTAAAAACCTTTAAATACCATGATAATAGATAAATTCATGATATAAAATGTAAAAGGTTATATATATACACCTCTTAAAATAATATATTTTCATAATATCAAAATATGTATCAATAAAAGGAAATTGAGATGAAGTCACTTACCTCAATTTTGACTCATCACATTCATTATTTACATTACTAAATAATAAAATTATATTAATTATTTTATTTATTGAGAAATTTTTTAAAGTGTATTATTACTTTAATTTCACTTATTACCCTGTCATATATAATTACACAATTAATTAATTTTACTTCTGATGTTTTGGCAGTATTCAACTTATATGTAAAAAATGACTTTGGTTGGTTGATTGTTGGTCAAAGTGGTCATTATTAAAAATCTATAGAATAATAATCATAAAATAATTATAATATTTATACATCGATTATAATTTTAATTCCAATCATGAAAGATGGTTTTGAGAAATGAAGTATGTTACGATCATGGAGATGATAGGTCGTATGTACGCATGAGTAACGCTTCCATTTTTCAACGATCATTATTGAAAGAAGGTAAGTAATATTTTATATTTATATATTGATAATAATATTGTATATTACATATTATTTATTTTAAATATACTTATATATATCATTGTTGTGATGTAGTGATGAAAAAAAAGAATCACATTTCTTGTAGAGGCAGTAGTCCACACATACACGAGCAACATTATCATTTTTCAGTGTAGGAAAGAAAATGATATATTATATTTTCAAAATAATAAATATTTAATGAATATAATAATTATTTTATTTTTATCACATATTCTAATTAAATTTATCCTTATTACCATCCATGTAAAAATCTAGTGAAAAACAAATCATATTGCATCGTGAGGTGACAGTTCACCGTACACATGAGTGACATTATCACATCCCCCACAGAATGAAAAGTAAGAAGGTATATATGATATAATAACTCAATAAGTATAAATATTTTAAAAATATAATATATATAACTTAAATCCATCATTATAACAATCCATTATAGGAGATGATGGAAAATGAATGACATCGGTTCATGAGGTGGTAGTATTCCCTACAACGAATGATAATTTCATATCCCATTTGATGGAAGAGAAGATAGATTTTGGTTATTAAATTAATATAATAAAATATAATTATATTTGGGATACTATTTTTTTATATAACAATAATTTAATATCATTTTAATGAGGTTTAAGAATAAATAAAATAAATATGTACGGTAAAGCATGATACCTCTTCTTCGGATAACCTCTTTAGGTAAGCACCAAAAGACTTGTTAGGATGGATTTATGATTAAAATAATAGATATAGGTTGTGGGGATGGAATA
Source organism: Viscum album (assembly GCA_963277665.1). Taxonomy (NCBI): domain Eukaryota; kingdom Viridiplantae; phylum Streptophyta; class Magnoliopsida; order Santalales; family Viscaceae; genus Viscum; species Viscum album. Next base: position 489,101,458 of record OY728146.1, read on the forward strand.
TAGAAATGTATTTGGGAAGGTATTGTATGACCAAAATGGCTTTGAAGGTGTGAAGTGGTGAGGAGAGGGGTGACCTTTTATAAGGGAGGTGAGTGGCACACTTGTAATTTCTGAAAAGAAAAAGGTGCACCCATGTTTTTTACATAAAAAAAGGATATAAAATGGATAATACTAGAGAATTAGAAATTATATGGTAAAAATATTTCTATAAAATAGAATTTATTCAATTTTTAGGTCATTTTAACCCTTATATTTTTAGTTTAACCCCATGGTAAATCAATTTTTACCTTAACCATAGTAATTAATTTTTGCTCTTTTCACTATTCATTTTGGTAAAAAATTAACATTAAAATTTTTAGATAATATAAATAATTATTATTCAAAATATAGAATATATTTCACCAAATTTAATTCACATAAGTGGAAAAATTTTATTTATAATAAAACCCGCAAACGTGGCAAAAAAGTGGGTTTCCAAGAAGTGTATTTTTCAAGAAAAATATGAATTTATATTAACTATATGATTAATATTAATCATTATATAAATATAAATTAATATTTATTGATATATAATATATAAATTTAATTTAAAATATTTCTCATTATGTATTATCTTAATTAATTAAAATGGAGAAACATCGTGCACTTTAAAACAGTTTTCAGAAAAAACCTGTTTTTAAACCCAAAAATAAAATTCTTCTAAATTATAATATAAAGTTGATTCAAAAGAAATTAACTGTATTAAATATATATAAATAATAATTATATTACTTTAAATAACAATAAATATATATTGATATTTTTAAATTATGTAATTTATTGAAAATAAATGACTTTTTACAAAAATTGGTATTTTTCATTATTCGCTGAAAAACCAATATTTTATGAAAAATCCCAAATTTTAACCATAATTTTTTTGATATTAATATTTAAATAATGATATTATTTTTTTCAAATTTAAATTCTAAAATTTATAAATTAAAATTTTAAATAAAAATTATAATAAAAGTATTTAACTAAAACAATTTTTTTATTCAAAAAAATTACTTATTATTTTTAAAATGAATATAACTATATTAATGAACATGAAAGTTATTTATTATATCATTATATAAATTTTTTTATTTTTACCCCTTTTCTTAAATTGCATACATGCAATTTTTCTCACTTATTAAACAAGTGCCGATATCTTTCCCTCACAACATTTTCAGATTCCAATATTGCCTCTGATACCCACTATAACAACCCAGAATCCACACTCCCAGATCCGATGCTAAAAACATAAAATTTAAATTTCCAGATTTTATATCTATGAAGGTGACCTAGTTTTTCCATCCAAACCTCACAACATCAAATGGAAAAATTGGATCACTTACATTGCCAAGGAACTTTTAGGTTTAGAGTTTAAGATAACTACGACAAAATTTTACATAAAAAATACCCATTTTTTTAAGTGAAAATAGATCCCACCAAAACCACCTTTTCTTATTTAACATTAATTAAACATAATTATCCATATTAAATAACTTCTACACATAATTCATTCAACCTCATTCTTTATAAACTGAGGAAAATGAAACATAAGAAAGGTGATCTTAAATGCTCAATAAGGGTAAAAATAAGCATTACTAATTAATGTCATCGATGATCATAAGAAGTGAATAAGGTTATGATAACATAATCAAAGTTCATGATTATAACACAATAATATTTATACCCTTCAATACCTAGATCATTAAACATGAAAACATATAATAAGGATTTAACAAATGTAAGAGCCATCCGAATCAATAATCATGAACCATGTGATATAAATCACATAACACCCCTGGATTGAGTTATGTAACCTTTATTTATGCCTTTTTATGAATCTAAAGTGGTGGGGTAATGTTTGGGAGAGTTTGGAAGGTTTTTGGGAAGGTCTTGGGGCTTTTCTAAGTGCACACAGTTTGAGCACAATTAGTGAAAACCGTGCAAAAATTGCAGGTAACCATGAAAGTTGATGAAAAGAAAAGGGTAATGGTTCATAAATAAGGTGCACAATTTTCAAACCATATGGCCTCCCCAGGTAAACCATGCACCATGGGTCTGATATCTTCTGTAGGGTTGGTGTATGATTTGTCTAAATGTGTGAGCCAACCATGCTAGGAACCCTTTCGAGATAGTAGTAGAAGCATGTCTAGAAAAAAGTTTGTCTAACCATGCAAGCTAACCATGCACGACATTAAAAATGGGTTTTAAAAAAAATGACCTCATAGTTTTTAACTCTAAAACACCCAATTAAGCCCCATTTTGACCCAAAATCATGATTTCATATTCTTAGGGGTTAGGGAGGCTCTCCCACTCATGTTGGAAGTGATTTGAAGGATTTTCAAGGTTCTTTGAAATAGATTCTTCCTCGATAAGTCTCTTATATTATTTGTTTCTTGGTTTATTCTAGATCTACTTACCCTTATCAATCAATTTCCTAGATCTACTCTCGTCTTATATAGATATAGGGTTTTGGTTTCCAATAATAGTTATATATGGGATTATTGGTGTTATGGGAATGGATATAAGGTAGTTTTGTGGAGTTTTCATATGTATTTGGTGTGCAGTTATGTGGTGGGTCAATTTTTACAAAACCCTAAAGGTAGGACGATTCACTATTGACTCCTCTTTCTATAACTTTAAGGCTTTGGTTTCAAATTAATTATTTTCTTTAAATTTATTTTGATATTTATGTGTGAATCTTGTATGGAAACCCCTTTGATACTGATTTCTAGGTTTTGGGGTGGTTTATGATATTCTTATGCAATGCGCCTTATTGTCTGATTTTAAAATGAGGATTTTAAATTTTTTTTCTTGGTTGGATTCTTGGAAAAAGGTTTTAAAAAAGGTTTTCAATAAAAATGTTGTTTTATTGGAATGTAGCTTGGCTTGAAGTGTTGATTTAGTTTGACATGATTTTGGTAATTGTTATTTGGCATAGTTGTGTGGATTAGTTGTTTAAATGTGGGTAGAGTGGAATGGATAGTGGGTGTGAAGTACCAAAAAAAGGGTTGAGATGTGGTGTGAAGTATCACACAAAAAAGGGGATGATCTTGGATGTGAAGTTACACAATCAATGATAACACCATGCTTGTGTGGTAAATTGTGTATATGGTTGAAATATGCATGTGACCATGAAAAGTAAAGTAGGTTATTCCAACTTAAAATGGGTTAATGGGTAATGATTTGTTTGATCAATTTCCTGGTTGATGTGGATTTGGGTAAAGTGATTTGGTAAGGATGTGTTTCTCTTATTAGAAATTGATAAATTGTTTATAGATTTTATATAACAATTTTATATAATTGTGCTAACTTTTTTTTATCCTAGTGGCATGAGTAGGGAAGTCATTTTGGGAAAACCTACTGAGTATTATTACTCACCCCATGATTTGGCACTTGGGTTCTTTTTTAGATGTTTTATTTCAGGACACAGGTAAAGGTAAAGTATCTCATTCCTTTTGTGTTACATCGCAATGCTTGGGCAGTCTTGTGGTGTTGGATCTTGGATCTCGGTGTGGAGTTGTGGAGATATATCTTGGATTCCTTGAGTATTATTATTGTGTTTTTATTTTGTTGTTGTAGTCTCACTCTTGGTACTCTTATTGGGTAATGGTAAGGGTTTTTATTGTTGTCTTCGACATGTGATTGATTTGTAATACATGGTTTTCATGCATCATTTAGTTCTTTGGGTAATGGTATGTTGGTTGATTATTTTATTTTCAAGGTAAAATCATCCCATAATTTTCATGAATCCCTTTACATTTGTTTCCAGCCTTTGGATCATTGGGGATGTTTCTTAAGGAAAATTAGCACTTCCTCCTTAACTCAAGCCAATGAGGAGGGGCGGGATGTTACAAGTGGTATCAGTTTATTCAGTCCTTAACTTTCAAGTGAAAGTGATTTTTTTTCGGTCCTTTAGCATTAGTTAATGGTCTTGGAGTTGGAATTCATACTCAATTTATTATTTGAGTTGGGATTGTAGCAACGAGCATGATTTTTGGAACTTGAAAATTATAGCATAAAAAGACTTAGCTAAACTTTTTATACTGAACTTAAAGTTACCAGGGAGTTGGGTAAATAAGTGTTTGGAGACACTTCTTGGAGTGTGATCTCATTATCATGGGTTTAGCCAATGAGAAGAACATGACATGCATTGTAGAAATTAATTCCCGCTAGGATTTCATATCTCATTTAGAGTAATGATTTATGTTGTGATATGAATGTGTTAATTTATAAAAAATATAGAAATTGTTTCCAAAAATGCAATTTTTAAAATACAACGGTTGTGGTATTTTGAAAACGAGTTGATTTTTGAAAACATGGTGGATTTTTCAATGATGATTGAATATGATAAATGTTAAAATTTGGAAAGTATGGTTGTAATAGTTGTAATGTGATATAATTTGAAATTGTAATCCTTTATTTTCTAGAGTGATTTAACTATGGTGGTTCATGTGTTAATAGAAATGACATCAGGTAGGTATCGTAGAGACTAACCAGAGGAACCTGTGGAAAATGTGGTTGCACCTGAACCTCAGGTGAACCACATTTAGTCTATAGAATAGTTAAATATTTTCAATTATCAGATAAATAGAACCAAAAGGATGAACTAAGGCATATGGATCATTCAGTTCAGTTTCAAAAATAGAATCCACCCACTTTTTAGGGTTATTTGGAACCTAAAAAGGTAGAGGAATGAATTAATAGGATAAAATGAATCTTTGATTTCCTAGGAACACCAGTGAAGTTGAAATTCAAATTAGTAACATATATGTTGTAAGATCTTGTATGATAGTGGTGGGAGTTAGTTGTCTAAGCTAAAGGGGACCAAAGTATGATATGGGAGGATTTAGAGGAACTGTTTAATAAAAAATTATATTTTCACACGTTCAAGATTTAGAAAACAGTAGATTTATTCATATTGAAACAGGATAATCTTTCACTAACAAAATATTAGAACAATTTTTTGAAATTAGTCTGGTTTTCACTTGAGGTTGTGGATTGTGCACCCTTAAAGGCACACATTTTTGAAGAGGTATTGAGGAAGGAAATCCATTCAAATATTTCCATGTTTTTTATTATAGATTTTATATAAATGGTAAATATATATATGGTTGATGAAAGAGATATCATGGGAGAAACATAAGGAGGAGGTACATTTATACCCATAGTAAATAGTGGCAACTGTAACGTGGGAAGCAAGAGGAAGAGGGACACTTATTTCTAAAGTGGGGGTATAGATCATAATCAGTTGGAAGGATTAGTAAATCTTCCTCTGAATCCCAAGAGTAAGATGGGATATTTCAAATGTGTATATCTAAGCCACATGAAGTGATAATGTACAAAAAAACCTCTAGCATTCCATAACTGTAATCAAATGGGGAATCTTCAGTGTTACCATCTCAATGATCTGAAGTTAGGTTCCCAAAATATTTCTCATGGGTCCCATTCATTTTATGCTTCCATAGGATGAGGGAATTAGAATACCCCACATTATAAGAGTAGAGTTATTAATGGTGATTCTAATAATACCATGACTCCTCAGCTGGGGATGTTTCGGTAGGGTAATAAATAGAAAAGTGTGTCTAATAAGTAGGTTTTCAAAGTTGAGTAGGTTGTGATCAGTGATCAAACTGGACCATCCATCATGATAGGTACGATTATTTTGAATTATACCTTTATCAAACCATTCTTTTATATGGGTGTATCTTATTCTTTCATTATGTCCCTTATTTTTGAATTGTTTAGTTTAAATATAGAAATGATGCCTTCAGTTTTGAAACTTCAAACACCTCTGGGTCAAAGAGAGTGTCAAGAATTCCTGTGTAGAAAGTGTCATATAACTATTGATGAGGTGGAGTCAATATGGGAATTCTCATTGATTGAGATATATTTTTATGATCTGATCCTTGGTATGGATTAATTGGTGATGTTTAAGGCCCATATTGACTGTTATGCATGAATGGTTAGTTTCATGACTGAGGATGACATCGAGAATCTCTTTAGAGGGGAGAGGAAGGAAAATGTAGGTGTAATAGTCTTGTTAGCACTAACATTCGGGACAATATCATAACAGTTGGTTGATTTTTCATTGGAATCAATGGAAGAGATTGGGAGAAGAAGTTTTCCAGTAGTTTTTGATCAGTTTTTGAATGTCTTTCCCAAATATTTATTAGGGTTTCCACCCATAAGGGAAGTATAGTTTATTATTGATCTCCTTCCAAGGACTAGTCCAATATCACTTTCATATTAATAGATATCACCAATATAATTGAGGTAATTGAAGGTGTAGTTGGAAGAGATGGAAAATAAATAGTTCATTCAGGCTAGTACATCTCATTGGGAAGCACTGGTCTTGTTCTTTAAAAAGGCAGATGGAAATCTTTGGCTATGTATTTATTATCATAATCTTAACCAAGTTATTAAAAATAATCTATATCCAATCCCAAACATTAATGATTTTTTTGATCAATTGAGGGGATCTCAGTGGTTTTTCAAAATTGATTTGCGATCAAGATATCATCTGTTGTGGGTGCAGAATGAGGATATTCTGAAAATAGCATTCAGGAGTAGATATGGACTTTATGAATATATAGTAATTCCCTTTGGTCTTAAAAATTAACCAATGGTCTTCATGGAATTGATGAATCAAATATTTCATAGATATCTCAATTCATTTATGGTGGTGTTCATCAATGATATATTAGTGTATTCTAGGACAAGCACAGAGCATGAGAAACACTTGGAAATAGTGTTGGGAATCTTGAGACACCATCAGTTGTATGAAAAATTATAAAAGTGGGATTTTGGATATAATAGGTATGTTTCCTTGGCCATGTTATTTCTAAGAAAGGTGTTTCAATGGATCCAAAGAAGATAGTGGCTATTATTTATTGGAAACCACCAAAGAATGTTTTTGAGATACAAAGTTTCCTAGGTCTAGCTGGCTATTACCAATGCTTCATTCATGACTTCTCATGATTGGATTAATCAATTATAGATTTTACATGATTTTTTTCTATTTCAATGGAATGATAAATGTTAAGAGTCTTTTGAAGAGATCAAGGGTCGCCTTATATTAGCACCAATATTAGTTTTTACAGAATTAGGGAAAGGGTATAAGGTGTATTGTGACACATTTGGATTAGGTTTGTGGTGTGTTATCATGAAATTTAATCATGTTATTGCATATGGATCATGGTATTTTAGGTTTCATGAAAAGAACTACCCAATGCATGATTTGGAGTTAGTGGCTGTGGTGCATGCTTTGAAAATATAGTGCCACTATCTCTTCAGTGAGAAGTTCATGGTGTTTAATGATTATAAGAGATTGAGAAATATTTTATCATAGATATATTTTAATTTGAGGAAAATGATATGGATTAAGTATATCTAAATGTTTGATTTTGACTTGATATACACACTGAATAAAGGAAATTTGGTGGCAGATGCATTAAGTAGAAAGTCACATGCTTAGGTAGAAAAAGAAGCTTAATATCAATGGCAGTTGATGCTATTTATACCCAATATGCAGTTGGAATTTAAAGACCGAGGTAATGTAGTGGTTTTATTTCCAGTTAATTTGGTTCATGACTTGGTTGGTTTGGTTAAAGAGGCACATATGTTGAATTCAGAGTGTGTAGATATGAGGTAGAAACTCAATGGTGGGGAGACCATTGAGGGCTGGAAACTGGATGGGAATTTATTGTTGTGCTTTCCAAATCAGATGGTTGTACCAGTGGCTTGTTAGGAATAACTTATAATTGCATACCATCATTCAAGATGGACTGTTCAACCTAGAATCTAGAAAATGTATAAGGCATTAAAAGCACAAATTTGGTGGGTGGGTATAAAAAGGAAAGTGGCTAAGTTTGTATCAAGATTTTTGACTTGTCAGTAAGTTAAGGAAGAGCATTAGTGACCAAAAGGTATGTTGAAGTACTTAACCATACTTGTGTTGAAGTGGGAGTAGATAGTGATGGATTTTATTATAGGTCTTCCAAGAATGTTTTGGAAGCATGATTCCATATGGGTGATATTAGATTGGAACACAAATTCAGTCTATTTAATCCCTATTCCTGAATCTTATATAGTGTAGGATCTATCCAAAATCTATATACATGAGGTGGTAAATAAGCATGGTGTCTTAGTTTCAATTATATTAGATAGAGATCTAAGGTTCATGTATTATTTATAGAAATCATTGCAGTAATCCCATGGGACTAAATTAATGATGAGTATAGTGTATCATCCCCAAAAGAATGGTAGATTTGAGAGGATGATACAAAAATTAGAAGATATGTTAAGGGCTTGTGTGGTGGATTTTGGTGGCTCATGGGAGGATCACTTATCTTTAGTGAAATTATATAATGATAATAGTTATTAGGCATCAATATATATATATCTCCATTTAAAAAATTGTATGGTCATCCAAGTCGTTCTCCACTTTTTTGGGTGGAAATAGGTGAGAATTCAATTGTTTGTATGAGCCTTATCCAAGAGAATATAGAGAATATTAGTTTGATTAAGAAAATAATAGATATGGATCAGAGTCATCATAAACCATATGCAAACCTCCATCAATGGACATTATCATTTGAGGTGGGTAACCATGAATTCTTGAGAATTTCTCTTAGGCTTGGACATCATTTCTTTGGAAAGAAAGGAATGTTATCTCCAAGATATATTAGGCCTTTTGAGATACTTGAGTGGGTTGGAGAGGTGGATTATTAGTCGTATTTTACACCATGATTTAGTGTGGTGCATAATGTATTTCATGTATCTCAGTTGAAGAAGTATCATCCTGATTCTAACCATGTGATTCGATGGGATCATGTTGATATAGTGCCAGATGTTTCTTTGGTGCACGTGCTAGTGCAGATTGTGGATAGGAAAGAGAAAATATTATATGGGAATAACATCAGTTTAGTGTGGTTTTTATGGAAACATGGCCAGATTCAGGAGTATACTTGGGAGTGGGAGAATGAAATGGCTGAGCAATGGACCGATCTCTTTCAGAGAGGCTATGTTTTTTTCTACTTTATGAGGACGTAATGGCCAATGGTTAAGATAATTTAGCACCCCCAATTTGAGTTATGTAACCATTATTTATGCCTTTTTTTTCATATAAAGTGGTGGGGTAATGTTTGGGATAGTTTAGAAGGTTTTTGGAAAGGTCTTGGGGGTTTTTCTAAGGGCACATTGTTTGATCGCGGTTAGTGAAAATGATAAAACACTTGTAGGTAACCATGAAAGTTGAGGTAGAGGCAAGGGTGATGGTGCATGGTTAAGGTGCACGGTTTCCAAACCATGCGGCCTCCCCAAGTAAACCATGTACCATGAGATAGATAGGTTCTGCATGGTTAGAACATCATTTATCTAACCATGTAAGCCAATCATGCGAGGAACCCTTTTGAGACAGTAAAAGACATAAAATTAGTGCACGATTTTTCTAACCATGTGAGTTAATTGTGCACGACATTAAAAATGTTTTTTTAAAAAATGAACCCATGAATTTTTAACCCTAAAACACCCATTTGATCCCCATTTTGACCCCACGTGGGTTTTATTATTCTCAGGGGTTAGGGAGGTTCTCCCACTCATTTTGGAAGTGATTCGAAGGGTTTTCAAGGTGCTTTGAAGGCAGTTCTTCCCCAATAAGCCTTATTTCTTGGTTGTTTCTTGGATTAATTTTGATCTTATTCCCCTTATCTCTTGGTTTCATAGATCCACTCCCATTTTATGTAAATATAGGGTTGTGGTTTCCAATAATAGTTATATATAGTCTTTTTTGTGTTATAGTAAGGGATATAAGGGAATTTTGCGGAGTTTTTATCTGGATTTGGTGTGTGGTTGTGTAGTGGGTTGATTTCACCAAAACCCTAAATATATGTGGCTTCACTCTTGACTCCTGCTATAACTTGAAGGATTTTGTTTCAAATTAATTTTTTTCTTGAAATTTCTTGTGAAATTGATGTGCAAAACTTGTATGGAAACCATTTGGATGTTTATTTTTAGGTTTTCTGGTGGTTTATGATATTTTTGTGAAATACAAATTATTTTTGGATTTTAAAATGAAGATTTTAAAATTTATTACTTGGTTTGATTCTTGAAAAAATGTTTTGAAAATGATTTTCAATAAAAATGTTTTTATTGGAATGAGGCTTGCCTTGAAGGGTTGATTTAGTTTTGCATGATTTTGGTAAATTTTATTTGGAATAGTTGTGTGGAGTAAGTGTTTAAATGTGAGTTTTGTGGAAAGGATAATGGGTGAAAAGTAAAAATAGAAAGGATTGAAATGGGGCATGGAGTACCACCCTAAAAGGGGATGGGATTTTATATAAAGTTCCACTATCAACGGTAACACTAAGTTTGTGTGGTAAATTGTGTATATGGTTGAAATATGCATGTGGACACACAAAGTAAAGTTGGTTATTTCAACTTGAAATGGGTAAATGGATAATGATTTTTTTGATTACTTTACTTGTTGATGTGGATTTGGGTAAAGTTATTTGGTAAGGATGTGTTTGGATTATTATAAATTGCTAAATTGTTTATTGGTTTTATATAATGGATTTATATAATTATGATAACTTGTTCTATCCTAGTGGCATGAGTAGAGAAGTAATTTGAAAAAAAACTATTGAGTATTATTACTCACCCCCTGATTTGGAACTTAGGTTCTTTATTAGATTTTGTATTTCTATACATAGGTATAAGTAAATAATCTCATTCCTTTTGTGGTACATCCTGATACTTGGGAAGTCTTGTGGTGTTGGAGCTTGGAGCTGGGTGTGGAGCTGTGGAGCTATATCTCGGAGTACTTGAGTATTGTTTTTGTGTTTTGAGTTTTTTGTTTTAGTATTCCACTTGGTAATCTGATTGGGTAATGGTAAGGTTTTTTATTATTGTCATTGGAATGTGGTTGATTTGAAATATATAGTTTTCATGCATTATGAAGTTCTTTGGGTAATGGTATGTTGGTTTATTGTTTTTTTTAATGGTCAAATCCTCCCCCACTTTTTATGAAGCCCTTGGAATTTATTTCTCACCTTTGGCACCTTGGGTATGTCACTTAAGGAAAAGTAGAACTTCCTCTTAGACTCAAGCCAATGAGGAGTGGTGGGATGATATAAATCATGATCATAAGAAACATTATAAATCCGTAATAAGCATATATAAAATCCATTAGTATCTTACAAACATTATCTTCATAACCCATTTTAAACCCATGTTAGAGATAAATGTATCCAAGTTAAATCTATCGGAGAAAACCATCAGTAATTACCTCATTTTTGTCTATTAAGATAAGGAATATTATCCAATTCATTAGATTTCTATCTTGGTGCACCCATCATATAAGCTATATCAGGCTCACCTGGTGCTATCTGGCGGCACACATCATATAATCCATATTGGGCTCACCTAGTACTATCTGTGTGCACCCATTTATCATATAATGATCAAGTAACATATAATGAATAAAAAATTTTATTCTTGCATTTTTTCATCATAAAAAAATTAAAAAATTATTTTAAACTCATATGAAAATAACTTTTAGATATTAGAAAATACATTTCTTTTAAAAACCCATTTTCAATACCAAAATACCAATTTATGTAAGAAAAAAATTTTAAATACCAAAATAAATATAAAAATGGAATGAAGAACTTTATTAGAATAAAACATGAAATATTTTAAATTAATCCAAACTTCAAATGATGGTTATGTTAGTGGAAACATCATTGTCATTAAATACGTTAAAATAGAAAATTCTTTTCATTGTTTGTAAATAAAGTTGCACATTGTGTACAAAGATTCCATTTTTTTGAAACAAAATTGAAATTAAGACAAAAACTTCCTTTATAAAACTCCCATTTATATAATAAAATTATTTTTAAAATATTTACATGGAAGAAAAATAGAGTTAGAAGGAAAATATTAAAAGATAATTTTTTAAAAGAAAATCCACTTATCAATTTGGAAATATTTGAATCACAAGAATCATAAAATAATAACATTAAAAAACTTTAAATTTAATGATAATATATAAATTCATAAAATAACATGTCAAAGGGGCTATGTATACACCTTATAACATAATATAGGTTTATAACATCAAAATATACCTCAACGAAAGGAAATTGAGATGAAGTCCCTAATCTTGAGTTTGATCCATCATGTTTGTTCTTTATTTTACTAAATAATAAACTTTTTTTAATTATTTAATTACTTGATAAACTTTTTTAATCATATTATTCCTTTTATTTCACTTATTTCCGTGTCATATATAATTACTTAATTAATTAAATTTAGTTTGTAAGTTTTGATGGTATTCGGTTTATATGTCAAAAATGACTATGGTAGGTTGAGTATTGGTCAAAGTGGTAATTATTCAATATCTAAAAAATAATAATCATGAAATAATTATCATATATATAAAAAAATTATACTTTTAATACCAATAATTATTGATTTTTTTGAGTAATTAAGTACGTTATGATCATGGATATGGTTGGCTGTACGTACTCATGAGTAACATTTCCATTTTCCAATGATCATTATGAAAAGGAGTTAAGTAATATATTATTATTATAAAATGATAATAATATCATATATAACATTTTAGTTCTTTAAATATACTTATATATATCATTATTTTCATGTGGTGATGAAAAAAACAATCACATCACTTTATGGAGGTAGTAGTCCACATGTACATGAATGACATTATCATTTTTTAGTGTAAGAATAAAAATGATATATTATATTTTAATAGTGATAAATATGTCATGAATATAATAATTATTTCATTCATATTACATATATTTATTAAATTTATCTTTATTACCTTCCATTTAAAGTTTTAGTGAAGAATGAATCACATCGCTTTGCGAGGCGGTAGTCCGCTATACGCACGAGCAATGTTATCATATCCCTCATGAAATGAAAAGTAAGAAGGTATATGTGATATTATAACTATAAAAGTATAAATATGTTAAAAATATCACATATATACTTTAAATTCATCATTAAAATAAGTCATAAGAGGTGACGATGGAAAACAAATGACATTAGTGCGCAAAGAGGTGGTCTTCCATACACAAGTATGATGATTTCATATCCCATTTGATGGAAGAGGAGTTGGATTATATTTATTACATTAACATAATAACATATAAATATTTGAAATATATGGGTGTTATTATATAGTAATAATTGAATAATATTTTAAGGAGGTGTAAGAAGAAATAAAATAAAGATTCTTAGTAAAACAAGATACCTCTTCTTCAGATAACCTATTTAAGTAAGAAACAAAAGCCTTATTAGGATAGATTTATGATCAAAATAAGGGACATATGTTATGGGGATAGAATTTAAGAATTTATTTGGGCATGTATTTTTTGATAAAAAGGTATTTTATGGTGTGAAGTGGAGAGGATAGGGGGTGGCCTTTAATAAGTGAGGTGAGTGACATACTTGTAATTTTTGAAAAAAAAGGTGTACCCACATTTTTCACATGAAAAGGGGCACAAAATGAATCATAATATAAAATTATACATTATAAGGTCTAAATATTTCCATAAAATATATTTTAGAAAAGTTTTTAGTTCATTTAAACCCTTATTATTTTAGTTTAACCTCGTGTAAATCCATTTTCACCTTAACCACAGTAATTAATTTCTACTATTTCACCATTAATTTTGGTTAAAAAATAAATTGATATTATTAGATAATATAAAATATTATTATTCAAAATATTAAATAAATTTTACCAAATTAAATTTATATAAGTGGAAAAATTTAATTTGAAACAAAACCCGTAGACACGATAAAAAATGGGTTTTTAAAAAGTATATTTTCAAGAAAAAGTTGATTTTATATTAACAATATGGTTGATAATAATAATTTTATTAATATATATTAATATTTATTGATATATAATCAATAAAGTTTATTTAAAATATTTACCATTAGATATTATCTTAATTAATTAAAATAGAGAAACTTTGTGCACTTTCACTTTTCAGAAAAACCTGTTTTTAAACCCAATAAAAAACTTATAATAAAATCCAATATAAAGTTGATTAAATAGTAATTAAGTGGAGTAAATATAACTAAATAATAATTATGATAATATAAATCATAATATAAATACAATTTTACTTTTAAATTACGTAATTTATTGAAAATAAATGACTTTTATTTACAAAAAATGGCATTTTCACTATTCACTAAAAAATCAATATTTTATGAAAAATCCAAAAATTTAACCATAAGTAAATTTTTATATTATGATTCAAAAAATGATAATAATTTTTAAAAATTAAAATTTAAAAATTTAGAAATTAAACTAAAAATCCTTAAAATAAAAGTGTTTAACTAAAACTATTTCCTTTTTATTTAAAAAAATTACTTAATATTTTGATAATGAATATAAATATGTTAATAAAAATGAAGGTTAATTATTATATCATTACCTATATTGTTACATATAAATTCATCAAATTTAATTTCTATTTGATAAGACTTCTCTTTGGATTAAAATTTCCAAATATACATTAAAGAAGTGGTAAGATTGTATGAAATACCACATTCTATTGTATCTGATCAGGATATAAGGTTTACCTAGAAAAATGAGAAAATTATTCATTATTATCATGATATGGATTTGATTTTCATCACTTCTATTCCCACCATATTCTCACACCAGAACTTGTTTTTAGTTGATGCAGACCTGCTCTCCAAAGGTAGGTAGCCACTTGGATTTTTTCTAATGAGGCCTTAGAAGATGCGTGGGCTGAGAGGATGAGAGGTCAGGCTCATCACACTTTTTTTTGGTGAAATTATTGACTAAACTAGGACTCTATTATAGATTTAATACATATTCATAAATCCTTTATTGAATCCCATGTATGGACTAGGTCGCTTCTATGTTAACAATTATTAGCATGTGTTGACTTTAGAATCATCTATATGTATCCGAGGTTCTTCATCGATGGAGAAATATTAATGTATATGAGGTTATAAATATACAGTACCCTTTCTATAGAAATATTATATATTCTTATATCATTTATTATCAAGATCCTGGTTTTAAACCACATAATTGGGTGCTTGGTAATTTAACATCACCCAATAAAACAGAAATGGTTTTGATATGAGGATCGGGCCCATTGGGCAAGATTACTACATATCCTTGTAAAAGGAATCAGAACCCACATAGTTCATTTCCACTTAATGTGAAACATCATTCCTTTTAAGGTCATGTAAAGAGAACCAAACCATGCATTTTAACATCATGTGACAAATTCATCTAGGCGAAATGTGCCTAGTTAATATTGGTGTGGGGCTTACATCGAAGCATCCCGGAGGTCCTGAAATAAATGTGGTCTCCTAGGTGGGGTATAATATAGAAACCCAAGCTTTTTACACATATAATTACATTATTTTAAACATAAATAACTATCAAATTACAATCCAAGGATTGTAAAGTCTAGTGTCTTTGGAAGACTAGGTATATAAAACTAAAAACATGGGACTAAATAAAACATTTATTTATTTATCATCCATTATGAGCTCATAAATTACTTTGAGACCTTATATATGCATAGGATAACCTAGGTATATCATGAAAAAAGGGATGAGCTAAAAGACCAGTAAGGGAATAAAAATTAAACTAAATTTTAGCACATGGGTTAGAAGGCATAACATAATGATATAAAAAAGTCATGAAACATGATCAAACATAAGGAATAATAACATATAGAACTTGGGATCATATAATCATGGAATAATAGTAATGTGGAAGAAACATAAAAAATGACTTTATCACAAGTCAAGGATCATTTCACAAAGAGGATCACAGGTTAAGGCTAACCACCAAGACCGTTTCATATGGAGCACAAGTCATGGCTAACCACCAAGACCGTTTCATATGAAGCACAAGTCAAGGCTAACCACCAAGACCGTTGCACATAACATATCATGAGACTAAAAATTACCCAATTAATTAGAGTATTATCTAGGCACACCAATAATAACATTTTCAAGAATATGTTTTCCATATAAATAATCATACATACTCAATCAAACATAAATATAAGGGTTATCCATGGAAATAATTAGGTATCATAATCATATCATAAAGCATAATAATGGGCCTATCATAAAAGTTTCCATGAAATAAAGTAATTAAATAATAAATAAAGATTTATAAAGGAAAATTGGAATAGATTATGATTAGTGATGTCAAACTGATGTGATAACATGTAAAAGAGTATTTAAGAAACTTTAGAATTATAGAATTTTAGTGCCGTTTAAGGAAAATATTTAAGAGAATTTAAAGCAGAAAAAGGAATAATCTTTTATATAAAACCAGAAGTGAACCAATAAAGTTTTTATAATAAAATTACTGATTTTATAAAAATATTTTTGGCTTAAAAAATATTATAGAGTGCACTTGAAATTGGGTAAGAATTCAGGAAGTTTCCTTAAATCAGGCATGCTTATCGGGAAGAATTGAGTAGAGAACCTTTTAAAAACATGTATATACAACAAAAATAAGGATAAATGGATCTTTATACATTATTTTGGAACATATAAACAACATTTATAAGATTTAAATAAAAATAAAATATAATCTCATCTGGGTAAAAAGAGAAAAAGAGTAACCCAAAGGAATAATGGAGGTTCGAGTAGAATCCCTTACCTAAAGTCTAAAAGTGTTCTTCACTTGAACTTAATGTCCTATAGAATCAAATCAAATTAAATTCATTAATTAATAATTAAATAACCATTTATACATTTATTTTATTTATTATAACTTTATTAAGTTCATTTATGACATTTTTGATGGGTCAAGAGGTTCAATTTCATTGTTTAGGAGCATTGGTTTCCTTGGTTTTCATGATCTACTTACTTGTATAAATGTAAAAAAGCTCATATAAAGTGGGGGTAATTATAAAAAATTGAATTTATATGTTATTAATGATATTATAGAGGTTAAATTGGTCTTATATATATATCATTTTTTAATGAAATTAGGATGACTCATTAGATAAACAGTTAATGATAATCATTTGGGTTTATTTTGATGATTTTTGATCACAATGAACTCATTTTGTTTGATAAATTAATATCATGTTTAAAAATGATTTCAGAACATTAAATATTATATAATACATATATTATAATATGGTTTAACCAAAAAATTATTTCATGACCATCCTTGACGATGTTAATTGAAATTGAAAACTTCATTGTCCTTGAATGTGATAAATTAACACATCACGGATGGTGTTTTCATTTTTAGTATAAAATGAAGGAGAAAGAGAGATGATGATGAATTATTACATTAGAATAACAAAATTATAGTATATTTAAGGTAATTTCATTATCATACCATTTGTATGAAGGTGGGTGAGGATAGAAAAAGAAAATAAAGGAACTTGAAAAGAAATTAAAAGAAAAGGAAGAGGGTTTTACCTCTTGATTCCTTCTTCTTGAGAACCTACTTAGGGGATTGGTTTTGGTACTTTGTTAAGAAAAAAATCTCCTATGCATGGGGATGTTCTTGGGAGGATATTTGAGTATAATTTGGATAAGCCCTAAGGCTTGAGAGGTGTTAGGAGAAGAGGTGATGACAATGGTATTTATAGTGGAGGAGAGGGGTGTTTTCTCATTATTAAATTCATTAGTTTATTATTTTTCTCAAGAAAATAAATAGTGTTTATTATTGATAATAAATACAATAATTATATCATTTGAGTTTTAAACAATTGTTATTACATCATCCATGACTTGTTAAATAGTGTATTTAACTTATAATGTATATATACTGTAAATTACTGTATTTTACTATTCACAAAAATTCAATTATTTTAGAAAAATCCCAAAAAAGTACGCTATACATTTTTTGATGTGTAGAATTCAAAAATAAACTCCATTTTATTAAAATAATTTTCTAAATATGATAAATTTAATTTTTAATTAAAATCATAATTTACTCGAAAAACACATATTTTAAAATTATAACTGATTTTATAACACTTTGAAAAATTAATTAAAGTCTCATAAAATGATATTATAATCATAATACATAAAATTAATAATTTATGAATTTTTTTATTAAAGTAATTTTTATCTTTTAAATTATTAAATTACTCATAAAATTGTAATTAAATATTTATGACTTACAAAAATACCAACACTTACTTAATAGTTTTTAAAATATCTATTTACTTATACTATGATATAATTATATCATATTGTCACTTATAAGAGGGATAAATTTTATTTATACTTTAATTGGTAAGGTTACTATTCAATTTTCTGGTTTACTATTCATAAGGATCACATTACTATTCCAAAGGTCAAGTTACCATTTCATCGGTATAGGTTCCTTAACTTCTAGAAATGAATTTTATTTCATTAATTATTCATTTATAAAGTTTTTATTGTGTTATTAATGTGATTTTATATTATTATACTATATGTAATAATTATAAGAAGGTAATCTCCATTGATAGAATTCAGGGTTGTTACATATGATCTTATTGGGAATATGGACCAATAAGGATGGTGATGAAAGGGGTTCAAAAAGACTATGAACCTATAAGTTGGATGTTACCCTACCGAGGATATGGCCCGGAAAACATTAGGGTGAATTTGGGGTGTTGGGTTTGGACCTTAGTGAGGCTTTCTACATACCCCAGTTGGCTGGGAATCAAAGTCCACATAGTTCATGTGGGTTAGGGATTACTCCTAAGGAGGAGGCCCATTTTAATTCAATGAGAAAATGCCACTTTGAATATTGAGGAATATTTTTTTGGGATTACATCAAATTAGAGGCTCATTAAGAGGAGAGATGAAGATTCATAAAGGGAGTCTCCTCCTAAGATAGGTATTTCATCATGTATATGATGTGATCATTACTAAAATATAAGGCCACATGAGTAATTCTCAGTGTGAGAAACAAGAATAAGTAGAAAATATGACATAAAAAATATCATTCATCCTCCAATGGATGAGGCCGGGGATATGGGAGAGATAGAGAGGGATCTGGAGGTTGTTTCCTATATTGTTTTCATAACCCGGGCAGATGAAGAGGAGTGTGACTTCCTACTTGAGACTTACTATAGGAGTTATGATATTTTTTCTATAACCATGATAAGGATATCAACTCCTAATAATTTATGGGGTGGACATTAGGGATATCTAGGTTACAACTAAAAATGTCATCAACCTATCCTGAAAAGTTCATGGTGAGAATCCCCATTTTTCATGGGGGTCAGTGATGCTAGAGAAGGGACTAGCCAAGAGGGTTGGGATAATAGCCTGGTAGTGATATTGAGTGGGTGCGTAGGGGCATAATCCCTATGGTATGGACCAGTAGGAGTGAAAGGTTGGCCATATATCATTGTTTTCATAGGTATGGCTATATAGTGTTTTCCATATAGGGCTTGCTGTATAGGAGCTTCGTGAAGGGTGTTTTGTATAAGAGATTTGTAGAGGGTCATCTTCAAAGGGGATTCTGCAAAGGGGCTTCACATGGTATCCATAATGGGGCTTCTACAAAGGGGCTCCGTAAAGGGGCTACACACAATAAAGGGGATCCACAAAGGGATTTTATCTTTATGTGTGAGGTTATAAAATGAAACCTTGTGATGAAAATGACCTAAGTTTTTCATAGTGTTTGGAATTTACATGTTTTGAAAGGGGAATTTGTGGATTATTTTCTAGTTTGGAATTCTGGAATTTTAAACAAGTAATCCGAGAGCATACTCCACATTTATTTCACCCTTGTGGCCTTATATCTCACTACACTATTCTTAAAGTGAGTGTAGATGTTTATAGGCAGTGGTGAGTGAACACTATTCTGAAACTTCTATCCACATCGCAATAGGTAGTTGTAGGAGCTTCACATAGGAGGGTGGAAACATGGGAGCTTCAAAAAGGTGTATCGCAAGGGGATTTCCACATAGGGCTGGTCGCAAAGAAGCTTCGTGAACTGATTACTTTGCAAACTGATTAAACCTCATACTGCAAAACAAATTTAATTTGTGGGAGGGGTGTTTTGTGAACTGTGTGAAGTGATATGTGGTTAAAGGAAAGTGTCATGCGAGAGAAATATCTTTACTCAAACTCGGCATGTTTTGTACATGTAAGGATGATATCATGGGTCAGGTAGAAAAGTTCATTAAATGAATTTTTCACTACCATAAATTGCATATCATCCTCAAATAGATGGTCAGTTTGAAAAAATAATTTAATACCTAGAGAATATAATGCGATCGTTGTCTATATATTTCAAAGGTTGATGGGATCGTCACTGTCCTCTAGTTGAGTTTTCTTAAAACAATAGCTTTCAAATGAGAATTCAGATGGATCCTTATAAATCAAACTATTTAAATAAGTTTATAACTCCAATGTGTTGGGATGAATTTAGAGAAATAAATATATTAGCCCTTAATCTAGAAGGAGAAACTAAATAAAAATTCAAATCTATTCAACAACACATCTAGGTGACTCAAATTAAATGTTAAATTTACATTGATAATCATTGATTTGATCTAGAGTTTGAAGTTGGAGAGAAAGTGTTTTTATTAATTTCTGCATGGAAAAAGATTTTAAGATTTGGGAAGAAATGAAATCAGAGTCCTAGGTATATTGGCCCCTTCAAAATCCTTGACCGATTTGGGATGGTAGCTTATCATTTAGTGCTTCTACTGAAACTCTCTCATTTTCATGATGTGTTCTAGGCATTTCTCATGAGAAATTACATACTTGATCCTTCACATGTACTGAGCTCATATATCACACCACTGGAGAATGATCTTTCCTATGAAGTAAAACTAGTGGAAGTTCTTGATCATTGGGTGAAAGTGCTATGAAATAAGTCCACTCACCTAATCAAAGTTTTGGGGTGAAACCACCAATTAGAGGAAGCTATGCGGGAACCCAAGGATGTGATGAGGAATATGTATCCTTAGTTTTTTTATCAAAATGACAAAATTTCAAGGGAGAAATTCGTTATAAATGGGGTATATAATGTAACACCCATATAATTTATGAAATTTATTTTTTCAAATAAATTTAATCTATTTGATAGCTTGCGATACACTCAAGCCTGAGTTTAAACGAACCATGATATAAATAATATTATTTAAACATGAATATTATAACATAACTATTAAATTGGTGGGTATAAATAATAATAACTAAAATATAAAAACTATATGTATTACACATAAATTCATTGGTTATAAATCAATTAAAAATAAAAATAGAAATCATATGAAAGAAGAAGAAATGTTTTCTTGAAAAACCATTTTTATGAATGAAATTTATTTTTATATTAATAAATTAAATTAATAAATATTTGTGAATAATTTTTATGAAATTTATGTATTATATATTCAAGTAAATTCTATATCATTCATCTAATATTTTTTATTTTTATCAGAAAATAATAATCATGTTTTATTCTTTAAAACTACATTCTTCTAAAAAGTGGTTTCGCCATATTTTCACAATTATTTTAAAATTAAATGTTTTTAATTTTATAAAAATTATTTTAATAAATGAAATTAATTTGTTAAATCATTATTCCAAAATTTCCTTAGAGTGGTGTTTTTAAAATTTCTGAAAAGATTAATTTTTGGTGAATAGTAAAAATTAGTATTTTAAATTGAAAATCGCCTTTCTGTTTAAAGAATTTAAAAAGTTACATTTTTTTTTAATTTTTTTTAAAAATTAAAATTAGTTTAATTATATTATAATTTATTCTATTTGGGTCATTTGATTAAATTTTATGTTCAAAGTTTTTATAAAAAAATTTATACTTATGAAAACTTTTCCTTTAGAAAAACAGTATTTTGATCGTTCTTGTGAGTTTTATTTAAATTTAAATTCTAATAATTATATAAATTTAATTTTAAAAAATGGATTCAACATTTTAAATAAAAATAATTAATATTAGGTAATAATTTCAACATAATTTTTGTTTACATTGAGTAGTAAAAATAGTTAAAATTAATTACCACGATTAAGGTTAAAATAGGTTTACTAGGTAGTTAAAATAGAAGATAAGAGTTAAAATGACCTATAAATTTTCATAATTTTTATTATATGGAAATATTTCAAAATTATCTCTTAAAGGGTAATAAATTTTTTCTTTTTTATCATTTTTTGTGTGAAAAACATTTGTATAATTCATGCTTTTCAAAAATTCCAAGTATGTCCTCTCCCCCTCTTATAAAAGGCCACCAGATATCCTCTCCTATCAATAATTCCAAATCCATTTATACGTGACAATACATACCCAAATCCATACATTACATCCCTAAAAACTCCCTACATGCCTTATTTTTTAAGAAACCTTCATAATAAGGATTTTAGTACTATCCTAAATAGGTTGTCCAAAGAAGAGATATTGTTCTTAATCGAGCATTTTTTTATTCATTCTTCAAATTCCTTAAAATATTCTCCAAATATGATGAAATAATAAAAAAAATATCTCAATTTTTATTTTATTTTAATGAAATAATCTATATCCATATCCTCTTTCATTAAATGGGAAACAAACGCATCGATTGTGTGTACGGTAGACTACTTCCTCGTGAATTGATATCATTCATTTTTTATTACGGACTTTCACGGATAAATATAATGATGGATTTAACATATTTTTATGATATTTATGACATTTATATACTTTTTAATTATAATATAACATATACCTTCTTACCTTCAAATCTTTTAGAAAATGATAACTTCGCTCGTGCGTATGTGTGGACTACCGGCTCCATGAAGCGATGTGAAACATTTTTCATTTTATTTTTACATGGATGATAATAATGATATATTTGATAAATGTATATTATATATATTATATAATAATTATTATATAATATTTAAATATTATTTACCTTTCTGTAATTCCATCCATTAAAAAAATAGAAACAACATTCATGTGTACGTATGACCTATAATCTCTATGAATGTTGTAATTCATTTTTCAATATCTATAATTTATGGATTATTATAAATACATATATAATGACTATATATTAAATTTATATTATTTTTAACATTCTAGAGATGATTTAACCATGATCAAAATATAGTGAATAAAACTAATGAACCAGAACATACAAAAAAATAGAGCAGTTATCACCTGGAACAATGATTTTAATAATTAAATGTTAATAATCAAGTGATAAATTATTATAATTAAATCACACACACACACATATATATATATTTATTATATATATGAGTATGGTTTTGGAATATATTTATAATAATTATATATTTATCATATATGAGGTCCAAACATGTATGAAGGAAATATGACCTAAGGTAAGGGTTTTTTTCCGCAATATTATTATTATTTGAGATTGTTTATGTTTAAGTCTCTGTTGGGAGAATTATTTGATATCTCTATATTGAACTGGATTTATTTTATTCTCTTATTTTTATTAATGGAGTTTTCAAATAATATAATCATTTTCTATCTCCTTTTCAGTTAATATGATTGACAAAATTCTTTTTAAAAAAGATGGCATCATATTTCTCCTTGGTCATAAATACGCTTTCTTCCACATCTATGTTTTCTAAAAATATTTTAGAAAATATTTTAAAATTATCCAAAATATATATTAAATAAAATTTTACACATGTTTTAATTTTTACAAAATTGTTTGAAAGTAATATTCTTTCCATTTTCTTAACAAGGTACATTTTTACCTTTTTACAATAGTGTGAACGAAATGATTTTTTAAATTATAAAACATATAAAGAATTACCTCCCATTATGAACACTTGTTTCTTTAAATAATACTTTATAGTTTTATAATTTTATTCTTTATAAAAATTTATTTCCTAATATTATATAATTTTTTTTCGTTTTTAAATGTAATTTTTGTAAGTGACAATATTATTTTCCTCAAAAACGTTTTTAAGGATATTTTGTTGTATTTGTATTCATAAATGATATAAACCATTTATTTTAATTATTATTCACTAGGTATATGTTGTACTAATACCACCCTTATTCTTTCTTTGTATGGTTTATGATTTCTTTGACTGAGGAAAGTATTGATATTTCATATTCTAGTTATTCCAATACGACCGGTTATTAATTTTTAAGGAATGTTGATTAAGTTGTATTGATTATTCCTATGATGAATGAATTATACTTACTAAGTGATAGGTGGGGACTAAATTTAATCATCCCCTTTATGCATTTTTAGGTATCATGATACAAACTTACTTGGGTATTTGGCCGAGGCCTTACACAATTATATAATATGTCTTGGCATGAAGCCTCGATGGTGAGTTTCAGATGTCTAACATCATGCATTCCATTGTTATGAAATAATTTATTTATTTCAATGTGATTATTTGTTTTTTATGATATACATGGATTAGTTTCTAGCTCATGTAATTATTTTTATAGCATTATTTTATCAACATTAATTATTTCCATATTATTCGTTCTATATTAGTTTCTGTTATACGCATACCCTTACTAAGCATCTGATCACACCCCTTTCTTATATTTATTTTCCCTAGGATGAAAATATGTGTGTAATTATTGATATAAAATTTTATTCCAGCTGAAATTATAATGAAATTTAATAAAACACTATGTTGTATTTTAATTCTTCAAATTTAATGTGAGATCCACTTATGTATCAAGTTTATTAAGAATATTAAACTATTATATCATTGGGATGATATTAATTGTAACTAATTACAATGTAATATAGTAATCCCAAAATTTGGGATACTAGGGTTGGTTTATTTAAAGTCTCTATGCATATTTCATAATTTCATCTTCACAAATGAAGTTTATCAATTTCCCATTATTCAAGGATTTAATTTTCTTTTGAAAACTATCACCATTAGACTCAAAATGTTTTATATTTTTTAGTAAATATGATTTGAAAATAATTTGAAAAAGGTGTTTTGTTTATCCTTAATTATTAATTCCCATATATCTTTTTACTAAATCCATTAACATAGGATCCCTCTCAATATTTATTTTGGAAAAAACTCTCTAATATTTCCTTATTAATGAACTTTCTACATAGTTTTTCTTACCTAGGTGGTAATGTATTGAGAAATAATATTCCTTAAGTAGCTCAAGATGTCCCTTTTCCCTAAAATTGATCTCTTTTTATGAAAATATGTATTTTAAGATCTTATGAAATATGTATATCTCATATATTTTACCATAAAGATAATGTATCCGTATCTTCAAAGAAAATATTATGAATGATATATCAATATCACGAGTAGGATAGTTTTTCTCATGAGTCTTTAACTATCACGATTCATGAGAAATAAATTTATCGTTATGTATAATGACACAACCAAGTAACTTATTTGACGTATCACTATATATAAAAAATACTTCATTTCTTGATGGTAGATTCAAAATCAGATCATTCAACAAACTTCTATTAAAATATTCAAAATATTCTCCACATTCCTTTGGAAAAATGAACTTAAACCCTTTATATGTAATCATGGTTAACATGTTAGTGAATCAGGGAAAATTTTGAACAAATCATCAATGGTAACCTACCAAACCAATAAATATGTATACCTCAATTTTGTTCATTGGTGCAGGCCATTCTTTCTCTGCTTTTGTATATGCAAGATCAAATGAGATTCCATATTTAGAGATAATATATCCATGAAAGGAAACATTCTAAAGCTATAATCCACACTTAGTAAATTTCCTATATAACTCTTTTCTTTTAAGAGTCTAAAGAATGATCTGAAAGTTATTCCCATAGTCCTCATATATTTTTTAATACATTAGGATATCATAAATAAGCTCCCAAAAAATTATCATGATATTACTTAAATAAATTATTCATTATATCCATAAAAATAAATAATATAATAGTAAATCCAAATGTCACTACCATAAACACATAATGTTCATACCTCATTCGGAAATTGGACTTCAGAATATCTTATTTCTTTACTCAAAAATGATGATACCTAGAATGAAGGTCAATATTAAAAAAATATTGTGCTCTGTGAAGTTGATAAAATAAGTCACCAATGTGAGGAATAAGATACTTGTTCTTTATCATTGCTATATTTATTTCCCGATAATCAATGTACAACCTCATGGATCCATCTTTCTTCTTAATGAAATTAATAGGGGATCTCCAAGGTGAGACACTAGGACATATAAATACCTTATTAAACAACTCCTATAGTTTTTTCTTTGACTACACTAATTCCACCATGTATATTCTAAAGGGAACCATTGATATAACTCTTACATTAGGGATTAAATTACTAGAAAATTTGAATTCATGTTCTGGTGGATTTCCTTGTAATTCATTAGAAAATACATCAATGCGTTCTTATAAAATATGTACATTACCAATTTGATAATTACCATTTCCATCTATAGATTGTTTGTGTTATTTTTATCTAATAATATCATTCATAATTTCTATTAGGGGTTGATCTAGATATGATTCTGATGATGAAATCTCTCTTTAATGATTAATAATTATACATCTTCATCACGATTAGTAATTTCTCCCCTTTTTAATAAGTTTTTTCATTATATTTTGAAAAACAATTTATGATAATGATTATATCAAGATAATCCATATTTATAAAAATCAAGTCTATAAATAGTTCATGTTTATGTATCATAACAGGAACTGATAGACTCATCCTTGTTGTGGTGATACTTCTACTAGGAGTTTTGACTAAAAACTCCCTTATTAGGGTTCTAGGGAAATATCTAATTTTCTTGGAAAAAATGGAAGATATGAAAGAGTGATATTATCTAGAATCAAATAAATAATTGGATAAATTTGAGTAGATAATTAAAGTACCCACCACCATATCATTGTGAACTTCAACTTCAGCTATTATTGTATAAGATTGAACTTCTCCTTTCATCCTCTTATATGATACATTACCTTGACACTTGGGGAATTATTGTGAATAGTGACATATTTATCTACAGCTGAAGAATTGTACATAATTTATTTTTTTATTCCCCTTTAATTCATTTTCTAGATCACCCTAATCTCTAGAGTTGTAATAGACTTCCATGCCCTTTAAGAATTTTCTTGGATGACTCATTCCACAATTTTCACATGATGGGAATTTCATTGATCCCTTCTTATTATTTGATGCTTTAAATTTTTTATGGTTCTCAATACACCACTTATTCTCTTGATTTTCCTTGATGATATAACATTTAGAAAATTCCTTCTCTATTTTGATAGCACATAAAACTATTTCTTCATATGATGAAAATGTTTTAGAAAATGGTGCCCTTTGGATGTTTGGATTAATACCTTTAATGAAATATCCAATAGTGCTCTATGGATTAATTATATAATACATATGATATCATACATTTCTAGTCCTATATAGATAGCCTCATACTCTGAAACACTTTATTTCTCTATATTCTTTAAACTGAATAAAATTCTCTTCATTTTAGTCTGTTTTTCACAAGGGAAATATTTATCGATGAATATTATATTAAAATACCCTCATTCCATTTGTTCAAATTCTTTTTACTCACTATTATTATGGATCAACAACCACTATTTATTATCAAAACCTATAATACAATACACTAGAAATATAACCTTTTACCTTTCATCAAATCCTAAGGAAATAAATATCTTTTAATGAGACTTGATACATTCATCAGATACCATTGGATTAGTATATTCCCTAAAAGATAGTGTCTTTTTAAGCATGAAATGATCAAATATATAAGTATATATTACTGTGGAATATAATTTTTATCCATATGTGCAAGTTTATTATACATAAACTAGATTAACTACCCTAATATTAGAATGATCTTCTCAGCTCCAACAACAAAAATGTTGGCCTTCTCAGTGGATCAATCCTACATTGACCACAAGTATTGATTCTATTTCTTCTATTAGGAACCATCACTAAATAATGGAACACACACTAAGTTAGCTCATAATCATCATGAATATATATCCATAAAATAAAAAACCCTTTAACATGTTCTTAAAATCAATAAGGTAGTATCATCATTCTTACATTATCTATTTTCAATTAAAATCTAGTTCCCAAATTTTCTACTAAACTTCCTCTGATACAAAATGTAACAACCCAAAATCTAATAACATAGAGATGGTATATAATTAATTATATTTGAATAAATACAATGGATCTCACCACTTCATATCAATCAGTTTCATAGTCTTTGTAAACTAGATATATACATGATTCTCATTTTATATTGGAATTATAAAATATAAACACAAAAAAGTAAAAATTATCTTTCCTTGAAAACTTATTAAAATATTTATTCTTCATAACTTGGGGAAAATTAAAAAAAATAAGGGTGAAATAAAATGACTAGTAAGGGTTATGAATAGTGGAATCAATCATGAGTAAATAATTCATAATCAATATGGTAAGATAAATAACTAGAAACACATTCCATTTAATCAATAACTTGAGAATAAAATGAATCCATGTATAATATCAATGCACTAATCTCATGGATAATAATAACTAAATTCAAAATGAAGGAAATTAATACTATTTGATATCATGATCTCAAATATCATGAAATCTATATAGTTAAGACATTGTGCCAAGACAGTTTAAAACTATGGTTAAAGACCCCTTTAATTTGGAAAACTGATTTGTCTCATGAGACCTGTTGATGCATCGAGGGGCTATATAATTATGGGACCTACCCATCAATACATGTACAATTCATTCATAATATGTTTATTGGTAAAATTAAACTCAAAAAATATTCCTTATCAACAAATTTCTATATTGATTAATTAATGTAGATTATCAATAATCCTTAGTCAATCAAATAACATTCAAAGTAAAACACCATATGTAGAAATGATATATGGTAGAGGAAATAATCATATCCATGAAAAAAATGAATATGTATATTTAAGGGAAATTTTATATCTAATGAATAATTATCATAAATACATAAAATGGTAGTATATACACCATATAAAATAATTAGTTTCACAATATTAAAATATTCCCTAATGAAAGGAAATTGAGATTAAATCTCTTATAAAGGTCATACCATTGAAGTGAAAATTAATAAATGAAATAATTATGTGTGAAAAATTTAAATCCAAACCATAAAAGTGGAAATAAAACATAGATAAATTAATGGTTACTTCTAAAAAAATCTTGGCATAACATAATCAATGAATAAGTGATATAACCCAATGAAAGGAAATTGAGTTAAGAAACCCTTTACATCATGTTTTCACTTAGTTGAATGTCCTTTAAACTCCTATATAATAAATTGAGAATTATTATACATATATACCAAAACCATATACATACATATATAATATCATATATGATATATTTATAACATCTTATCACCCACTTGTTAATAGTATTTTATTATTATTATTATTTTGGGTGTTAACTGCTTTATTTTTCATGTTAGTTTTGATTTGGTAGTTTTAGTACTTTTAATTTGATTACAGTTCCATAATATCCAAAATTTATTTAATGATATATATATCATATATATTCAATATATATATATATATATTTATAGTCATCCATAAGATATAGAGATAGAAAAATGTATTACACTATTTATGGAGACGATTGGTCGCACGTACGCATGAACACTATTTTCACTTCTCAACGGATAGAAAAAAAGGTAAATGATGATTAATAATAATATAATCATCATTTTATCATATATATTATATATATTGATTAAATATATCCATATTACTATCCATATAAAGTGTAAATGAAAAATGGATCACATCACTTTGTGGAAGTGGTAGTCTACACATATACATGAACGATGTTATCATTTTACAACAGATTGTAAGGTAAAAAAGTATGAATGATATTATAATTCAATAATAATATATATTTTATAAATATAATATATTTTTTAATATTTATAACCATACATGTAAAGTGGTGATGAAAAAAAAAATTACTCCACTACATAGAGATGGTAAACCGTATGTACACACGAGTGATGTATTCACTTTTCTGTAGAGGAGTGTTATTGCTGAAGTTATTTGGTTGAATATCCATAGGAAATTTTTTAAAAACTATTTAAGATATAAAAAAGATGAAGATAATGATTAATATGATAGAAAATTGAGATTATCTATTAAAAATAAGGAAAAAAATACTAGTCCCTTACAAGGGGAAAAGATAATAAGTTATCTAAATAAAAAAGGGAATTTTTTTCTCTAAGTGTGAGTAAGATAATTAATGTTAAGAATAAGATAAAAAATATAGTGATTATATTGTTGAGAAATTGATTATTATAAAAGCTAATGATTAAATGTTCAATAGTGATGAAATAAATATCACTGAAGAAGAAGAATAATGACTTAGATAGATTTTATGATTAAGATAGATTGGAATTATTGTCTTTAAAGGATTTTTAGACATAAAAATAAGATTAATAACTTGAAGAAAGAATATATTTATGAAAACAATAAATAATATTTTCTTGAAGAAAAATTTAATTTTCTATAATATAATGATGATCTCAATAAGTTATATAATGAATAGAAGAACTTTAAAATGAAGAATGAAGAAAATTTAAAGGCTAATTTGAATAAATTGTATCTTTTTAGATAAAACCTATAAATTATGAGAAAGTTATAACAAAATTATAAAACCTGGTTTTAGATTTTAATGAATATTATAAGAAGTGTAAACCTCAAAAGTATAATTTTCCCTAAAATTTTAACAAAAAGGTTGAATAAATTCATAGTAAAAATTAAATCAAGAAAACCATGTATACATGATGAACCAGTAGAGATGAAAATTTAGAAAATTATGAAATTATAAGGTTTTAAAGTTTGAACCAAAAACAACTACAATTTGAGATTCTTCTATGGATGATAATAAATTAAATATGATAAAAAATATGTTTGGAGGTTACTTATTTTTTTCTAAACAAAGTTTGATGGTGGATGGTAGGAAAGATGATGGAAGACAAGAACATAGTTATATAGAGCATGTAAGTTATAGATAATAATATTATTTATATGGATAATACTGGTACTATAGAGGATTTGGGAATATAAAAAACGTCTATTAGTTAAATCATCAACACTACAATATAATCATAAGTAACCAGAGGTAATGTTTGAGGGGGAGTCAACCCAATCCAGGAAGGAAAACTAAGAAATATAGTTTAAAAAATGAAAATATATTTCAACATCTAGAAACTATTTTTTGAAATATTAGACCATCCTAGAAATCTTTATAAAAGATTTTTAGTTATGTTACCAACTAAAAAAAAATAATATATAAATTAACAATAACCACATGTGAAGGATATAAAAGGTAATTAAAAATCCTTATTTATTTAAAATTCACTCAAAGATACAAACTAATAACAACCTTGGATATCAGATAGTATGTGTTTTTCACATATGACCAAATATTTTAAGTTTATGAAAAATACAAAATATTAAAATTAAGTGGAAATAATATTTGGAAATGATAAATCTCTAAGAATAATTGGAACTAGATTGACTATCATTAAAAAGTAATGATTGAAATCCAAAAGTTTTTTTTTGTTGATGGGATCAAATAATTTTTTTAGTGTTTCATAACATTGTGATGAAGGTAAAAAAGATATTTTTAGAAGTAATGATTTTTTTGTTAAATGGATTAATGGTGGATTTGTTTTAAAAAAGGACAATGAACCAAGGAAAACTATTTCCAGTTGGCGATACATAGAGTTCATACTATCTAATCATGATAAAATAAAATTAGTTATCAGATAATAGGTTGGGATATACATTTTAGAGAAATATGAGAAATTTTTCAACAAGATAATTTACTAATGATAATATTAATAAAAAAGAACAATAGATTAGTGTTATTAAACATGTCAGAATAAGAATTTTATGAACTCATCATATAATAAATTTTAAATACAATCAACTCATACCATGTATTTTATACACTATAATATATGAGGTCATAGGATAAAGTAATCAATAAATAGAATTAAGTAATTTATTTTCTTTATTGATGATTTTAATCACATAACATGTATTATGTTTTTGAAACATAAGTTAGAAGTTATAAATATGTTTAAGTGTTTTGTGAGAAGCGATAAAAAGGAATATGGTTATTCTATTAAGAATATTCTAACTTATAATGGTGCATAGTATACAAATGGAAAGTTTAGATACTTTCCTAAAAAGTATATAATTATTTAGGAATTTAGTGAACCATACACACCATAATAGAAATGTGTTTCTAAAGTAAGGATTATAATTTTGGTTGATATGGATTGAAAAATGTTGATCGAACATGATACTTCTCAATACTTTTAGAGGAAAGATATTAATATAGATGTTCATATTCATAATATAATTTTATATAGTACATACTTTGATATGACTCCTTATGATATGTCTTAAAAATAAAACACATGTTTTAAGTACCTAATGGTATTTTTCAATCCTCTCATTATCAAGGTTAAATTTGAGAATCTTGTAAAGTTTTATTAGAGTGGTGTTGATGGAATATTTCATGGACACCCTATTAATGGTATAAGATATATATTATATAATAAATAAACCCAAAATATTATTTAATATTCATATATAAAAGTTATAGAATAGTATAATAAGAATGCTTCAAAGAAAATTATAGATATTTAAGAAAGTGAAGATGATGTGGTTTCTAATAAACAAAATGACAATTTTCTTGAAAAAATTAATAATATTGATGTTTATCAAATTGATGATTTTGACTTAGTTACCTCAAGTGATTAGGTTCATTTACATTAATATCATCCTAGGAAAATGAAGAAATTGGAAGTCCAAAACATCGTTAGATATCAATTAAAATTGGTTCAAACTAGAATAACATTGATGTTAGTATCACAAACTTCCTTATAATCACAGGTTGAGATAAAATATGTTGATGAATCTTTAGAGAATCAAGAGTGTATTGATTCCATGAATGAAGAGTTGTATCAGACTGAGAAGAATGATACCTGGGAACTTGTACCCAAACCAAATAATAAGAATGTGATTGGTACTATGTGCTTTTTCCAAAACAAATTGAATGAAAAAGGTAAAGTGATAATAAAAGATGGCATGAATGTTTTAAAATGGTTACTAAAAAATTAAAGGAAATTATTTTTATGATACATTTTCTAAATTATTGATGGAAACATTTCATAAATTGAGTTTTATCATGGTTTACAACCTCACTCTCTTCAAGTTTAAGGTATTTTATGCCATATCCCCTCTTTGATCATTCTTTTGGATACTTTTGTGAAAGGGGGATAAAATATATATCATAAATATATCAAATTGTATGTTCTTTACTTTTTATGTAAAATAATATATTTATTGGGAGTTGTTAATTGTTTTCTACACTGATATCACTCATATAGGATTATAATTACTGGATAAATAATCTATTGATCAAGTTTTAATTTTTTAGTGATTTATATTCCTTAGTAGTTAATAAAATCCAAAGGGTGATATTTATGGAGTAAAGAATTTTGGATATGTTTGAAGAATAATATCAAGGAATAAGTGTTTATAAAAGTGTTTTATTTATTTTTGTCTAAAATAAATCACCATACGTTTTCATGATTTCCCATAATAGTTATTGGATAGAGTTTATCATCTCATTTCTATCAGACTGAGTCTTTCAAAGGAAGCTTTCTAGTCTGATGTGATAATCTAGAGGTTAAAAAAATGATTTATCCAAGTATGATCATGAGTTACATCAAATATAAATTTTAATTATTTTTTAAATCAGTTGATGATTTTTTGTTCTTATAATTCTAAATATCATGACTAATGAAAGTGTTAATGATCCAAGATTAAGTATATATGGGAAATTGTGGTGAAGCTATACCAATATCATACTATGAAGTTTTTTGAAGTACACTAGAATGAGGTAACATAATCTAGTCTATATAATAAAATTTTATTATTCATTAATTTATAATATCTATTGATTAGAGTAAGTTGGAAGATGTGTGGAATAGTGGTCTTGGTACAATTTCATTAGATAGAGGAAATCAGTTGTAATTTTACATAGTCATCCAACATTTCTCATAGTTTTTACTATGGGTATAAGTTTTATTGAAAGAAGGTTATTTGAAGGTTTATTAGATTGGAAAACTCAAATTCATAGTATCAAGTGTACTAAAAAAACATTTTACAATGTCATTGGAAAAAATATTTTTTTCTTATGTATAAAGTCAATAGGAAGACATCATATAATGCATAATATGCAAAGAGAATAATTCTTAGAATGATCATGAATTATTATTTGAGTAATTAGATAGGATACTGAATTTGATATAATTAGACATAAGTAACCATATGAGGTTCACCAGTCAGAGGATTCTAAACGACATAAGGTTTCTAATAGAAGTTATCAGAAGTATTAAAGGGATTTAAGAAATAATCATAAAGGTATTAAATATGATGATGAAAATTTTATCATTAAATGTTTTAAAAATAATAGATAAGGATCATGATTCTCATTAATATTATAGGAATTTTGGTGAAGTTTGTTGATTCCATGTTTTAAGTAAAGTTCCAAACATTCATGAGAATTTAAAGCAGAAAAATGCTGAAAAGTTTGAGTAGCATGTTCAATGTTGAGTATGATATTTTAATTGGAGTTCTCACATTTAACTCAGTTCTTAGAGAAAAATTTCCTATATATAGGGGTTTGGTTCACTGATAATTGTGTGTGTTTTTTAGTATCTGGGTGAAGTGATATTGAAGTGGAGAGTTAATTGGATTAATAGAATGAAGTGCCATCGGTCTGAAGGATAATAGAAAGAGTCTTCCCATAAATTTGTATTGAAAGAATGATGTTATTAGGTGATTGGTAAAAATGTTAAATTAGTATTGGATGAATTTTTTTTCCATGGATATCACATAAACATGGCCTTTCATTGGAATCTTCCTATAAAA